>WOVY01000378.1:0-465000 GCA_013436015.1 Rhipicephalus annulatus | reverse complement strand
TGTTGGTCTGGTGCAAATATAATGAAGAATAAAGGAGCACGCTTACGAAAATTTGATAATTGTTTACTCTACGTTTCGGCCGTGGCACGGCCTTCGTCAAATTTTCGTAAGTGTGCTCCTTTATTCTTAACTATATATATATATATATATATATATATATATATATATATATATATATATATATATATATATATATATATATATGTTGCTATCTCGTTTGATTAAAATATCCTTGTTGGTTTGGAACCACTCATAACTGGCATCCGAAGGCGCATTTCAAGAGAAGCACCGATTGTGTGAGATATTGGTGTTAAAGAGCATTCGGACGCCATGATCTAAGAAGCTAATTCTAAACTTACGGACTCGTGAATCGACTCACTAGGACTCGCTCAGACTTAGATCAAGCCGTGAGTCCGAGTGATTAAGGTTGGAATATTTTTCGGTGAGTTCCAGTCTGAGTGAGCCCGGTTGATGAAACGTTTTGTGAGCTTGAGTCCTGCTGAGTCAAGCTCAGAAACATTTTGTTCAGACTGAGTCTGAGTGAGTCCAACCAAAGCACAAGGTATATTTCTTCAGTAAGTCTGAGTAAGTTCTTTTCATGCTTCCTGACTTACGGTCCTATCTACTCTTCTTCAGCATTACATTTAGCTTTACCTGGATTCATGTTTATACTGTGAACGTGATAAGCGAATGACTCTTCATTCTCTTAAAACACACATCATCGGCTGTACATATTCGTCATCTTGACATATCATCCCAAATGTGATTTAGCTCGAGCTTGGCTGAATAAACCAGTTCCCTATAAGCGGTAAAGGTGCTTCTACTTCTCTCGAAGTCCTTTCGCCGGTTCTCGCTGGAGCTTCACTAGGCCGTCACACCCTGTCATGGCCGCCCAAGAAAATCCTGGCTCGTCCAATGCTGCCATCCCACTGCAGCCTTCGCCCCCGGTCTGCCCATCAACGCCAACCTGCGTGACTCACCTGTGTTTTTAGGTCTCCGAGGTGATTATGTAGAAGACTAGATCCAAAACAACGACCTCGTCAGTGACTTGACTAGGTGGGACAATCCACAGAAGTTGCGTAGCATAGCCTTCTACTTGTACAATGTCACTAAAACTTGGTTCGGGTACCATCAAACGTATCCTCCCAACTGGGACACTTTCGCACAGCAGCTTCGTCAAATTTTCGGTGCCCTTACAGTTTGCGCTGAGGCCGCAAGAAAGAAGCTCGCTGAACACATTAATAAACTCAGTGAATCACGCAGCTGAATCTCGCACCTCGTACATGGAGAATGTTCTTGTATTGTACAAGTGTGTCAATTCCACCACGTTCAATAGCGACCAAATATGCCACATTATCAAAGGCATCAACACCGTCAACTTTCACGCGCTCACTACGCAAAATCCTTCCACCATCCAGGACGAGATAACCATCTGCCAGCGACTTGACGAGCTTTCCTATGCTACGATGCCACCGACATTCGTCTGCCTGCTGCCCTCGACTTGCGTGTGCTTAAAATGCTTGAAAAAATATTGGAGTAGGTTTACGGGCCCTTTAAGGCGGATCGACAGCTCCCGTTAAGAGGCGCGCGTTTGCACTGGCATTGAATACATTGTTCGTGAAGAGCTCCACGGGCACTGCTCTTCCTTCACGGCGTAATTTACTCTTCTTTCAGCAAAAATTGGCTTGCGAGACATGATTAAGCAAGAAATCACGTTCTCATCGCGTCCGACGTATTTCAATGGCCCCTGCGTGCGCCAGACGCCAACGCACGCCTAATTAACGGCGCTCTCTGCAGCACTTACGATTCCCGTGCCCACACCACGAGACCATGCGCCTGTGTCTTCGTTGTCTCCGCCAGTGCGTGTACCGCCGTATACGCCCCTCAGCACCCTCCTGGACCAATCAGTTACTACTGTTGCTGTTGAGGACACATCGCCTGGTTGTGTTCAAGGCGAAAACATGACGAGCAACGCAGCTACGCTCCTGAGCAATGCCCCCTTTATTCAATGCCAGTGCAAACGCGCGCCTCTCAACGGGAGCTGTCGATCCGCCTTAAAGGGCCCGTAAACCTACTCCTATATTTTTTCAAGCATTTTAAGTAAACGTGCGCATCGTGTGCAGAATGCCATCGCGATCAACGATTCCGCACGAGGTAGCGCTATGAGCCGCCGGCGTGCCACAAATTCCAAAAAAGAATCTCTCCTCCTTTCAGGGCCTTTCGGGCCTCCTCGCGCGCTGAGCCACATATTCCAAATACGCTGTCGAGCAAGAGCAGACGACTTCTGGTCAGTCTGCAAGCAGATGTCCGCGCTGCTTGTTGTCGTTCGTCGTGTTGCCTGCGTGCGTGTAACTCGTGGGCGGTACGGCGTGTTCCAGAACGGGTCCATCGCGTTGGCAATCTTTTGAAGGCATCCGCGCAACGCAGGTTCCATACCGGCGCGATTACGTCAACCACGGTTCGCCACGCAACTGACGGAGTCGACGGTTGGAGTCACGACCACCGGAAGTAGACGGTGTTTGAAGCAGTGCGTCAGCGATGACGTATGCCACGCGACATTTGGAAGGGTGCTCGGCGAAAGGAAAAAGCGGCGTGGGAGAGGATTCCAGCGGAGGGAAGCGCAGGAGAGAGCGAGAGGTGTAGTCATTATGGTTTCAGTAATCAGACGTGTCTAACTCCGCTGTTACTTCACCATTTCAAAAAAAATTCTCATGGCTCCGTGTTCGTCGTACACTCGTGCACTATTTCCTCACAACTGACTTTCGACCTCTGGGTGGTTTACGGGCCCTTAAATTCAAAAAGTGGTCGTGAGGTGGTCCTATATGAGGGGCCGCGCTGCTCGCGTCACACGTGCGTCCGAGCACTTTCCCCAAAAAAAGCGATAGACGTGTTTCCCACAGCGATATGATACTGTTGTCCAATTCGCTCCTTCATGCTGCTTCTTTCCGGTGCGAGACAATGCCGCTGCCAGGTCACAGAACAGCGCATGCAGAAACGTTGCAGTGATTCTTCCCCACTGGTTGCCTGCATAGCACCACCAACAGTGACATGCTATCTCAAAACACTTTATATTTCACAGAGTCAGCATGACTGCCAATATTGCGAACACGAGAGATGGAAGACGCCGCCCCACGGCTGTATACACAAATGAACAAACAATACTTCATATGATTTCAGTCATGAAGCACTGCTTGAGGGGCTACTCTTCCCCATGACCGCAAAGCTCAATCAAAGGCTAGGCGATGAGGGACAGCAAGAAAGGGCCGCAGGAGAGAGTGGTGAACGGCTGAATCGGGTGCATCTGGATGGCATTGATAAAGTAGAGGAGGCGTTGTCATGAGGAACATCCAGGCTCCCGTCCGACCATAAACTACCAATGGCCGCCCTATCGCTCTTCCCATCATCGTTCACCTTCTCCTCCGTACACCATACTGACATGCCTGGAAATCCACGTGCCTCTCGCCACAGGTCTTTTCCGGGTCGGCATTCAGTGTAGCCTCTGCGACCATAGAAGTGTGGCGGTTTGGGCTAGTTGGTGTGACATGACGGTAATTATAGCATGAGAATTGAACGACGACAAAGGGACAAGAAGGAGACGATCGCTTGTCTCCTTCTTTACACTTTGTCGTCATTCTGTTCTCGCGCTATATCTATCGTCTGTGACCAGCCTCCCACTCCACAAACGCCTACTCAGAAAACTCCCCGATGCAGTTCTAAAAGGAAAAACTGCATCCTACTAACTGTTGACAATTCCACCAGAGTAGCCATCGAACTTTATAGTAGTCTGTGTAAAAGGTGTACGCATTGAGACTCTCGTAGACACTGCCACTGCCATTTCAATTATTGTGCTGATTTCTGTTGTCGCCGTGAACAAGTACGCCTTACGGCGGCCCGCCTCTTCATGCGGCGATTTACGCTATCTTTTGTCTACTTGCACAGTGTGCAGTCTCTGTCAGCACAGGAGGCACTCGTTATCACATCGTCTTTGCGTTATTTTGTGAGTGCACCCATGGACTGATTCTAGGGTGGGATTGGAATTCTACGTCCGCTTCCATCTCTTGGCATCATCACCTCCTAGACTTGAATGAAATGTTGACAAGGCGGATGCCAATTTCGTGTTCAAGCGAGGAGGAGTCAACGACTCTTTCTCACTTGAACACGAAGGTAGCATCCACTTTGTCAACACGTCAGATTATGTACTTCAGCCATCCATAGAAAATATTGGAAGCATTAATTCCACCAACATTGTAGATGGCGACGTACTTATTCTACCCCACGGTCATGCCTTAATTAGTCACGCCTTTAGGTTCTACTAGAGTTATTTCAACCTCTTTTTTTTCCCGCCTTGCCCTTTTAAGTCATCGGAATCAACTTGTACAGCCCCTTCCTATAACATCGAATGGAAATCGTGCAATTGTCACGGTGGCCGACCACCTTACGTGTTTCGCGGAAACAGCTTCTCTGCAATCTGGGGTTGCCCTGAAGTTGCCGATTTCTTCTTCCGCAAAATCTTTTTGTGCCATGCTGCCCCATGCGTTGTCCAGAGCGACCGCGGCAAAGTCTTTCTCTCTTCTATTGTTGGCCAAGTTTTTCTTGCCTCAAACATTGTTCACGAGACAACATCTAGTTACCATTTGCAGACCGATGTATTGACAGAACGCTTCCATCTCACCCTCTCGGACATGATCGCGATGTAGTACCCTCGTCCCAACAACACGAACCGGGATGCAATCCTAGGTGATTCCACGTAAGATCGAACAAACCAAGGCTGGTCGAGTCCTTAGCTTCTTTCAAAATTTTACATATTGTTGCCTGATTAGTAGAAAAAAGAACATCACAATTGGTTATGCTCGAAAAAAAGTTTTATGTTGCACAGTATATTAATAATGACGAAGAGGTGGAGTGCCACGCTTACCTACTATGCTGTTTTTTTTTAAAGTTTGGGATTGTTATACACAAACTATATTTAAGCTACGTACCTCACATTTGTTTAGCTAAATGTATGCCTACTTGTGTTTACGATTAACTATAATTCGATTATTTGCGTAGTGTACATTTTTATAAGAATTCTCAAATGTGACCTAAAACACGTTTTTCTTTTGCCTAGTTGCAGGCCCTTATTTAAAAAAAAAACGCCAATGACAGAACGGTTAAAATTCCGCATTCCTTTCACAGCATGCTTATTTATAAAACTACTCATGCTTATATTGATAACACTTTGCATTCAAAAGATATATTTGCGCTAATTTGAAAAAGAGGAGCGGGTAAGGGATACTTCTGAGGACGAATAACAAAACCACAGAACATATACCACTTTAGAGAACGGAAACTGTACCTTTCGGCTGTTGCATCAAAATAACATGCAAATAGCTAGCAGTGGCGTACTGAACTGCGATATCATGAGGCGAAATGGCGCTGGTAGTACTATTATAATCAATAAACAAACGTATTTTTTGCTGCAGGGGGGGTGCTCACTGCTGGTTCGCACTGCTTGCTTCCTCTTGTATTTCGCTTTTTTTATTGTTGCTAAAGCGCGGTTCACGTGTGTAATTATTGCCAAGTGACCTAACTGGCCTCGACTGGCAAAAAAAGTTACAGCACATCCACGGCGTGAATGACGATGAGTGGGTCGAAGCATCTGTCAGCCCGTGCATGCTTCCGTTTGTCCGCGCAACTATGCGTGCGTCCATCTATGCGTCCGTCCGTCTTTCCATGTGTCCGTCCGTGAGTCTACTCATCCTTAGAAGTGTGGCAGCTTGGGCTAGTTGGTATGGCATGACGATAGTTATAGCGCGAGAACAAAACGACGAGAGCTTGTTGTCTCTGTGTCGTCGTTTTGTTCTCGCGCTATAACTATCGTCTACTCATCCATCTCTCTGTCTGTCTGTTCGTGCGCCCATCCTTCCATACGTCCGCGCATCTATACATCCGTCCATCCGCCTGCTAGGCTGTCTGTCCGTCCATCCGTGCGATCGTCTTGTGAACACTCCAAGTACTGCCATCTCCCATCTCACGTCCCCTGTGGCACATACCCGCTCTAGAGCGGGCACGTGCCACCGGTGGCTATGTAGTACTACAAAACACCTACCAGTTTAGAGAACGGAAACTGTATCTTTGGGCTGTTGTATCAAAATAACATGCAAATACGTAGCGGCGGCGTACTGAACTGCAGTACTGCGAAGCAAGATGGCACTGGCAGTACTATCATCATCAACAAACAGACGCATTTTTTTGCTGTAGGTGGGGGGCCCGTGGCTGGTTTGTGCTGCTCGTTTCCTCTGTTTTTTGGTTTTTTTTTTCGTTGCTAAATCGCGTTTCGCGTCTGTAATTATCGCCAGGTGACTTAGCTGGCCTCGACTGGCAAAAAAACGTCAATAAAGTAAGGTTTGCGTCGTTTATTGCGGGTGTCTAAGCCGGTACAATCAAAGTAAATGGTCGGGTACAAACAAAACAAGTCACTCATACGTATCGATAGCTTTGAATCTATGTGTAAAGACTCTTGAAAGCTAACAAGCATATGCATATAACTGAACATCGAGATCGCTGAATGAACGTTGCTCACATTGTGTCGCTGCGCTCGAGTTTATTAGCGTCGCTTGAGGACAAGAGTCCGATTCTGCCGTCAGATGCGGCGCTTGCCAAGCAGTGTTGATCTTGAATGGAAGTGAATGCATGATGTGGAATGGGGAAGTAAATTTGCACATTGCCGATAGACTGCTCGCGCAGTGAGATCAATGTAGTTTTGCTAAATTTCTTAAATAAACAATCGCGGATGCGTGCAGTTCTGAATCTTGCTTGTTTTGCAACGCTACATTGAGTATTTCACAATTGTGAAATGTCGCGTCGCGTCGACTGGGTAGGCACTAGTTTTAATTCTCAGCCATGAGCCCATATCATGGATAATATCTATTTAGTTGATGAGCCTAAAAATATTTCAGGCTTGTTACATTTATTGTTAAAATTAGGTTGCACAGTTACTACAGCAACAATTTCTCGTCGCAAGTATTGACCTTCCCGCTGATAATGCAGTGAACATGTATGCTAAATGAACAGAGTTATGAGGTCGGGGCTTACAGATCCAAAAAACCCAATTCTAAAAAAATAAGCTTTAGGCATGCATTGTAAATTTTTGTTGTTTGTACATCTTTGTTGGTGCTCTTACACTACACTAAACAACTGCTCAGCTCTCAGCACAATCTTTTTTTTTTTGCATAGACATATCGATGGACCTTGAGCTCTCTCTTGCAAGCAAGCACTCTTAAAATAAATTGGTGGCACCTGATGTGAATATGTCAAATACTGGATCAACAAAGTTCCCACTTATTACACACTTGTTATTGTGTTTAATTTTTAAGTATGCTTGTGCTGGAAAGTTGAACTTTTCTCCCTCCTACTTTTAGAGGTTTGGACTTGAAATACGTACTATCTTGCACTGTGGCTGTGGATAAGTCAAGATCAAGTATGTTCCAGTTACCTTTGCGATATCCTAAATTTTTCATGACGATAGTACACAGAATTTCACTTCGTAGTGGTAGACACCATAGCTATGACAACTTAATTTAAACAGAAGCAGATGTGCTGAACAACATCTGGGACATTTCTGTGCTATATGCAAAAAAAAACAGTAGCACATCCAATGAACAAACTCTTGCCCATCACGACAGCATTCGCGTGTTTAAGGAAGCTGTGCTTCAAGTCATCATCCTCTTTATAAGTTATTATTTTTGGAGCCCATTGAACATATGTGTAAAGCTAATGCAATTGAGTGCAGCCTTATGAGCTTTGGCGCATCTTTTTGAACATTTGTATGAGCTAAACGCAGCTAATTAAGACAAAAAAGTAATTGGTGCTGTTCGTTAACTGTGACAAGGCACAACTAAATGTAGGAAAGCCTGTTCATACCGCTCACTGCGGGGGCGTTCATTTTGCAAGTAATAATTTCTGACAATTCTCATGCCAACTATAAAGTGATCATGAGTCGTACAGTAGTGGACAAATTTAGATTGATTCTGGCTTCCCATGTGTTCGAAATAAGTGACATTGTAGCCTCACTGGAGACTGTTGTTGTGCTCAGCATGACTTAATGACGAAACATGACTAAATGCTACGCTCATAGTGCGCTGATGGCCGCTTCGCGAGCTTCACTTATACCAAGCTTCGTACTAAATGCGAAGCATTTCATATCGAAATTTGGTGACTTCTACCTATCTATCTATCTATCTATCTATCTATCTATCTATCTATCTATCTATCTATCTATCTATCCATCTATCTATGTACCTAGCCGCTTATGACTTTTAGCTCTCCCGGCCGTTTCGATATTGGTATCGAAACAAAACTTGGTATGCCATAACATGACCGTATGACGAGCATTAGTGACTAGTCATAGCATGAAAATCATCACGCGAATGCCATGAAAGTCATGATTTACATTTCATGGTCTTGTTGTTCTTGCGGCAATTTCGTTCACATGACATGTTGCAAATTGACATGGTATGCCATGCATGGCGAACACAAGCGACTGACCCTAACATGAAAATCATCACATGCGTGTCATGTAACAACATGATTACATGCCACACTCATGATGCACTCGCGGCCGTTTCACTAGCTTCGCATATACCAAACTTGGCATTACGGGACATGAATAGATGACGAAGATATGTGACTGGTGCAAACATGATAATCATGAGATGCGTGTCATCTAATAACATGACTACATGCCACGCTCATGATGCGCTCGTGGCCGATTCCACCGCTTCACCTATACCAAATTAGGTATTACTGAACGTGGATGGATGAAGAAGGTATGAGACTGGTGCAGTCATGATAATCATCATATGCGTGTCATGTAAAAAGTAACTACATGCTACGCTCAAGATGCGCTCATGGCCATTTTGCTAGTTTCACATGTATCGAATTTGGTAATACGTGATGCGAATGGACGACATAGGTAAATGACACGTCCAAACATGATAACCATGACATGCGCGTCATATAAGAACATCACTACATTCCACACTCATAATGCACTTGCGGCCGTTTCACTAGCTTCACATATGATAAATTTGGCATTACGTCACGTGAATGGATGACGAAGCTATGTGACTGGTACAAACATGTAATCATGAGATGCGTGTCATGCAAGAACATTACTACGTGTCACACCTAAGGCGCCGACAATGTTCGGCGTGACCAGGCGCACGTGCACGCAGCGTTTATTCCGTAGTGTCACGCCGGCGATGCCACGCCAGGCACCGATATGCAGGCGCGCTCCACGTTGCGCTGCTCTGACGCACGCGCGTTTAAACGCACCCGGCGTCCCTTCGTCACGAAGACAGACGCGGTGCTGTCTGGGTAACGTCATCTGCACGAAATGCAGCATGCCGCATTACGCAGCGGTTGCCACCGGGCCGCGCCACCGATCGCTGGTCGCGCCGGTCGCGCATGGTGTCTGACTATGTTCTGCACGTTGTGCTGTCTTAGCGTCGCTTTGGCCAGCGTGGGCGTGCGTCAACGTTACGTAGGAGTATATGGGGCCATTCAGAAAGCGTTGACAACCATTTCGCTTAGTTCACATATACCAAATTAGGCATTACGGGACGTGAATGGACGACAAAGGTAAATGACACTTCCAAACAAGATAATGATGACATGAAAGCCACCTACGGTATAATTTACCTCTGCCTCGTAACGCTGTGCCTATTTTTTGTGACATATCAACCTTTCTCATTCGTGTTTCGCATATCAATTAATAAAAAATAAAAAAGCTTCGCATATCAGCGCTTTCCACTGTACATGGGATCTGTCTTTTTTTTTGTTACGGGCGGCGGACAACAGCGCGTGACCCGAGTTGTGATCTCATAACAGCTTTCGCTTTAGAAAACACCAGAGCAAGTAAGCATGACCCTCCACCTCTTCGTCACTATCAGTTTACTGCGCGTGCTTTGAAAGGAGAATTCACAGCAAAACGAATTGCGGATTTCTTTTTTCCACTCATCAGGCAACAATATTGATGCAATAATTGTGACTTGTTCAAATACTGTGTTGACGCTCTCCACTAATGCGAACTGGATTGAGGTGTAAGTGAACGGTTTTTATTTGACCATGGGAGTTGATACTGGAGCTCAAGTGTTCGTAATGAGTGCCCATCTGTGTCACCTACTCTAAAAAATCCTCACACCTGCTGCAACTAAAGCTCTCCGTGTCTCTGATGGAGGAACTGGGGCCATCGCTGTAACGTGTACCGCTTGTTTTAGCATTACCGTCCGCCATGTCCCCGTTTTATTTATGGTGCTCTAAAATTGCCCCCCCCCGACCTAATCTTCGTCATGCACTTCCTATCGACGCATTCTGCCCTCATCGATTGTGCCACCGGTACTCTCTGCTTAAATCTTACTCTTCTTCCGGATTCTCACTCTCAACTCCCGAACAGCCTCTGCACCACTGACTTCTTCCGCATATTACCTAAAGCTCCCACATTCGTCGAATTGGCAACACTCTCTCCAGTGCTCGATGGTGATTATGTCGTGACGCTGATTCATGGTGTTCTCCTGGCGCGTGAAATTACTGTCCCACACTCCGTCGTAATCATGACCTGTAACCGAACATATTTACCTGTTATCAATTTTGGTTTCATGAAGCAAGTGCTACCTCAAGAAACATCGATCGCCACGCTAAGACCCTTATTCGACGACCCCGGCACCAGTTTTGTGGCAAACGTATCTCCCGATCACGCGCATCACCCGCAGGATGCCACGTGCCTCGATGCGACCTTACGCTCCATGATTGCGCCGGACCTCATACCTGCGCTATGCCGCTTTCTGGCTTTATACTGCGACATATTCGACATTGACAGCCGTCCACTCCACCAGACTTCACTCGTCACGCACCGCATGTATCAAATTTGGTAATATTTCTCTTCCCAGTCATCGCCAACCATACCGGGTTTCTGCCACCGAGCGTAAGGTAACTCAGCAAGAAGTCTCCAAGATGCTAGACAAAGAGATTATGGAACCCTCCTCGAGCTCTTGGGTGTCCCCCGCGGTACTCGTTAAAAAGAAAGGCGACACCTGACGCTTCTGCGTTGATTACCGCCATCTGAATAGAATCGCGAAAAACAACGTTTACCCTTTGGCCCGCCTTGATGACGCTCTCAAGTGCCTCAACGGTGTCCGATAATACTGTTCAATAAACCTACGTACCGGCTATTGGCAGATCACTGTCAACAAAAAAGACCAAGAGAAGACTTCGTTTGCAACAATCCAGCTATGTTCGAGCGCAATATGGACTCAACGCTACAAGAATTCAAACGGTCAACACGTCTTTGTGACCTGGACAGTGTCCTTGTATATTCTCCAACATTTGAGACCCACCTTCAGTGCTTGTCAACTATTCTCGACATCTTCACCACTATTGGTTTTCAATTAAACCCGTCGAAGTTTCACTTCGGACGGCGGCAGTTTACACTGTTGGGCCACTTTATTCGACGTACAATCGGGCCTGGAGAAAATTCAGTAGGTCACGAGTTATCCTGTACCGAAGTCAGTCAATGACATGCGGAGTTTTGTAGGACTTCGTTCATATTTTAGAAGGTTACTGAAATATTTCGCAGCCATTGCTCGACCCCTCACGGAGCTCCTGAATGAAGCCGTGACATTTACGTGGGGTACCGCCTAAGCTGCCGCTTTTTCTTACCTCATCACAGTCTTGATGACTCCACGTATATTGTCTCACTTTAACCCATCCACTCCGACAGAAGTGCGAACTGATGCTATTGTCACGGGATTAGAGCCATCCCAGCCCAACGCCAACGAGGACACGACCGAGTATTTGCCTACGCTAGCCGCCTCCTCACAGCTGCTGAGCACAACAATTCTATTACTGAGCGTGAATGTCTTACTCTCGTTCAAAGTCCCGCCTATATTTATGTGGCACAAATTTATCTGTAATAACTGACCATCATGCGCTATGTTGGCTGACGTCACTGAAGGATTCTATACCGGCCGGCTCGGACACTTGGCATTGCGACTGTAAGAATATACCTATACACTGTGACGTACAAGCCAAAACACCTGCATCAGGACGCAGACTGCCTGTCCCGCTACCCGGTCGCTGAATCGAGCACTATTCCTGACACCCACACCGCCATTGCGTCTTTTCCTTTCGAAAATTACATGCATCGCTGACGAGCAGCGCCGTGATGCGTCCTTGCGTGCTATCGTCGAGCGCCTCGAATCACCATCTTCCAATCAGTTCCATCGCTCATTCGTACTTCACCAAGGTGTATTATACCGCCAAAAGTTTGAGCCGTATGAACCGGCCCTGCTGCTTGTCATTCTGAAGCGCCTTCGCTCTGCAGTACTACGCGAACTTCATAATTTTCCGACTGCTGGTCACTTTGGTGTGTCACGCACTCAGGATTGGATACACCAACACTTCTTTTGGCCAGGCCTTGCATGCTCAGTCAGAAGGTACGCCGTGGCTTGTGAGAAATCTCAGCGCCACAAAACGTCATCAACGCTTCCCGCCGGACGCCTTCAACAACTTGAGATTCCGTCAGAACCATACTTACATGTTGGCTTAGACCTACTTGGTCATTTCCCCTTGTTTTGCTCTGGCTAGAGGTGGATAGCCAAGGCCACCGACTACGCCACTACACGAGCTCTTCCAACAAGCTGTGCCACAAATGTCACCGACTACCTCTGACGAGACTTGATTTTGCAACACGAAGCTCCACAGCAGCTGCTTATAGACCGTGGCCGCACCTTTTTATCGAAGGTCATCGCTGACATCTTCAACAAATTCTTCAACAAACTCTTTCAGACATGCTCGCTAAGTATGTTTCTTCCAACCACTCCAACTGGGATCCTTCTTTGCCATACGTCACATTTGCATACGATTGTTCATGTCATGACACTGCCGGTTACTCTCTATTCTTGTAACCATTGTTTGGCCAAGAACCAACATAGCCTCTAGACACCGTCATCTCGTCCCCTGCAGTACTCACCAGCGAATATGCCTTGGACGCTATCTATCACTCGGGCCGCCCACGCGCGTGAAATCATGCGTACGCGCCTTCTGACCTCTCGTGTGGAGCAACGGCCTTTGTATGATCAATGACACCGTTACGTATACTTATCGCCCGGTTATGTGGTCCTGTTTTGGTCTCTAACCCGTCATGTTGGTTTACCAGAAAAACTGCTCACTCGCTGCACAAGTCTACACCGAGTCCTTCATGCGGTTACTTCTACGACATATAAAATCTGCAGTGTCACCCTCTTGCCTTCATCATTCGCACGGGCTACAGATATTGTACATGTGGCGCGCTTGAAGCTCAACAGCTTTCCTAGTGACTTTGACATTTAGATGCGCCGAAACGGGGCTTCTTTCGCAGAAGATTATGCGGCATTCATGCATAGTGACATTCTAAGTGGCATCGCGCGTGTGCACCCGACGAAGAGGACGAAAATATGTCTACGCTTGGCCGGTACTTACCTGGTGATGCCGCAACTGTTGCTTATATTTCCTATACAACCTCGTCGATCCTCTCTTTTCGCACGTAACAATATATAACATTTTGAAAGAATTTTAAGAGGTTGACCAGCCACGCTTTTTTCAATCTTACGTGGGATCACCATCCTGCCCTCGGTGACATTCGCTTACATGACGGCTGCTCAACGCTCTCCCCGCTTTTCTTCCCTCCTTGTTTTCGTCCATGGCCGCACACCGAGTTTAACTCTGGACGTATCTTTTCTTGCGGCCCTGCACTCTCGACAGCTCCATTCTCTGAACAAATTTATTGCTTCTTGCACACTGCCATCATCTGCCCGCGTTAAGACCAGCCTTTTTAAGAAAACTCGAAAGCCTCACTACGACTGGTCTTACCGTGTTGTGACTTTTTCCCCTGGTGATGAAATTCTTCTGTGGACTCCGCTGTGCGTCCTCGGCTTACACGAGAAATTTATTAGTAGATTTCTATGGCCGTACGTGGTATTCCAGCAGCCATCTGCTGTCAATTACCGCGTTTCACCTCTCAGCATTAATCCTGATCACCGCTGCCAAGGGATAGAGATAGTGCACGCACCTCTTTAAAACCTTATGCGCGATGCATTTGATAATACCTTCAGGTGACCAGGCATCAACTTCCACCACGTGTGGGAATTATTGTGAGCGAGACAAGCGAATGACTCATTTTTTTAGATGTCAAGTTGTAGTCAAGTTTAGTTTATTCCCAACTCATCGAGTTAGAGATTCTTAGGCGAGAACATGCCGCAGGCATCTTGAGAGAGCCCAAAAAGCTGTACAAGAACAGAAGGTATTTATCACAGAGTTAACTCTGGGTTTGAGCTTCTTCATTTTAGTGAACAAAATAAACATACGAAGTGTACATGGGGACATAAATCTTGTGTGACATGCGTAAATATAACACCTTTACACAAAATAATAGATTAAAAACATGATTTGTGTAGTATTTTGGTTAGGAGCAAGCCATGTCTCGGAGAGCGAAAGTACGTCAAACTTTATAACTAAAGTATCGAGGAACATGCTGAGATCGGAAACATTGTTTTTTAATACTGCACACATTTAAATGTATAACACTGAAGTGTCTTCTAATATGTGTGACCGCTTTGTTAAAACTGCTTGCATCATGGTATTGACAACTGCCAAATAATGCCATTTCGAAGCAGGCTGTACCAATGCACAAGTGCCATTTTGATTCCTGGTGGCACATATTTTTTACGGAATTATCGCGTTCAGCGATTCTCAGCACCTCAGACGGTTCCATTTTCCTGGCAAAAGTTTTTTCTGTGGGGCGTCCACGCGTACTCCTATCCAACGTCACGCTTCTTGGCTATGGTAGCACCTAAGAGTTGTTTTTCAAGCTGGGTTAGGTTTTCATTGACAAGAATAGGATTGGTTGACTGGAAACAAATTTTATTAGCAAAAAGACGTGCCTTCTTGGCTTTAGCCAAGACAGCGTCTCGTTTTTCCCGGCGAACAAAACGCACAACGATGTTCTTAACATCACGATGTCCGTTACACCAGGATACTATGACATATGTCAACTTGTGTTCATTGGGCAATCCGGTACCACTTTCCAAGCCATCATTACTGGCGTTCCGCAGGGATCGATTCTCAGTCCATTATTGTTGAATATTTTTTGTAAATGACCTTTCAAATACAACTCCGGTTCTCTATATCAATACGCTTCTGACACGGTAATCTTGACGTCTGCGAGCATTTTCTATGAGGCCATCACTCTTCCGCAATCAGCTGCCACTAAACCCATGAATTGCTTTTGAGACAACCTTATTACCATAAATGTGTTTAAAACCAATCTTATCTGCTTTCATAATCCATGGCACAAAGTAACCTTCACTATTCTTTAAATTTGCATGGTTCTGATATTTCATCCTGCAGTACATCCTGTTCATCCTTTTCACCTTGTTCATTCTGGACACCTTGTTCGTCCTGCTCTTGTAAACCATTGCAATACTGATCTGTTGTGAAGTGTCTCGGCTTATACATTCTTAGTGACCTTTCTTAGAATAGCCATCTTGCTTATGTTTGCAAAAGACTTCATACTGTGTCATGTTTGCTATATAATACAAGATACTGCATGCCGTTTCATCTACGAAAATTGAATGCTAAGTCTCCAGGCTACAGTGCACTGTGTTATGGAATAACTATTTACGGACACTGTGCTGTCCGATGGCACAACAGATTAGAAAGTATACTAAGTCCAACTTTAAAAGTATATCTTATGACCTCATTATGTACTCTCAAAAGGACATTTTGAAAATGCTGTTAATGCCTAATTTCAATGATCTATTAGCACAAACGTTAGTCCTAAAACATTTATTCTGGAACAAAGAATTCATGGTTTCGTTCACTAAGACCCAAAGTTTCTTTTCGGAGACCAAGAGGTTCAGCAATATATAAAACTAGGACATCGAACATATTATAGTCCAACTTACTTCAACGCACTGCGCCCCCCCCGCCTAAAACAATATACAAATAAAAGAAACTGCTATGGCGTATTCCTCTACACATGTAATGTGCATCTGATGTTTTTTTTTATAAGCACTCATTTGCAACCATACTTCTCCGCAAAAATTAGTGTGGCATCTTGCTTGTGACACATCGCTGTTTTTCTACCTTCTTTCGCTTTCAATTTTTCTAAATACTTCATAATGGGAAGGATTACTGTTTATATGCCCTCTGCTTCTGATCTAATGTACATGTTGTTATGTCCTATAATCTCCACTGTGCGTTTAACTACAATTCATGTAACGTGTTCGCTTTCGCTTTCTGCCTGCGAGGCTCTGCCACTCAAGTCTCCATTTGGCTTTGCCAGGCCTAGCCATAATTACTGCTTTTTGAAGATATATAGGTTATTATTGTTATTATTATTATTATCATCACCATTATATTATATATTATATTATTATTATTATTATTATTATTATTATTATTATTATTATTATTATTATTATTATTATTATTATTATTATATTATTATTATTATTATTATTATTATTATTATTATTATTATTATTATTATTATTATTCATTCTGTGCCTAACATCAATATCTGCAGAAGTTATGGGTTCCCCGATTGCTGTGCAAACTTTCTGAACTGCTTCGGAAGGATCAACTTGATCACCTTTATTGAACACGCCCTTCATTCAACAATCGTGCGTATTTTCTTGGTTTCCATCACAGCACAACATTATCATTTTACATGCTCGTCATCTGTACATATCATCATCAATATGACTTAACTCAAGCTCGCCTGAATGAACTGTTTCTTCACAATACTCGCGTCTACTCACAAGTATTCCAGAAAAGTGACGTTCATACACTTTTTTGGTATTTATTAACTAGAGAAGGGAATTGCGTTGAAAAGTGCCTTTTGTACTTAGCCTCCGCCAATTCTTCCGGGTAGATTCTTGCTAAATAGTGGCTAAGGTACTCGGCTGCTGACCCGCAGGGCGCGGGTTCGAATCCCGGCTGCGGCGGCTGCATTTCCGATGGAGGCGGAAATGTTGTAGGCCCGTGTGCTCAGATTTGGGTGCACGTTAAAGAACCCCAGGTGGTCTAAATTTCCGGAGCCCTCCACTACGGCGTCTCTCATAATCATATAGTGGTTTTGGGACGTTGAACCCCACATATCAATCAATCAATCTTGCTAAATATATCCTATGTTCAAGTATGTTGTCATCTCTTTTGACAAAAATGTAAGCAAGACGGTTCTTTCTGAACTGTGCGAAAAATTATGCAAGGACGCTTGGTTTGGCGAAAGTACAAATTTTTCACTTTTATATCAAATAGATTCACCTCTCCGATTTTCCCCTAGCCAAAAGATTGATAGACCATTGGACATTCTACTGCACTGTCTAAGATTAGATGTTTCATACACACCTCACTTCTTAAGCCGCGTAAAAAGAAGGACGTCAGCTCACTTCGACCACTGTGATCCTGTCCATGCATCAGAGGCGCGTATTTCTAGAGTATGCCCACAATGTGATCGACAAAGCGCTAAACTGAGGAATCGCTACGACAGACTCGACAGACGACCCATTACCATTAGAAAAATACTTGGATCATGGCCACATTTCGATAGTCAAAGGCACGCAATGAGCGCCCTCCATGATTTTTTATGGACACAAATCCAATGAACTGTCTTTAGTTCTTACTATACTGTGCCGCTATTTGTAAGGACTCTACCTGCAATGTGATCCTGTTATATCAACGGGAATATGGCCATACATACTGAGCTCATTCATGCGTTGTAAGCTCTGTAATTTATATAGCATGAGTGCCTCTGAATAGTTTTTTCCTATTTTATTCTTAATTTTTTCTTGTTTGTGTGTTTATCCTGTACATTACTGTGATGATGTTGAGATAGCCACTTTAACATAGGCTACCTTCCCATATTCTGCCAAATATAAATAATATCTTTATTGATTGCACCCACTCATCATTCGTATTCGAAGATGCATACGAAAAGGCGGCAAGAAGAGCACCCATTACGTGAGATATTGGTTTCAAATAGCATTGAAGCCATGATCTAAAAAGCTAATTCTAGATTTACGAACTCATCACTCGATTCACTCGGACTCGCTCAGATTTAGATCCAGCCGCGAGTCTGAGCGAGTATCGTTGGATAGTTATTTGGTGAGACTAAGTTCGAGTAAGTTCAATTGAAGAACAATTTTGTGAGCATTAGTTCGAGTGAGTCCAGCTCAGGAAAATTCCGTGAGCTTAAGTCCGAATGAATTCTAAGCACAAAATATGTTTTATGAGTGAGTCTGAGTGAGCTCCACAATTTTCGCCGACCCATAGTTCCTCCACGCAACAATATAACGCAATCACAAACAAACATGCGCATGTTTTCTCGAACACTAAACAACACGACACGCACTCCACGAGACGGGCAAGGCGGTGAACGCCACCGTGCGCAGGGTTCCCTTTCAGCGGAGGCGAAGGTTCATTGCATCCCACTTGTATTGCGTTACGGGAAAGCGCACCGGTGCGCACCAACTGTCTTTGGTAGCCTGTCGGCGCACTTTTTTTTGTTGCTACAAGGCGCCCCGAAAAAAATTGGCGCAGCGACGCTGTGCAATCTCAGCATTCGTTGCGTGCCACGACTGCTCCGAGGAACAATTCCCGAAGATGCTATAAGGAACAATTCCCGAAAGTAATATAAGGGCCCCACATGTCATCACTTGACGTCATTGGTGATGTAACGTGGCCCTCCGAAGCCAAGCCTGGCGCTACGAGTTGACGTGGCCTTCCGGAGACAGTCTTCAACGGCTTGATTCGAAGGGGGCTTGCCCCAGGAACATCAGTGATTGCTGTAACGTGGTTGCTGCATCCCGAGTGGAATCATACGAAGCAAGTCGAGGTCTCCGGCCACCTCTCAGGACGCCCGCGTCACAGGCTGCTGAGTCGACGTCCTGCCGCTCCCGTCGCCAGTGCACTAGATGGGCTGACGACCTTTTTTTTTTTGCAAGCCACGTCGACAACGCCTGTTTGTCGTCAATTGCACCCCGTTCATACATAGCTCAGGCCGCGTGCCTTCGTCTTCGTGTTATTAGGCCAGAGAAGTTAAGTTCGAGCGGCGCCGCCTGGTAGGAGGCTTGCATGACGTCACCGCAAGGACTCTTCTACTTGCTGCGGAACACGCAATCGCTTCGTGCGCAGTTCCGCTGCCGCCGTATACTTTCTATTGCTATAGTAAATATATGGACACTCTCGGCTGGAGTTTAAACTGGCGTCGACGTGGGCGTCGCCGTCACTCCGCTGTTTATGATATATATATATATATATATATATATATATATATATATATATATATATATATATATATATATATATATATATATAAATGGTTTTTTTCAGTGTTTTGACACAGAGTTAATGAGATCTAACAGAAAGTAATGTCAAGGAATGTACAGGGGAAGTTATTAGAACCAATGGAATGTAAATAAGAAGAAAGAAAAGTGGGTGAAAAAATAACCAGCCGTGCGCAGGAATCGAACCTACGACCTTCGAATAACGCGTTCGATGCTCTAACCACTGAGCTATCACAGCGGCCTTCCCTCCATCCACTTCTTTCAGGTTTATATATGAATTTAGAAGGACTGTCAGTCAGCGCCATCTATAAGTCATTTTTTTTTCTCTCTCATTATTATTTTTTTTCTCTCTCATTATTCTAGTCGTTTTCATTACGCCTCCCGGATTATACATCAGTATTTGAAGCGTAATTAATGGCCGTTACACTAGCTATTCGTAAACTTCCTGCGACTCATTCGACAGCTGTGATAGTGTTTGACTCGTATTCCGTGTGTTCATTTTTATCATCGTCGTCGAAATCAGCAGTACTAGAAACTTTTAAATCATTACTCCCAGCAAATATTCGTCTAGTGCGCATGATATGGGTGCCATGCCATCGTAGTATATTTATAAACGAGATGGCTGACACAATTGCGCGAACTTCTCTTGATCTTCCGATTGTGCCAATCATGCCTCCTACAGCTTATGTAACAGAAGCGAGGTTTAGAAAACTTTCCTTTCTTGAAGACTCATCAAAAATCATGATATCGAATCCAGATTTTTCGCACCTGCACTTCACATGGAATAATAAATGGTGTCCCACGTGTAAATTGGAAGTCTTGATAACAAGATTACGTTGCCATGTACCACCTCCTAATTTCTACTTAAACAGGTCTGGTCTGGAGCCATCCCATCTGTGCTCAAGCTGTAACGAACCTGAACATATCGACTATCTTCTTATCACATGTCACCGTTTCAAAGATTAAAGAAAAAAGTGCTTCGAATTTTTATTAAAAAACTAGGAATATCACTTAATTGGTATTCTCATATACCATCAATAGTATCCCACTTCCTAGAACAAGTCATCATAAGTACCTTGGCCTCACCTTTACTAGCGATCTGAGATGGGATGCCCACGTTTCTAACGTTACAGCTACCGCACTGAAACGACTTTTTTTTCTGAGAAGATGCCTTCGACTAGCACCTCCTGAAATCAAACTGTTAGCCTACAACACGTACGTGAGATCTGTTCTTGAATATGCGAACATTGTTTGGTTCCCGTACACAAAAAAAAAACATATTGCGAAGCTAGAAGGCGTGCAAAGAAAAGCTGTTCGATATATTTTTAACAAGTTTAGGCAAACAGACTCACCAACTGAAATGCTCGAAGAAGCGGGCATGCTAACGCTGCAAAAACGAGCAAGACTAGCACGCCTACGATTCATGTACCAGCTACGCCATAAGCAAACCAACATCGATGCCTCCAGGTACATTACACTTCAACAATCACGACACACCCGTAAGAAGCACCCCGAAATGCTACAAGAATACGCATTCCGTACGGAATGTTTCAAACACTCATTCTTCCCAGCATCAATAAGGGAATGGAACAGGTTAGCAGCTATGATTACTAGCAGCAATTCTTTACATATTTTTTCACGTCTTGTTGAAGAACACTTGCGTTTGGAACCCTAATATTGCGCTATTGTGGTCATCTCTGCAAAATTCATTGTTTTAGACTGTGTTATTTTGACTCTTTCACACTGTAATCATTTGGATATAGTACAATTACTGTTAGAACTTTGTTGTTAGAATTTGGTTAGAATTTGTTTGAATTTGATTGTTAGAAATTGTGAGAACTTGGTAGCATCAATGTAACGCGTATCCTAAATGATGTATAACTTACGGATGTTTTTATTGTGTGCTTTTATTGTGTGTTTTCCCGATGTCCTTTCTGCGAAAATCCCGACAAGGGACTGGCAGTATTTTTAAATAAAATAATAAATAAATAAATAATACTTCCAATATTTTGTCTTTTGGGGTCACTTCGTTGGGACACAGTGACAGGAACATCTGCGGGGCTCTCTGTGAATTCATATATAACACAAGAAGATTACCTTGCTGAGTCAGCGATCAGCTCTCGAATTTTACTAGCCACACAACCATTTATTTTTTAGCTGATACACTGCAATGATTCAACTTTCAGGAGAATTTCATATAACAATTCCACCTCAGATATTCAACAATTTCTATTATTTCTCTCCCCCCTGTTTTTTCTTTTTTTACATTGCGCCAAATAATTTCACAGCCAAAATACGGTAGTCATATTCCCCTAGTCTAGAAAATCAAAAGGTATTGACTTGCATTAACCACCGGCTTCTTGGCCAATCCCCCTTAGTGGGTGAGAGCCACAAAAGAAAGGAACAAACAAGCAAGCAAGCACGTATGAGCCAGGCCACGTCGCCCAGTCATCATAAGCGTCACACGAGTCGACAGGATGATGACCTGCCAGCCCCTTCATCAGGCTCATCATCTACGCAGTTCTCCGCAAGACACCCTCAGCAGACATGGACTACCGTACAAGTGCCTAGTAATACGCATCGGCCAGCATCATGTCAGAACCGTCTGCTGACCTTGACATCCCCAAGTACACCGGATCAGCAGACGATGGACCCGTAGAAGACTGGTTCAACCTCTTCGAGCTCCACGCCACCACTGCATCATGGTCGGAATGGGAGATGGTCATCAACTTTATCGACTACGTCTCCGGTGAGGCCTTCAAATTCTACCTCACTCACATATTTCAAAACGACAAGTCATGGGAAAAGATAAAACAAGAAATGATCGTTTGGTTTAAAGAATACGATGACGACTACGACGAAGACTTGCTTGTAACCCACCATCTACAGACAACTGCACTCGATCGTCACAGTCAAAAGCAGCCTTCACAAATTGATCTTCAAGTGCATATAAATCAAACGCTCACCGTTTGCCTTGTAATGACACCGTGTCCACGATAAGCGAACTGTCGACGCATCAAGACACTATCCAACCCCGCCATGACGGCTCAAAAAGGTGTTTCTCAGCACAAGACTTTGTTTCTATGGTTCAGCGACTGTGCAGATTGAACCTAGTAATGCAAAGTCACCTGTGGTATCCTCATCCAGAGCTCACTAATCCAAGTACCAAAAGATTGCAGAAGTAATACAAACATTGAACCTCGCACGCATCTGTCTGTCAGAAGCGTCCACACAGGACCACCTTACCGGAGCCTCTGAAAAGCATTTTAGCAATGATGGCGCATTACCAACTATGCCCGACCAGCAAGACACCAGCTCACTATGCATCAGCTGTTTACGGGACATGTCAACTTGCGAAAGAAGCGGATTACCAATTCAGAAAGGGGCTCCACTACAGCCATCTCCTGAGCAAAATCAGCGAAGCAAGCAAAGCCAAGTCCGCAAAGACATGCGACCACAAGAGAAACTGCAACAAAGGCATCGACGAACGCGAAACTCAACGAAAGTGCGTTCACCAATTGAAGAACATTGAAAAATAATATCACCAAACTAAAGGTCATTTCAATATGTCAGACACTTTAACACAAAAAAAAAGTCGCCAGAGGTGCTCCCAGCGCCCGCTTTTACACCTACTGCAACACCACAGAAATCGCCGAGAAAGACGCTGAAGCACTACTTGCAAACCGCAAGCACTCCGGCACCCTGTCACAATCTGTCGAGAAGATCGCACGCAAGAAGCATCTGGAGTGCACCATTCCCGACGAAAAATACAACCCTGACGACATCCGAGCTGCCGATGCCACAACGACGTCCAACCTCATTCGTTGTTCGCAGCTGCTGAAGCCGTGTCATGGTCACTGCCGTTGTGCAGTACGCGGTTATCTTCTCCAGAGCGCCACAGTCAGCCTCGCCCACCGGAATTCCTGCGTTAACCGGACTGCTGCTTTCTTCCCTCAAGTCTTTGAAAGTTTACGGAACTTCCCTGGAACATAGAACAAATTGTGAATTTTGACATTTATGGCTTATTAAACTCTCCTAGTTTACTTTTTCTTGTTCGTAATCCATGCCTTCTTTCGGGAGGAGGGGGCATCATGTGACGTATGAAGCGATGGTTGGTAGAGGCAGAGGAAGAAGAAGTGCTTTAGAAAGAACATGGAGTATGAGCCAGGCCACGTCGCCCAGTCATCATAAGAGAGACTGCAACAAAGGCATCGACGAACGCGAAATCTATATATATATATATATATATATATATATATATATATATATATATATATATATATATATATATATATATATATATATATATATAGGAAAGAAGTGTGCACCTAAAAGCTCGTCTTTCCGTGTTTCTGACACGATAACAATGAGATCTAACAGACAAAATTGCCAAGGAATGCATAGGAGAAGTCACCAGAACCAATGCAATGTAAATAAGAAGAAATAAAAGTGGGTGAAAGAATAAACTGCCGTGAGCAGAAATCGAACACAAGACCTTCAAATAACGCTTTCGATTCTCTAACCACCAAGCCATCACGGCGGCCATCCCCCGTCCACTTTTTTGGTGTTTATATTGAATTTAAACGTGGGAGTGTCAGTCAGTGCCATCTGTAGCCAAGCGGCGAGTGTGGAACACCCTTTTATGAGCCTGTGTGGCGTCACGTAGCGCGTGAACTCATTACGAGCGACCGGCTCACCAACAGTCCCCCGTATACAACCCAACGACACCAAGTCTGCCAGCACGAAACCCTCGCCAATGAATAAGAGAAAGAAGTTTACATCTAAGGGCTCGTCTTTCTGTGTTTTTGACACAATATAAATAAGATCTAACACACACACACACACACACACACATATATATATATATATATATATATATATATATATATATATATATATATATAGCCAGAAAGCAAAAAAATACAGAAAAAGACCCCAGTGCGCGGAATCGTACGTAAGACCTCTGCGTCGTGAATACGAGGCGCTAACCACTGAGCTATCGAACAGCACGGCTTTCCACGTTCAAACCGCAAGCTACTTTATCTACCACTTACCTCTGTTGACGGGAGTTGGGGGGATTATTGTGTTTTCAGCATTACTAGCAAGTTGGCGCAATGAGCGCGCGGCGCCACATCGCGCAGCGGCGCGCGCTCCAATATTCCACGTGTACTTTGCCCCGCTTAAAGCAGAAAGGTGAGGCTTCCTCGTGCGCCCTTAACTCTTGGTGGGGAGGATCATACGTCTTGGCTGGCGTTGGGCTTGCACTGGAACGATTCTGGTGTAGTTACGGGGCGCACAAAGGTCACAGCAATTGTTGCACAGCCTCCATTTGCGAAAAGGGCGCGCTTTTTAGACAGAGCGAAGTAACAACTGAGACGCTTGTTCGCCTTCGTCTGTACCTGTGAGTATGTTTCGTGCGTAATTTGTGCGTGAGAAACGCGAGGCACGTTTCGATCTGCTTGCCATTCTGCGCGTGACCTTTCAGTTTGTTGCTATTCCGTTCCTTACTTCACCTTTGCGGCAAAACTGCGACTCTTTATTTATGTCACGCTTGAAATAAATGACCGAAGCAGCATCAATAATGTTCCGGATGGAACAGCAAAAAGCTTAGCTTTTTTTTTCACTTCAATCGCCAACGGTGCTAACGCTTAGCGTTCATGCTTTGATCAGGTTTGTGATGGTTTCGCAATGCTTACCTCAAGGTTTGGTTAAATTCTTGCCCATGGCAACTGCCTTCCGACCGGGGTGAACAGCAACCATACATGTGCTTAGATAAAACAGCAGGTTTCAAAATGCTAGGAGGGCCCAATTACTTCACAGCATGTCTCGCAATCATGTCGCGCTTATGTACAGAGCATATAGAATTGCGTTGTTCACGGGTGACTCTTTTGAAAACACGTAATTTTTTCGCTTCTACAAGTGCTGTTTCTTTCGGACGCATCCAAGTAACTACTGCCTATGTACCAAGCTCCGTGCGCGTGCTTAGTCACAAAATATATCGAATGCACTCGCTCGAGAATACCTCTGCAGCTGTGACATTATATTTTCCTATGTCTACTTGCGCAGTCATTCATTATTGGCTCATGTGATTTTTCTCAATAATTTTGGTGGTCAATTTCCCTACAAGAGCAAGTTGAGGTTAATTGCAGAAACTGCTGCTGCTATCAGATAGTGTCTTCGTGCAACGTCGTATATGTGTTATCCCGCTCTTGAGTACCAGTTTAGATAGCCTCCTGATAAATAATTTTTCGCTACAGTTGATCAGCAGCATGAACAGCATGAACAGCAGAACCCTGAGCAGCATGAACCGGTATCCGACATAATGTGCGAGTCTAAGCGTTGCTGCATTGAGGCGAAGGACGTTCCATTATTACGGGAGCCACGAAGCTGATTGATCCACCAAAACGCCGGCACTAGCACTCTCATCGCCGCCAGGGCAGAGTCTCACGTCTGGTCCGCATGTTCACGTGGTTTCGAATTTTGATGATGACGATAACGATGGACTATAAAAGCATAGCTCACACTCACTCTGACCCAGAAACGATGATTAGATACAAGAGATCATATATGAATTGTATGTATAATGAATTATGAAATGGTTGGAAGAATTTATTGATACTAATTTTGAGATTCGTCATCAAAACCACCCTAATTCAATTTAGAATTTTCCTACAGAGGAATAGAAATGCTGGTGACAATTACCTAAGTAAGGATATAAAAATACTCAAATGAAATGTAATTTGATTAAAAGCTACTTAGGAACTGTTTTTGCACAGTGAGGTGAAGCTAACCTTGTCTGTTGCTTTCCTTCCTCCCTATATGAGCTCTATGGCACACTAGTTTCATCAAATTGCCTTTGGCTACTGCATGCCTTGTTGTTTGCCTAATCGAGACACTGAAATATTCCTTCAGTTGAACGGCTCGACACACGTGGGCCACATCCGCACGAGCTGGGGCGGCGTGGGTCGCAACGTGGCCGACTGCCTCTCCCGCCTTCTGGGAGACCCGGTACGCCTGGTGTCTGCCATAGGCATCGACACTAACGGAGAGGCGCTCCTCAAGCACAACCCCCTCCTGGTAAGCCTACCTTATCTCTCAAGCGCCACCCTGCATTGCCAACCTTAGCGATTCGTCCCTACATCTACGTGCTTTCCTTCTCTTGTGCCTTTTTCGTCTGATCTCGTGATATTTGTAGCGCTATAAAAATCTTACACGTTTTCAGGTGAAACGCCAAATAAAAAAACAATTTCTTTCGCTTTTTTTTCTTTCATTCAAAGGGGCCCTGCACTCATATTTCAGCCACGTGGTTTCAGGTTTTTTGATGCACTCCTTTTGCTCCCATCGGGAAATGGACGAGGAATTACACCATCTTCCACAAAAGGAATTATGTAGGGATGCAAAGCAAGGCTTGGCGTTCATTTGCATTAATTTCATTGTTCCATTTGCACGCTCTGTGTATGTTTCATTTGCACGTGTGTGGAGTTGTGTACATGTTGTGGGCCACTTATGTTACCTCCTCCTTTGTGTGTATTACCGTGTGTGTATTCGTCGCACCGCGAAGTGAACACACTTCGAGATTCGCTTGCCGACGTTGCCGTTTACGTTTATTTTCGTGAGCTAACAGTTGTGGATCCACTTGCCGGTGAAACTGTTTATGTTCTTTGTCCCGAGTATTCTTGTGTCCGGTGGTGCTGCTTGTGGTGCTTACGCTAATGCTTTCACAGCTTGCGTTGCTGCCGCAATTTACATTACCGATGCCGCCACAACTTAAGCCGACTTTTACGTCCATAGCACTGTTGCGAAGGAGTGTGCAACGCGAGCGAGCACGCGCCACACGGCTGTGGCGGAGAGAGAAAAATGGGAGAGAAGAAACAAAGCGGAAGCAGCGCTCACGCCACCTGCGATGGAAGAGGAGATTTGGAATGATGGCGGTTGCTCAGTGGTGGCAGCGGACGCATGAGTAAAGTATGCACACAGCCAAGAGCAAGAGCTGCTTCGCATATAAAAGGAATTTTGCAGATGGACGCACGCAAAGAGATGTAGTGAACCTCAAAATTAAGAGCAGAAGCAGGTGACGGAAGGTGGCATGCTCTCTCGTACTTCACTCAGCCAGTGACAAACCGGCCTGGTTTTCAACTGCTTCCAAACAAAGTGAGGCTTATACTTGGCGAGCCAGAACGCTGCAGCCAACGTTGCTTTTAGTAATGTTGGCTGCAGCACAAGGTGGACTTCCTGCCATAAGCGGGCCCTGCTCTTTCTAATGGATTCGTTGCCACATCATTCAAACGGCTCTGTGTTGATAAGGGGGGGGGGGGGTTAAAATGCTCTAGAAACGATGAGCTGCTGCGACTGGACAAACTTGCTTAGGGGAACACAAGTTACCCCGAGCAAGCTGAGCGATACCTCATTTCCGGCAGCAGAGAACGTTGATGCACGACGCGGTGGTCAGCGCGGAAAGTCACTTAATAAAGAAATTAAAATGTGACACGTTTTGCTCTCGCCGATTTCACTGGCACCACAGCATTCATCAAGGCCCACAGCACGCAAATGGTAGATAAAACCAACACGCGTAGTTAGGAATCCCTTCAAGGAACCTTTTGTGTTCTGCATGACGGTGTGAAGGCGATTGGAGCTCTGTAACAAAAGGTCACATTTGCTACGCATCGCAGCCAGAAACTGTTTTGTAGTCATACATATGCATGCATTGATGCATTGATATTCAAGCATAGAGTAGTCTTACAAAGAAAAAAATGCAAGAACAATCGGAGGAAACTTCTGGAGGCCTATATACCAAAAAATACCAGTAATGTCATTGAGCTTCGAGTACCTTACGCAGTAGAGTTTCCAAAATATACTCTAGAGGGAATTCTGGCGATAGTGTCCATGGCAGCTGCACCACACGGTGCTTCAGCGAGCAAGGAAATCATAGGTATGACATGGATATGCCTAGTCTTCGTACTTTACCTTCGTTCTAGCATCGCATGGCTTGAAGCTGCATTGTCACGAAACAGCCATCAGAAAGTGTTCGGCAGCCATTTGTCTGCGCTTGTTTGTCTCTTCTCTTGTGTCCCGTTGGTTTGCGCTTTCAATTATTTCATTATGAATTTGTACCAATAGCCCACCTGTCAACCTTTCTGCAAGTCTTTGGCAGTTACGCTTCACCACCTTTATCTTTTAGGCTTGTCACTTCAAATCAAGTCATGAAATGAAAAACAGTTTGATCTTTCCTTCCAAACAAAACCAAAACACAGCAATAAATGAAAACACAAGTGTTCGCCACCCGCAAGTACGTATACTAGGCAAATCCATATCATATGCATATTTCCCAAAGATCACAGTGCCAACGTCCCCTACAGTAAAGTTTAAGACTCTCTATGTCTTACACAAATCATTTTGCATAATATGTAAAGCAAATTTGGTATTTAAATGGTTAATGATACTGTCAGAGCGTCGTGACGTGGACGAAGGAAGGAGACTGGATGGTCAGATTAAACTGCTTATTTGGCCGCACATGTGGCCACGTAAAAGGCATATCAAATTACAGCAAGACACTGACACTGATAACGGCCAACAGATCGTCGGCTGTCGATAAAACTGACAAGTGGTGAAGCGCGTCTGCATTTATACACGTGCCGTCGAATATTCCAGCGTTATCGCTAGCGGACGCGTAGACGCCAGAATAATCTGTAATGTTCGCGAAAGGGGCGTAATTCTAACAAAACGATCGATCTTCTACAATCCTGAATCTTCTCAAACACTGCAGGCGTGCTTTGCGCTGAGAATTACTAAGGGTGCAACGGGGTGATAACAAAACTTAAGTAAGTAATGTGACTATACTCACATTACACAATTTCTGACATACGGCACTCAGACGACACACTGCGAGACTCCCACGTGATCAACTAAATTTTCCTAATTTTTAGAGTAAGATACAGCTATTTACACAAAAATAAGCATGTTTTTAATACAATTAACATAGTCGCCAAAACGACTCCGACTGTCGTCCTAATAAATATTTTCACAGCGATAGCTCTACTTCTTCCGGTACAAACCTAGACAACGCGTCCTTGAATGAAAAAAACTTTTGAGCTGATCAAACGCCGACGTTTCGAGCCCGTGACATAATCCACGTGTAGCAAGTCGCCATTGCATTGGCAGCTTGTCACCCCAAATTGCAAACAATCACCTCCGACTCTCGAGGGGTCTGTCGAAACATCGTAAATGGCTGTGTCGCGTACCTAGCCTACCGACTATGGCAACGTTCTGACTGCCAGGCAATCCCTGCACCCCACCGCATAATCTAGACTCCTGCTCATGTGGGTCTTGAAGAGAATTAGGTAACCGACGCTGCCACCCGCGCGCTCTCGACGGACATTACCACTCGCCTTCGGTACGACTTGGAATTAAATATTCCCCGCGAAATTGAAATTTTACCAATCCAACCCCACCCTACATCCACGCCCTTGCAAAAGCACAAGTAAAGCAGAGAAGCTGCTTTTACTCAGACTCATCACGAACACGACACTGTGCATCATCATCATAAAAATTTATCATCATTATAATCATCATCATCATGACTACGTCCACTGCAATACAAAGGCCTCTCTCTTGTTCCACAAGTCAACTTGGCCTGTGCTTGCTTCTGCATTTTATACCCACAAACATCTTAATCCCATCTACCCATCTAATTTACTGTCTCCCACTAACCCGCTTGTGTTCTCTGTGAATCCATTCAGTTACCCTCAATGACCAGCGGTTATCCTGTCTACGCGCTACATGGCCCGCCCATGCCCATTTATTCTTCTTGATTTCAACTATGATATATTTAACCCCCGTTTCTTCCCTAATCCACTTTGCTCTCTTCTTCTCTCTTAAGGTTACACCTACAATTTGCCTTTCTATTGCTCGCTGCGTCGTTTTCAATTTAAGCTGAACCCTCTTTGTAAGTCTCCATGTTTCTGCTGTATAGCTAAGTACCAGCAAAATGCAGCTGTTATATACCTTCCTCTTAAGTGATATTGACAATGTACCAGTCATGGCTTGAGAGTGCTTGCCAAATGTGCTCCACCCCATTCTTATTCTTCCAGTTCCTTCAATATCGTGGTTCGGCTCCATCATTATCACCAGTCCTAAGTAGACGTACTCTTTTACAACTTCAAGTGCACTATTACGTATCTCGAAGCGTTCTTTCCTTCCGAGGTTGTTGTATATCGCTTTCGTTTTCTGCAAATTAATTTTAAGACCTACCTTTCAGCTCTCCTTGTCTAACTCTGTAATCATGAGTTGCGATTCGTCCCCATAGTTACAGAGCAATACAATGTCATCGGCAAAGCGCGGGTTACTTAGGTACTGATTTATATGTGGGCTTTACGTCCCGAAACCACCGCATGATTATGAGAGACGCAGTATTAGAGGGCTCCGGAAATTTTGACCACCTGGGGTTCTTTCACGTGCATCCAAATCTGAGTACACAGCCCTACAACATTTCCGCCTCCTTCGGAAATGCAGCCACTGCAGCCAAGATTCGGTCCCGTGACCTGTTGGCAGGTAGACTTACCTTAGCCACTAGAACACCGCGGCGGGGCGGTTACTAAGGTACTCTCCATTAACTCTTATTCCTTACTTTTTCAACTCTAGGCCTCTGAAAACCTCCTCTAAGCACGCAGTAAATAGCATTGGCGAGATTGTTTCCCCCTGCCTTACACCCTTCTTCATTGGTGTTCTGTTGCTTTCTTCAGCAAGCTCTATGGTCGCAGTTGACTCCTTGTGAATTTATTGCAGGTTGTTTATATATGCTTCGTCGACAACCTGATTCCGCAGTGTCTGCATGACTGCTGATATTTCTATTGAATGAAATGCCTCCTCGTAATCTATTGAGGTTATGTATAGTGAAGAGCATCAATGGGTATGGATATATCACCTGTGGATTTGATCAACATAGAGATGTTTGCCTCTCGAGTCATCTCCCTTGTGGAATATCGCAAGGAACTCATGGAGTATCTAAGGACAAAGATGCATGACATTGCCCCGAACCTGGCAACACTCATCGGTGAAACGGTATGGACTTTGTATGTACTTTGTATGCAGTAACAAAGCAGGGAGCATCCTTCACCACTTTTAGTGGTCTTTTCTCTCTTGTTTATTTTCATCATGCTACATGCATGTTGACCTTTTGTGGGACGATGCGTGTAACATTCTCGTGCAAGGGTGGTGTGGCACCGAGATCGGTACAGGTTGACGTGACAGCCGGCTTTGGGAGCCGCGAAAATTGAGGCAAAAACTCGGCGGTTTTTGGCCATTTCGAAGCGGCGGCATTCCTTAATTATGAGATCGACAGTCTTCACGTTATTGTACACGAGCAGGTTGAAAGCGTCGTCCGCGATGCCCTTGAGTGTATGGCCCACCTTGTCGCTCTCGGTCATTTGCTCGTCCACTTTGCGGCACAACGCGAGCACGTCTTGTACGAGACATACGACTTGGTTGATGACTGTACATAGGTGGCGAGTTCTTGTCATGCGGCCATTTGTCGACCGGACGGGTCCTCAAAGATGTCGCGTAGTCGTTCCTTGATGTCCCTGCTGGAGAGCTCGACCGCATGAGCGTGGAACCATACACGCGGGTTGCCATCCAAGTAAAAGATTACGCTGGCGAGCGTCATGGTAAGGTCCCATCGATGAGACAGGCTAACGCGCTCGTACATGCGGAGCCAGTAGTCGACGTCAAGGCCAGGCCGGGCGGCGAACGTACCGGGATCACGGGGGTGGGACATCACAAGGTACGTAGTAGCTGGCGCTCCAGCTGAAGGCGGTGACGGGTTGTTATCATTGGAAGCCATGGCCGCAGGCTGGACGGTGCAGCCATTGCGAAGCTTCGTGGTGAGGATAGGGACATTCAACCTCCACCAAATATGTTACGGAAGAGACGTCGTAGCGACGAGGCTGTGGATGAAATATATTTCAAACTAGCAGCAGCGGCGTGACTAGTTCACCAGTAACATACCTGAGACCACTCTTCGTCCGGCACACACGCGCATCGTCCCACAAAATGTCAACATGCATGTAGCACTATTTTGCAACAGCTATTGCACACTCAAAACTGGTGAGGAAACTGGATACCATAATGTAAATGATTCCTCTTGAAAATTTTATAATGATACATCCGTATTAAGCTTCGTTATTAATCAAGTGAAATTGTCCTGCAGATAAGTATTAAAAACAAAAAGTGAACAAAAAAATCTTCGCGGAGGTTGTATCGCTTGACGCAGTGTTCAGTGCCTCTCTGGTGTGGTAGATGAAAGGTCCTATGTCTCAGCTGCACAGCTGCTTCTTTAAGTTCGTTCGAGCCATGGCTTACTGCCTTCCTACATTCTCACTGATAGTGCCCTTCTCACTGTGGTGCAAGCTGGTGCCAATAGGCATGGTATGTGGTCGTCGTGTGGCATCCATAATCTCAGCATGGCAGTCTCCGAGGCCATGCCTCAACTTAAGACCAAGGCGGCACTAATGAGTGATACAAGACGCTACTGAACACTGACGCAGCTATGCATAGCCTCCTAAATTTCATCGACACCATAATTACCTTGGGAGGCACAAGCTGGCCAGGGTGGCGCAGCGAAGTTTAGTAACCTTTGCTTGTAAAGTTTATGCATGCGGCCTAGCAGTGAAGTTGGCATGCTGGCCTGTGTGCCGCATGTTGCTTGCTCATGGCAGACTTCTTGCTTTTATTTTAGTGTGTGAGTTGCTGTCTTTGCCAGCTCTTTTGTTTTACTACACTCAGGTGCTAAAACTCAGGTAGTGCGGCGATGGCGTAGTGGTTAGAGCATCCGCCTCGCATGCAAGAGGTCCGTGGCTCAAATCCCGGTACCGCGCAGTTCCCAACCGGATTTAAAAAAAAAATCCGCGTGTTGATGGAACTGCAGTAAGAGGCCTGGGGTGCGGCCTCACCGGCAAACACCGCCGAGAACGCACTCCCTCACCAGAGAAGGATTGGCCACCCTGGTGCAGTATCTGGCCACTACCTCCCATATGCTTACGTCAAATAACTCACGACCCTCAGTCCCCAGCAGCTGCGAAGCAACTGACCACGGCGGCGGTCAGATCTGCAACGCAGCAGAGGGTGCTAAGAATCTCTGGATCCGGACAGGCCGCCATTGGAACCTGAACTTGGCAACGTTTAACGCTAGAACCTTATCTAGTGAGGGAAGTCTAGCTGTACTATTCGAGGAGCTAGAGGGTGTTAAATGGGATATAATAGGGCTCAGTGAGGTTAGGAGGACAGATGAGGCCTATACGATGCTACAGAATGGGCACGTCCTTTGCTACAGGGGCTTGGCAGACAGAAAAGAACTGGGAGTGGGGTTCCTAATTCACAGAAACATAGCTGGCAACATAGAGGAATACTATAGCATTAATGAAAGGGTGGTAGGTATCGTAATTAAACTGAATAAAAGATACAAGATGAAGGTAGTACAGGCTTACGCGCCTACATCCAGCCATGATGACGCTTCAGTTGAAAGCTTCTATGAAGATGTGGAATCGGCAATGAGTAAGGTAAAAACACAGTATACTATAGTGATGGGCGACTTTAATGCAAAGGTAGGGAAGAAGCAGGCTGGAGACCAGGCGGTAGGAGATTATGGCATCGGTACTAGAAATTCCAGAGGAGAGCTACTAGTAGAATTCGCAGAATGCAATAGTTTACGGATTTTGAATACCTTCTACCGAAAACGAGAAAACCGCAAGTGGACATGGAGGAGCCCTAATGGCAAAAATAAGAACGAAATAGACTTTATAATGAGTGCACACCCTGGAATCGTGCAGGATGTGGAAGTGATTGGCAAGGTACGATGCAGTGACCATAGAATGGTACGGTCTCGAATTCGCCTAGACTTGAAGAAGGAACGACAGAAACTGATACGCAAGAAGCCAATCAATCAGCTAGCACTGAGAGGGAAAGTACAGGAATTCAGAGTGTCGCTGCAGAACAGGTACTCGGCTCTTAGTGAGGAAACGAACTTTAGCGTAGATACAATGAATGATAATCTGACGAGTATAATTACGGAGTGTGCAGTGGAAGTTGGAGGCAGGGTAGTTAGACAGGACACTGGCAAGCTTTCCCAGGAAACGAAGAACCTAATTAAGAAGCGTCAAATCATGAAAGTGTCAAGTGCAACAGACAAAATAGAACTGGCAGAGCTTTCGAAGTTGATCAATAGACGTAAGGTATGCAATGTAAGAAGGTATAACATGGAGAGAATTGAACACGCTCTGAAAAACGGAGGAAGTGTCAAAGCATTGAAGAGGAAACTTGGGATAGGCAAAAGTCGGATGTATGCACTAAGGGACAAAGAAGGCAAAATAACTACCAATATGGATAGGATAGTTAAAATAGCAGAGGAGTTTTACACAGATCTGTACAGTAGTCGAGACAACCACGACCTTAATACTATAAGAACTTGCAGTAACCCAGATTACACCCCACCAGTAATGATAGAAGAAGTCAGAAAAGCTTTGAAGAGCATGCAAAGGGGCAAAGCTGCTGTAGATGATCAGGTAACATCAGATCTGCTGAAAGATGGAGGACAGATTGTGTTAGAAAAACTAGCCACCCTGTTTACGAGGTGTCTCTTGACGGGAAGAGTACCAGAGTCTTGGAAGAACGCTAACATCATCTTAATACATAAGAAAGGAGATGACAAGGACTTGAAGAATTACAGGCCGATCAGCTTGCTCTCTGTAGTATACAAGCTATTTACAAAGGTAATTGCTAACAGAGTAAAGAAAACATTAGAATTCAATCAACCAAAGAAACAAGCAGGATTTCGAACAGGCTACTCAACAATTGACCACATTCATACTATCAATCAGGTAATAGAGAAATGCTCAGAGTATAACCAACCACTATACATAGCCTTCATAGATTACGAGAAGGCGTTTGATTCAGTAGAAATATCAGCCGTCATGCAAACACTGCGGAATCAGGGCGTAGATGAAGTATATATAAACATTCTGGAAGAAATCTACAGGGGATCAACTGCTACCATAGTGCTTCATAAAGAAAGCAACAGAATACCAATCAAGAAGGGTGTAAGGCAGGGGGACAGAATTTCCCCAATGCTATTTACCACGTGCTTACAGGAGGTTTTCAGAAGCCTAGAATGGGAACAGTTAGGGATAAGAGTCAATGGAGAATACCTTAGTAACCTGCGCTTCGCCGATGACATTGCATTGCTGAGTAACTCGGGGGACGAATTGCAACTCATGATTACGGAGTTAGACAAGGAGAGCAGAAAGGTGGGTCTTAAAATTAATCTGCAGAAAACGAAAGTAATGTACAACAACCTCGGCAATGAGCAGCGCTTCGAGATAGGTAATAGTGCACTTGAAGTTGTAAAAGACTATGTCTACTTAGGGCAGGTAATAACCGCAGAACCGAACCACGAGATTGAAGTAACTAGAAGAATAAGAATGGGGTGGAGCACATTCGGCAAGCACTCTCAAATTATGACAGGTAGATTGCCACTATCCCTCAAGAGGAAGGTATATAACAGCTGTATCTTGCCGGTACTTAGCTACGGAGCAGAAACCTGGAGACTTACAAAGAGAGTTCAGCTTAAATTGAGGACGACGCAGCGAGCAATGGAAAGAAAAATGGTAGGTGTAACCTTAAGAGACAAGAAGAGAGCAGAGTGGATTAGGGAACAAACGGGGGTTAAGGATATCATAGCTGAAATCAAGAAGAAGAAATGGACATGGGCAGGGCATGTAGCGCGTAGACAGGATAACCGCTGGTCATTAAGGGTAACTGACTGGATTCCCAGAGAAGGGAAGCGGGTTAGGGGGAGACAGAAGGTTAGGTGGGCAGATGAGATTAAGAAGTTTGCGGGTATAAATTGGCAGCACCAAGCACAGGACCGGGTTAACTGGCGGAACATGGGAGAGGCCTTTGTCCTGCAGTGGACGTAGTCAGGCTGATGATGATGATGATGATAGTGACTGGCTGTATTCTGAGCTTTTCTCTGTTACCTGATTGATAGTACGAATGTGGTCGATTGTTGAGTAACCTGTTCGAACTCCTACTTCTTTCTTCGGTTGATTGAATTTTAATGTTGTCATAATTTTGTTAGCGATTACCTTTGTAAGTAGCTTGTATACAATGGAGAGCAAGCTGATCGGCCTGTACTTCTTCAAGTCCTTGTCGTCTCCTTTCTTTTGTAATGGGATAATATTAGCATTCTTCCGAGATTCTGGTAGTCTTACCTTTAAGAGACACTTGGTAAAAAGGGTGGCTAGTTTTTCTAGCACAATCTGTCCTCCGACTAAGGTTGCGTGGCGGGCTTGTTGGTTATTCATGTTGTTCGAGGTATAGCACATCCAGGACGGGACAGAGAAGAAGACACAGAACACATACACGGTGCTGCGTTCTGTGTCTTCTTCTTTGTCCCGTCCTGGTTGCGCTATACCTCGAACAACATGAATCTGTCAGCCGTTTTTCAGCAGATCTGATGTTACCTGGTCCTCAGCAGCAGCTTTGCCTCTTTGCATTCCCTCCTAGGCTTTTCTGACTTCTTCTGTCAATACTGCTGAGATGCCATCTGGGTTCCTGCTAGTTCTCATAATAAGGTTGTCGTTGTTCCGGCTACTGTACAGTTCTTTTCGAAACTCCTCCGCTATTTTAGCTATCATATTCACATTGGAAGTTACTTTGCCTTCCTTGTCCATTAGTGCATACATCTGGTTTCTGCCTATCCCGAGTTTCTTCTTCACTCCATTGACGCTTCCTCTGTTCTTCAGAGCGTGTTCAATTTTCTTCATGTTTACTTTCTTACATCAAATACTTTACGCTTATTATTCAAATTCGTAAGCTCTGCCAATTCAAGTTTGCTCGTGATAATTGAGGTTTTCATGCTTTGACGCTTCTTAATGAGGTTCTCAGTCTATTGGGAAAGCTTACCTGTGTCCTGTTTAAGTACCGTACCTCCCACTTCCACTGCACACTTCGTAATGATACTCGTGAGATTATAATGCATTGCATCAACGCTAAGGCTGGTTTCCTCAGTAAGAGTTCAGTACCAGTTCTAAAGTGAGACTCTGAATTGCTGTACTTTCCCTCTCAGTGCTGGCTCATTGATTGGCTTCTTGTGTATCAGTTTCTGTCGTTCCTTCTTCAAGTCGAGCTAATTTCAAGACCGTACCATTCTATGATCGCAGCATCATAGCTTGCCGAGTACTTCCACATTTTGCACGATCTCTGGGTGTGAACCGGTATAAAGTCTATTTTGTTCTTATTTTCGCCATTAGGACTTTTTCATGTCCACTTACGGTTCCTTTGTTTTCGGCCGAAAGTACTCAAGATCCGTAAATTATTTCATTTTTCGAATTTTACAAATAGCTGCCCTCTGGCATTTCTGGTACCGATGCCATAATTTCTTACTGCCTGGTCCCCAGCCTCCTTCTTCCCTACCTTGACGTTGAAGTCGCCCATCAGTATAGTATACTGTGTTTTTACCTCGTTTATTGCCGATTCAACGTCTTCATAGAAGCTTTTTACTGATGCTTCATCATGGCTGGATGTTGGCGCGTAAGCATGTACAACCTTCATCATGTACATATTGAGTTTAATTACGATACCTGCCACCCTTTCATTATTGCTATAGTATTTCTCTATGTTGCCGGCTATATTTCTGTGGATGAAGAGCCCCACGCCCCGTTCTCTTCTGTCGTCCTAGCCACGATAGCAAAGGACGGGCCCATTCTTTAGCACTGTATAAGCCTAATCCGTCCTAACCTCACTGAGCCCAATCACATCCCGTTTAACACCCTCTAGCTCTCCGAATAGTACAGCTAGACTTCCCTCACTAGATAAGGTTCTAGCGTTAAGCGTTGCCAAGTTCAGGTTCCAATGGTGGCCTGTCCGGATCCAGAGATTCTTAGCACCCTCTGCTGCGTTGCAGATCTGACCGCCGCCGTGGTCAGTTGCTTCGCAGCTGCTGGGGACTGAGGGCCGTGAGTTATTTGACGTATGCATGTGGGAGGTAGTGGCCAGATACTGCACCAGGGTGGTCAATCCTTCTCTGGTGAGGGAGTGCTTTACCGGCGGAGGTCACCAGTGAGGCCTCTTACGCCAGGCTTCTTACTGCAGCTTCATCACCAAGCGTTTTTTTTTTCAATCCAGTCGGAAACTGGGTGGAACCGGGATTGAAACCACGGACATCTTGCACGCGAGGCCGATACGCTAGCCACAACGCCTTCGCTGCGATTGTGCAGGGAAAATAGGAGGTACAGTAGTTATACAGGACTCTGGCAAGCTGTCCCAGAAGACGAAGAGCGTAATTAAGAAACGTCAAAGCACGAAAGCATCGAATGCAATAGACAAAAGAGAATCGGCCGAGCTTTAGCACGCGCACCGCGTCACGTCAAAATGTCTTCGCGCCTTGACTGTGGCATGTAGTCATATTCTCACATGACACGCATCTCATGATTGTCATGTTTGCACCAGTATACCTTCGACATCCACTGGCGTCACGTAATGCCTGATTTGTCATACCTGAAGCTAGCGAAATGCCCGCGAGCGCATCATCAGTGTGGCATGTAGTCATATTGTTACATGACGTGCATGTTGTGATTATCATGTTTGGATGTCTCATTTACCTATGTCGTCCGTTAGCGTCGCGCAACACCGAGTTTGGTACATGAGAAGCTAGCGAAACGGCCGCGACCGCATTATGAGCGTAGCATGTTGGTCATGGCACGCATATCATATTTATCATGTTTGCACCAGTACCATACCTTCGTTCTCCATTCACGTCCCGTAATGCCAAATTTGGTATAAGTGAAGCGAACGAAACGGCTGCCAGTGCATCATGAGCATGTAATGTAATCAAGTTGTTACATGACACGCATCTACTGATTATCATGTTTGCACCAGTCACATACCTTTGTCATTCATTCGCATACTGTAATACGATATTTGGTATATGTGATGCTATCGAAACGGCCGCGAGCGGATCATCTGCGCGGAATGTAATCATGTTGTTACATGACACGCATCTCATGGTTATCATGTTTGCACCAGTCACATACCTATGCCATGCATTGACGTGCTGTAATACCAAATTTGTTATATATGACGCTAGCGAAACGGCCGCGAGCGCATCATGAGCGCGGCATGTAGTCTTGGTGTTACATGACATGCATGTCATGATTTTCATGTTAGGGTCTGTCGCTTGTGTTCGCCATGCAATCATGCCATACCAGCTTTGCAACATGGTATGTGAACGAAACCACCGCAAGAGCTGGAGGACCTTGAAATGTAAATCGTGATATTCATGACATACTTATCATGCTTTTCATGTTATGACTAGTGAAATATGTTTTTCATACAGTCATGTTATACCATACCAAGTTTGGTATCGACACCATTATTAAAACGGCCAGGAGAGCTATAAGTCGTAGATAGATAGATAGATAGATAGATAGATAGATAGATAGATAGATAGATAGATAGATAGATAGATAGATAGATAGATAGATAGATAGATAGATAGATAGATAGATAGATAGATAGATAGATAGATAGATAGATAGATAGATAGATAGATAGATAGATAGATAGATAGATAGATAGACACGCTCAATGTCACCGAACCTCGCACAAAAATACTTCGCATTTACCAGAAAGGAAGAAGGCAGGTATGTTAACCAGAAAGATTTCCGGTTCGCTAATCTACACTTGAGGATTATTATCAAGGCCGCACCTCTGTGACGTTACAGATGCTAATAGCATGTATTGCAACCTGTGCAAAAAGAACTTCAAAACAATTTATTGCTGAAATAACGAACTGTAAACTCTCATTTATTACTGACATTCGATTTCGGGGGAAGAACCACAACGCCATTTAGGCATGTCGAAATGGCATATCAAGTTCGTGGCACACGACACTCGCTCGCTTTTTTTATTGTTTGAAAGCAGGCGCATTCAGCAACGCTGCCTTCGGACAACGCAACGTTGCAAGTTTCCACCGGCAGAGCACGTTGCGCCATGCCGCTGCAAACGGAACGAACGCGCACCAGCAGCAAACGTCGCATTTCGATTGATATGTGGGGTTTAACATCTCAAAACCACTATATGATTATGAGAGGCGCCGTAGTGGACGGCTCCGGAAATTTCGACCACCTGGGGTTCTTTAACGTGCACCCAATTCTGAGCACACGGGCCTATATTTCCGCCTCCATCGGAAATGCAGCCTCCGCAGCCGGGATGCAAACCCGCGACCTGCGGGTCAGCAGCCGAATATCTTAGCGTTTCGCTCCACCACGGTGGAGCGAAACGTCGCAATTCATCAAAGCCCAGCCGGACAGCCTAGCATGATGAACGAGAGGGTTTTTGGGCACCGCCTCGGGGCGCACACATTGGTGCTGCTATGGTACAACTTGCCGAAAAAAATGGCCCCGTATCTGCATGTAATCTGCAAATGTCATCGAAAGATGCTAGTCTGGTGTGTTGAGAGAGTGAACAAATAATTTGATGTTCTGCGCAAGAAATTCGGTGAATATCATTTTGGAGGCACTGCGTTAGAGTGCCTCGAGCGTGCAGTGGAGGCGAACGAGCGCACCAAATCACATCATGGAAGCATGGATCTATACGGCTGTACCCTTTAGATCGGGCGGTGGCTAACGCCACCAAGCCGTGATACTTAGTGAACCAAAAAATAGATTTATCTTTTTCATTTAAATAGTGATGTTGAGAATTCTTATTTTGCAGTGAAGTGTTTAATTTTCAATCGTTCCTTGACTTTAGCCCCCAATCAGATAACCTCCTTCTAGTTCATTCTACCCGCTTAAAGTCTATTTTGCCCTCCCTGTCCCTAAACCACAGTGCTTTGAAGTACTCTGCGCCATCATCTTGAACTATAGGGTGAAGCCCTTTACAGAACATTATCAAGTGTTCGGCAGTTTCCTCTTCCTCTCCACACGCACTGCATACCGTGTCTACCTCTTCGTATTTGGCTCGATATGTCTTGGTTCGCAATAGTCGCGTTCTGGCCTCAAACAGTAGAGAACTATCCTGAGTATTATCATGGATTCTTTCCTTGGAAACTTCCTGCTTAAAGCTAGATATATCTCTAGTGTGTACTTCTTAATCATGCCGATTCTCCATATGTCAGTCGCCGTTTCCTTCACCTTCTTCTTTACCAATAATTCTTTATGGTTCGCTCCCTGCTGTTTTCTAAGTATTTACCAGCCAATTTTCTTTTTCGCTTCTTCCATTTTGCATCGACATTCTTCATGTACAAGTAGCTGAATACCTTCCTAGCCCAATGCTCCTCCCCAATTTCTCTCAATCGCTTCTCAAATTTTATCTTGCTGCTAGCTTCCCTGCCCTCAAATGATGTCCATCCCATATCACCTTGTACTCCCTGATTTGGTGCGTTCCCGTGAGCTCTTAAGGCAAGCTTACCTTTTCCACGTTGCTTAATTTCTAATTTTGTTTGAACTTCTGATCTCATGCACAAGACCGCATTGCCGAACATCAGACCAGGAACCATGACCACTTTCCATATTCCTCTCACAATATCATACGTATATTAATTCCACAGTGCCCTGTTTTTATCACAGCTGTATTTCTGTTACCTTTAGTCATCACGTATATTTCGTGTTCCGTTAGGTACTCAGTCCCATTGCTTATCCATACGCCCAGATATTTCTATTCATCTGTTATCTCTAGCATGACCTCCTGTAATCTAAGCTCACTACCTTCATTATCAATAAAAATCATGACTGCTGATGTTTTCTTACTTAATCTGAAATCTAACCTATCTCCCTCATTACCGCAGATACACATCAATCTCTGCAAATATTTTTTGTTGTAGGCCATCAGCACTATATCATCTGCGTACATCAATGCTGGTAGTGCCTGTTCAATGAGTTTTCCTTGTTTGACAAAAGAGAGGTTGAAACCCTGTGCACTTCCCTCTCTTTTGGCGTCTAATCATTGTAAGTATAGCATGAATAACAATAGTGACAGACGACTCCCCTGCCTAAGCCCCTGTTTTACATCTGCGGGCATGGATACCTGTTTTTCCCACTTTATAACTACCTTGTTTCCTTTATTTATATCAATAAAAGATTAGTGGCTCTATTTCCACACCTAGTGTGTCCAGTGTTCCCCACAAGTCCTCTTGAACCACGCTATCGTACGCTCCCTTGATATCCAAAAATGATAGCCAAAGGGGCCTGTGTTCCTTTTCTGCTAATTCGACTCATTGCGTCAGTGAGAACAGATAGTCTTCCGACCTCCTCTGTTTCCGAAACCCATCCTGCAGTTCCCCAGGACCCCCCCCCCCCCGCATCCTCTATCCATGCCTGCAGTCTTTCCTTTATAATTTGCATAGCTGTGCTGTGGACCACTGATGTCACTGTTATAGGACGGTAGTTGTTTATGTCAGATTTGTCTCCCTTTCTTTTATAGATCTTGCTCATCCTGCTAGGTTTCCATCAATCGGGGACTTCACCATCAATTATTATTTTGCTCACTGCCTCTATTAAAGCCTCCTTAGACTTCGGACCTAATGTCTTTATCAGCATAATTGGAATGCCATCTAGGCTTGTTGGTTGCCATCTAGGAGACCTCACACGTGAGACATGAGCGCCACCTGGCAGTCTTCTTGCAAAACAAAGTGCATGACTCTGAGACGGGTGTGCGCACCTGTCTTAGAGGTGAAAAGATGAGGAACGCAAGGTGACGGGTAGGTGCCACCACTATCGCGTCTTAGCAAAGCGTTGGAAACACCTTTTCGTGCAAGCGTTGTATGGTCAGCGAAGCGTGATAAGCGCTACGGTCCTAAAATTACTTATGTGTGCATTTCGTAGTAAAATATGCACATGCAGATTATATACGTGTTGTTATGGTGCCCCAGGCTTGCACAATAATTGCTTATCATTAACGATTACTCAAGTATGAACGCTAAACCTTGAGCAACGTTGGTGGGCGCTGCGAAAAAAGTTGGCTGTTTCAAAGTACCCGGTGCTGTTAAGAGTGGACAGACAGACAGGCAGGCAGGCAGGCAGGCAGGCGGGCAGGCGGGCAGGCAAGCCAAAAGTTTTGTGCCGAAGGTCCCCAAGAAAGACTATCGTCTTTAAAATGCTTCTGTCAACAGCGGCCGTGAGTTGCTGTATGAGGGGCTCTCTTCCCCATGACTGCGAGGCACATGCGAAAGCTAGTCGATGGGCGAGAGCCGGAAAGAGCTAGAGGAGAGGGTGGTGAACAGCTGAATCGGGCAAATGATCGGGCGCATCTGGCTGGCATCGATAATATAGAGGAGGCGTCGGCGATAACAACAAATTGGAGGGCTACGCATAGAATGGAAAGTACATTGAAACTTGCCCGCGTTTATCACGCAGACTACGTAATAAAAACGTAAATAACTTGTAAAATCTTGTTCAAGGGTATCGTTTCCAAAACGCAACTTTTATGAACTTTCCTACAAAACACATCTGTAGAAAGATTTTTCACTTGTAAAATATTGGCAAATAGCTCTGGTATCATTACAAAATTACGACTAGACGTTCAAAACTGAAGGTGTCATTTCAGGCGTTAGCTAAAAAAATATTTCTGTAGGCAGCGTCTATGTTTCAAGCTGCGACCACTAAAAAGTAACGGTTCTAGTCTTCAAAAATGCAGCTTACAAAACATACCGTAGGAACTATGACCTAACATTCTAATAGCACATATATACTAGTTTTCCTGAACGGTTCTATATTTACCGGACAGGCGTCATGGGCGGCTCGGACACAGAGGTCCAATCAGCGCTCCTGAGTCGTGTTAGGCGAGCAGTGTAGGCTAGTGGGGCCCTGGATTTGGGGCCCCAACCAACATGCTGTTGAGTGCCCCTTTTCAACCCGTTCCCTCAAAATAAAGAGTTGTTCTTGTTCTCCTTTTTCTTCATCTTCATTTTCTTTAATATTTATTAAGGCGAAACAGATGCACAAGAGAACTAATTGGTTCTTCTATGAGCTGCCGGCTTTACAGAGAAAGGATGATGTTCAAACAAAAGGTAAAACCGAAATCACAAGTCCAAAAGTACATCGAAGTATTCAAAGTAGCACGTGGAAACCACATCACAGAATGCTGAACTCCACATGGAGCGTGTTTTTGGCTCTCAAGCTCTCAGAAATTGGCAACTAATAGAAAAGAAAGGTTGTGTTCTAGTAGCAGTACGACAACTTCAGGAATAAGCATAATATAGTGTGCAATCAGAATTAGTAAAAAGAGGAATTGTCGCCACGTGAATTCAGACCACGCTTCAGAAGTCATGTAAGCGCAAAGGTGAGGCAGCCTTAAAAACCAGATTAAAAGACTAGAAGATGTAGGATATCCCAACAGCATCATCACACCCGTTTGCGAAACCCTCTTACAGAAAGTAAAGTTAAAGAGAACAGGACCAAAAAAAAGAGAACGACAAAAAACCTTTGCATGTTACACCATAGGTACATAAAGTGTATCACAATACAAAGAAAATAGCAAGCAGATATCATATAAACTTGTTATTTTCTGCCCTTTGCAAACTTTCAAATGTGTGTGTAGTAAACAGCAACAGGAATACACTAGCTTTCGCCATTCGTCACGAGAATAGGTTGACTCAATGCCAGTCTAATGTTGTGTATGAGATACCGTTGACACGTGGAAAGGTAAACATGAGAGAAACTGGGCAATGCTTCAATGACCGAGCAAGACAGCATGCTTTAAGTGTTAAGAATGGCTCATGGCCGTATAGGTGGAGTTTTATGTTCTATGTTAATATAAGTGCAGTTCTCTGTTTTATAAAACACGGCTTTTGAAAAAAAGCAGGAACAAAAATGAAAGAGAGATTTCTGAAGCATTTTTAATAGGAAGGCCGGGGATCAATGCATCAGTACACCTTCACTTAACCTTTCCGAAAGCGAGTATTCTTTTCTCAGTTAGGAATATTTTGTCACGGTCACACATGTATCGTCGCGCATGAGTACTGGTATTGTACTCAGTCTAAAATCAGTCGTAGCACCTTGAATAAAATTCAGTCAGCGCTCTTTCCTGTCTTTTTTTTTCTTTCCACCTGAAGTTGTCGTGCTGTTACTAGAACACAAACACGATAAACCAACTCGTCCAAATTGAGCTCTTGTTGCAGAAAAGAGTGCTGCAGAAGAAACCATGAACTATACTTCATCTCAACAATTCTCTTCAGCACCGTGAAATCTACAGGGTCCTTTGGCCAAGTGGAACGGCGATTAGCCCATCCACGTGTTTTCATTCGCCTAGCATTGTCTGCTCAGCGTTTCCCTGGAATCTGCTCGTGCGCGTAGGATGAGTGAGTGAAGCCAACTGTAGAAGAAAGGAAACATCTTCGTTGGAAAGATGGAAAATGGGCTGACTTTATTGCCCTGAGTACCATTTCAACGCGTCTATTGCTGGCGGTTCCAAATCAATCAAGTCCGAGACACACGACGCACGCTCCACATGCTGTTCATATCACCATCTTTTTCTTTTATTGCGATAGCAGTTATGTGGACACTCTCGGCTGGATTTGGTCGGTATATGTATGTGTATCTATACATGAAAACGCAACAAATAACAAAATCCTGAAAAAAAACTCCAGCGAACGGAATCGAACGTAGAACCACTGAGTCATGTATGCGAGGCATTAACCACTAAGCCATGGGGACGCAGGTCTTTCAACTTTCAAATGGCAAGCTATTTATATTTACCACACACTGCTGGTAATGGGCATCTTTTGGGGGGGGGGGATGTCGTGTTTTTAGTATTATCAGCAAGATGGCGCATTGAGCGCGTGGTGGCACGTGCTCTCCTCTCCTACACGTACTTTGTTCGCAGATAGGAGAAGGTGGACGCTCACTCATGCGCACTTATCTCGCGGTGGGGTGGATCATGCGTCTTGGCTGGCCTGTGGCTTTCATGAGAATGATTCTATTGTAGTTACCGGGGAACAATTCATTTTTGGTTACCGGGCGCGCACAGGCCACTGCAATCGTTGCACAGTCTCCGTTTCCGAAAAGAGCGCGCTTTTCGGACTCAGAGAAGTAACAACTGAGACGCTTATTCGCGTTCATCTCTATCTGTCAGTATGTTTTGTGCGTTATTTTTGCATGAGAAACGCGGGGTACGTTTCAATCTGCTTGTGATTCTGCGTGTGACCTTTTCATTTGTTGCTGTCACGTTCATTGCTTCGCGTTCGCGGCAAAGCTGTGACTTTTTTAATATTTAACACACTCCAATTCCTGAGGTGGCGAGGTCTAAAAGGTACAGTGTTTGTACAAGCCTGAACAGCTGTGAGCCATTGGGTATTGTGACTTTGCATGAACGAACGATGCCATGTTTTAAAAAGTACGCCTGAGGATGAACTCTAATGCACTCATGTTCTAAGCACATGTATGCTCGCGAGTAGTTGTACCAACTTCAGGTCAACCAACATGAGAATATCTGGGTTTCTTCCTGCGCCTGCTATTCGATCAGTATTTCCGACGCTTGTGCCAAGCTTGTGCTTCTGAAAACATCGCCTTCGGTGAACTTAGGTTTAGGCTGTCACAGTCTTGGCTGTCTCATTCACGGCTGTGACACTGTCTTCACATTCTTCGCTGTCGTCTTAGAGTCGCTGTGCCAGAAGCATTCGGCGTCGCACTGGTCATGCCTTCCTTCAGGTGTGTCGCGAACGCTGGACTTGTCCTGCCCGCTTTTCCCACGGGCTTCTACCTCCAGCGTAGATAGTTAAGCAGCTACTGTAGCTCCGTGTCTGACAAATGAGTCTCATTGGGCCTTTCTTGTAGGCCCAGTGTTCCACCATGATGCCATAGGGGATCAGCTTGCTCAATCACTCGAGATTCATCGCAGCACATGAGAGCTCCGATCATCCACCGAAGACCTTGAGACCTCTCACGTTTGTGGTCTCCGTATCTGAAAAATTCGTCATGGTGATCACGTCAGTGAAACATCATGCGGGGTTGAACACTCTAATGTTTTCGAAGTACTTCTGCTCAATGGTACTTGTGTTTCCGAAGATGTTGGTTAAGATTTTGACATCATTTGCACATGGAGCATCCGTCACTTGAATTCCGTCGGTCTCTTCGGCTGCTGAACTAACCAAAAATGATTTAAGGCTGTTGAATCTATCGACGTTCGTTTGGTCAGCCTTTGCATGGACGGCATGCTTGAGCACGTCCCAAAATGGCTTCCACTGTAGCACTGCTTCATAGAATGAACCAAGTCAAGTTCAGTAGTCTTGAAGCACCGCTACCAGCGTTGAAGCGTCACCAACGAAATGATTTCCCGAAGTCTTTTTGGGGTCACACCATTGTTGGGTATCGGCAAGCCTCGTTCCACTGTCGTTTCAGGCTGAAGTTTCTAGATGTCAAACAGAAGAGACAACGTTCCTGTTGCGTTGGCTTCCTATACTCCGAGACTGATAAATAGTTCTCAGCTGCCTGCTCGTCCCTAAGGACTTTTTCATTTGTTCGTTGAGCACGGGGTCATTCCATGCCAAATCATGCAGCGTTTTTCCGACCATCACGAATATGGCTCAAAAAAGTTTGATGCGTTTCTCGAGGTTTCAAACTCGCCCTCGTCGTTCATTTCCGCTACCAAAAAGTTTCCTTCCTATTTATGAGTCCTCTCGGCCTGGCAGACCATCACGCATGTAAGTTTGCGAGTATAACTTAGAAGGGCTGGCCTCGATTGCTATAGCGCCAGCTATATAAGGACATGGCTCTCGTCATCGCTTGTTTCTTTATCCTCAGTTTATTTTGTAGCAATCAGCATCATGAGGAAGCATCTGTGAGATATTAATCTTACAGATCATTCTTCAGTTATTTGGGCCATCAACCGCAGCCTTCGTTCTGTACACACGGTACTAATTAGAAGCACAAGTATTTGGGCGAGTTTGTGCTCATCCACGTTAGGAGTGCAAGACAAACAAAATACACGAGAAGGACTAAACTGGACAAGCGCTGACTTCAAACCAAACTTTATTTACGAAGACGGTTATGTAAGAATAGTAAGATAATCCTGGCCATCTTCTGTGGGTAAACTTTGCTTCGAAGTGAACGCTCGTCCAGCTTAGTCCTTCTTGTGTATTTTGTTTGTCTTGCGCTCCTAAGTACCAACAAGGCACCGTTCTTACTACAGTAAGCGATAGACATTTCTTAGGTTGTGCATCTTTGACTAGTTTTTATTTAAGAAAGTTTCACTTTGACGAAATGCTGCAGGAAACTCATGATAGTCGTAGCTGTTTTTAACGTATCGCTCGCGTGTTAAGGCAGATCAGTGTGTAAATATACAGGGTGTTTCAAGAAATTTGCACACAATTCTACAAAAAAAGCGTATTTCTTCGCTACCTTCGCAACTGCTTTTTTTGTAGCGGCTTGCATGTTAAGATGACTATAGGCGTCGTTTAGTGCCGCAATTGAGAAAGTTAACCAAAATAACTTTTTATTATTGAGTTTTGCGGTTACGACAAATAGGAGAACTGAAATTATTCACGACAAACCCATCGCAACATTAAGATATAGAAAAGGTGGTCTCTAATGATTATTGTGGTGTAACAAAGTTCAGTTAAACTCAACGACGACTCCAGAACAGAATCACCGGTAAGAGAGCAAGCAGACGACTAGAATAGTGTTGATTTTCAAGACAGGGGTATCGGAGGTGCAGTTCTTCCCCGTTCGTTGACGCATGTGTGTCATGCGTGCTATTATTGCAAGTGCGGCCCAAACACCCACACAACGAAGTCGGTTGAAGGTTGATATAATGGCACTCATTCCTTCCTGACGTCTAAAACAAATATGGCAGCGGCGCTCTTCCGTGTTTCTGTTTCGTTGCTGAATTAGGGATAATGTCATTATTCTGCAAATATTACTAGAAACCACTTTTCCGAAATCTGAACCCTGCAGTGCGGTATTCGCGAGAAACACCCCATTTCTCCCAATTGACTTACTTGTATAAGTTCGCTAGTTAAGAAGTCAAGTAATTAACTTTATTAGTTGCTGTTACATCTGCAGTATACGACAATTTTAAGATGCCTTGCACTACGAAAACAAAAAAGCTATTATTTTTCATTTATCATATTATCCAATGTGCAATATGAAACTTTACATGGGGGGAGGGCGACAAAACGGCGGTATCAAAAGTTATGGTTGAGATACAGCAGACTGTGCTTCTTGGATGGCACTCTAGAAGCGCGCGGAATCGTGGATGCCTCTTCCAGAAGGCCATTCCAGTCTCGGTCACTGCGTAAGAAGAATGACTGCTGAAATAATTTGGTGTGGGAACGTGGCAGAATCACAGCGTTTCGATGACTTGTGCGACGACATCGATGAACTGGTTGGTTGAGCTGGTCATCACGTTTGGCTAAAAGAATTTGTGGAAAAAATAGGGACATGCAATACGACGACGAAGAGACGTAGGAAGCTTTACCTAGTTATCTTAGGTGGGATATGCTGGAGTAACGTGAGTAATCTGAAGCAATGAATCTGGCTGCTCGGTTCCGGATAGACTCCGTAATTTTAATATGATTACTTTGGTGGCGGTGAAAGATGGCAGATGCATATTCAAGTTTAGGTCTGACAATGGCGATATAGGCGTTCTCTCCTCTCGCATTCAATTCACATGCGTAAACGGTTCTAACTCTTCAATGCTGCAGGTCACATCCGGCGTACCACAAGGAAGCGTACCACTCGCCCTGCCGCGGTGGCGTAGTGGCTAAGGTACTCGGCTGCTGACCCACAGGTCGCGGGTTCGAATCCCGGCTGCGGCGGCTGCATTTCCGATGGAGGCAGAAATGTTGTAGGCCCGTGTGCTCAGATTTGAGTGCACGTTAAAGAACCCCGGGTGGTCGAAATTTCCGGAGCCCTCCACTACGGCGTTTCTCATAATCATATGGCGGTTTTGGGGACGTTCCACCCCACATATCAATAAATCAATCAAACGTTGAGACTTGGTCTGGACATCTGCTCATCAAGTACCGGAAGCATCGGGACCATTGTTCGCCCGTAATTAAAGTGTCTTGGGACAGCTCGCCCATCTCTCTCTCTGAGGCTTGAGTTTGTACATTGTTACTTGCTCGGCTTTGTTTAAGAGAGAGTTTTCTACTGGTGTGGGCCACGGGGGCGGCCGTCGAAGATTATACACTCCGACTGACAGGAAGATATGCCGCGTCGATAGTGGCGATTGGTTTGGTGGCCCGGTAGGGTGGAGTCGGGTCCTACAAAAAGGGACTACGAGACGATACGAGAGAGTCAGAGTTACAATGCGATGAACTCGTGATGGTATAGAGACGGAATGGAAAAGGAAGATAACGGTGCGAAGAAATAGCGATGAAAGGCGATGAGATGATGACTTGGGCAAGGACGGTACGATGAGAAATCAAAGTTAGGGATAGGAGGCGAGTGAATGGAGCATTACGAAAGAGGGCTATAAGACGGGAATCATTGAGAGGCACGACGTAGGCGACGATGACGAAGACGATGAAGACGCTGACGAATTGGACAGATCAGACCTCGACGCCAAGAACCAACCTTCGGCCCCGACTCGAGCAGCCAATTCAGAGGCCCGACTAAATAGACATTCTGTGAGACGAACTTCACCTCCTTTACTTAAACGAGCTTTGCGGGAAGGGATGCGGCATATGGAGACATTGCGCGGTTTTATTAATTAATGACTTTAAAATTTGTGTCATCCTGTGTTTTTACTCTGTATTGAGGCACCCTTGCATAGTCACCGTTACTTCGCTTATGTATCATGTTACGCGTGTCGCGAGTATTCGCTGATGTGTTACAATTTCGTGTAACAGAGATGTCGTTCCCGGACAGTATCTGTGCACGCCATTTGCAGTTAGTAATAAAAATAAATGTATCAGTAATTAAGAAAAGTATGTGACGTCTCTTACTTCCCGGCCCCAGAACGAATCCCTGTATGTGGAAAGTGATTGAGACACGTAGCCAAGGGGGAACCGGATAAAAAGGGGTTGAGTGGTCTTCCCTCTCTTTGGCGATCGGTGGCGTAGTGGGGACGTCTCACAGCAATGGCATATGAAAACGAATATTTGTTTACACAGATTCATATTGATAGAAAACACAAAAAAGCCGGTATTACAAAATGACATGCAAATCATAGGTTATACATTGCCGTTAAAGAACACGCAATCAAACAGCTTTAGTAATAGCAAAACAAAATCATGAACTAGGTTATCGTTGAAAACGACCGCGAAACGATAATGCATGCATTTGTAATATGGGGTACGGAAAACAAGTAGGCATTTTTATTGAACAACTAATTCAAATAATTTTATCAACAATAAACTAATCAAAAACATGTCACTTGAAAATAAATATCAGAAAAAACAATATATATATAGTATATATATATATATATATATATATTGTAGTAAGCGAGACAGACACAACACTCGTTCTTCGGGCAAGCTGTTCTATTCTGCCTCTTCTTCCTCGCTTTCTAGCCCATGGCTCACAGCTGCCATGCCGCTCTTCATTACATTCGGCCACACTGCGGACCTGACAACGAAAAAAAAGAAATTACAGTTCATTACACCTGCAGCGGTCCTACTGCTTTTTTCAAGCGCGACACATGCACGGCAAGTTTCTTTTGCGTTTATCCAGAGTGAAGTTCGCATCTGAGGTGTTCACACGCCAGGTATTTTCTCCTACACGCTGAGTAATTATGAATGGCCCGTCGAACTTAAAGAGTAGCTTCTTGCCAGGCCCGCTCGTGCCCCTTTGCACCCAGACCTCGTCACCGATGTTGTAAGCAGGAGCGGGTCTACGACGTCTGTCATAGTGGCGCTTTTGATTTTCTTGAGCGCGGGTGGCTTTCTTGATCACCTCAGTTCGGATCTTCTGACAGGCCGCTTCGCGATCATTGGCACGTGGAATTAGAATGGGAGCATCCAGACTGGGGACCGCTTTCACCTGTGGTAGTTTCCCATAAACAATTTCGTAGGGCGTTTCCCCGGTAGACGTCTGCAGTGCAGTGTTAATCGCAAATGCGGCTGACGGAAGGTGGACGTCCCAGTCGGCCTCTCCTCTTGTCCCTGCCTTCGTATATGTAGGGAGTCGCGCCTGGATGCCTGTTGGTTCTCTCAGTAAGGCCGTTTGCTTGAGGATTAAACGCGGATGCGAAGTGGTGCTGCACGCCTGCCGTGCAAAGGTACTTTTTCAGTTCCCCGCTACGAAACGTTGTAGCCCGATCAGATATTTCCTTTTTGGTAAGCCATGTCTCCATTCAAATCGGTGCTTGAGGAAGTCGATTAAGTAAGTGGATGCAAGAGATGGCACGGCCTCCACTTCCACGTATTTGGACAGGTAGTCTACTGCTACATTGACGTAACGATTTCCCGCAGTGGTGGTAGGTAGAGGTCCCATGTAATGAATGCCAATCGTGTGGAAAATTGTTTCGGGCATCTGGATTGGTGTTAGTAATCCAGGTTGACACCTGGATTACTAACACCAAGTTCGCATCAAACTGCTGGCAAACTTTGCAACTGCGACATACGAACGGACGCTACTTTGGAACTTCGGCCACCAAAAACGTTCTTGTAGTTTCCGGAGGGTGGCTCGTTGGCCGGTGTGTCCGCCTTCTGGGGAGTCGTGAATGGCTCGTAATATTTCTGACCTGTGGGATTTCGGGATCACCAGGAGGTAACGTTCTTCGGATGGGTCCGCTCGCCAGTGACGCCGCTACAATGCGGCATTGCGCATCACAAAAGTACTGTGATTTCCCTTGTCCGTAATAGATGCAATATTGGATTCCAATTGTTTATCCTCCTGTCGGGCTCGGGATATATTCATCTGGGCGAAAAAATTGTGAGTTTGTCTGGTTTGTTGCGCGCAGTCAAGGGGGTTCCGTGAGAGGGCATCGGCGACGTTGTTTAGCCCCCCGGCGCGGTGGCGCACGTCAAAATTGTATTCTTGCAGCGTGATTATTCACCGGGCAAATTTGTGCTTAAGTTGCTGCTTGGAGAACATCCATGCCATAGCAGCATTATCAGTCACAACAGTGAATTTGCGCCCGAAAAGATAATGTCGAAACTTATAATCGACGCTCCATACCACTGCAAGAAATTCAAGCTCGTTGGAGTGATAGTGGCGCTCGGTGTCTGAAAGTTTTCGGCTGGCATAAGCGACCACGTGTTCCACGCCATCTGGATCAAGCTGCACTAACACAGCTCCTAGGCCGACTTGGCTGGCATCAGTGTGCACTTGGGTGGACCAGTCGTCATTGAAGTGACTTATTATGTGGCAACAAGTGAGCTTTTGTTTTATAGCTCGAAAAGCATTTTCTTGTGAGACACCCCATTCAAACCACGCGTCTTTTTAAGAAGACCACTCAAGAGAGCTGCGATCGAAGCGAAGTGGGGAATAAACCTTCGCAAATACGACGCCGTACCCAGAAGTATCTGAACCTGCTTCAAGCAGGTTGCTGTGGGATACTGAGACACGGCAGCTATTCGCTCCGGGAGTGGCTGAATGCCGACAGGAGATATATTATGTCGCAGGTACGAAATTTTGGACCCCCCAAACTGGCATTTCTCTTTGTTCAAACGAAACCCTGCTGCATAGAGTCTGTGTAGTACTTCGTCCAAATTGCGAAGGTGTTCATCCTCCGTCCTGCCAACGACCAGGATGTCGTCTAAATACACCACACAGGCTTGGTTTTTTAATGGTCCGAGCACTGAATTCATCGCACGCTGAAAAGTGCTAAGAGCCGTTCTTAGTCCAAACGGCATGCGGTTGAATTCATACAAACCGAAAGGTGTGCGAAAGGCCATTTTACATCGATCTTCCACCGCGACGATAATCTGCCAGTACCCTGCGTGTAAATAAAGCGATGAAAAGAACTTGCAGTGACGTACTGTATCAACAGCGTCATCAATGCGGGGTAAAGGGTAGGAGTCAGGCATCGTACACTTATTGAGCTGCCTGTAGTCCACGCAGAAGCGCAGTGATCCGTTTTCCTTGCGAACAAGGACGACTGGCGCTGCCCACGGACTCGATGACGGCCTAATGATGCCCGCGGCAAGCATTTAATCTACTTGTTCTGCGATCACTGCCCGTTCTCGTTCAGCGTATCATCGCAGTGGTATGCATATTGGCAGATGATCTCCCGTTGGTATGCGATGGAGCAGCAAATTAGTGCCTGGCAGTTCTGCTGTATTGCTAGCGAATACTGCCTGATGGCGAGCCAATATAGAAGATAAGGTAGGCGGAGTGGACGGCTCACCTGTCGGTGGGGGCAGGGTTGTGGCGGTAGTCCCAGCTGTCGAAGACCGGAGCTCGACGTGGCCGCGATGTATGGTGAGCCCAATGTCATCAGATAGCAAGTCAGCACCAAGGATAATGTCGGCAGGGAGGTCTTCAAAGACGGGAATGGCTGGAAGAACTTTAGTGCCCACTGCCATCCGGACTGAAATGTCGAGCATTTCGACTGGCATGGCACTTCCTCCAAGTCCGCAGAGGGGAGGTTGCGTTCACGGTCGGAGTGTCCAGAGCATGACGTCGGTGTAGCGCCGTTCATTCCGCACCGGTATCCACCAGAGCAGATAGGTCACCTATTCCCTCAACATGAATGGACATCCGAGGAGTTTGACAAGCTTGTAGTAGATTCGAGTCTGGAAAGGTTGACGACACTCCTTGGCGTTGTGGCCAATGCGACCGCATCCGTGCTTGAAGCATCCGTGTCGTGTGGAGGCGTGTCGTGTGGGCATGGATGCACAACCAAAATGTGGCAATCACAATTCTTGTTCATCATTGCGCAGCTTCTTGGTTTCATATGATTTGCTGACTGCACGGACGGCGCCGCGTCCACGGACTCGACTGATGGTGGTTTCGGCAAGGGATCTTCATGCAACGCCCCTGGCTGGTGTATTCATGGCGCACAACCACTCTTGCTGAAGACCGACAGCGATGCCATGTACAATTTCCCACAGTTCGCCTTTCCCCGGAGTGTCACAGCCACAGCAACATTGACTACACGCCTACCGGACCCTTTTAAAGCCCATCTAACGGATCTTATCGCCAGTGGGCATGGATGCACAACCAAAATGTGGCACTCACAATTCTTGTTCATCATTGCGCAGGTTAGTTGCAGTTCATTACCACCTCGTAAGTTTTTTCGATCAGACAACCGATTCATTGTTGTGCTTCCATGCCCCAGCGTCCTGCTTGAACCTTTTTGTGCCTTGTTTATGGCGTTGTGCGGAGACGTCGAGCGAAATCCCGGTCCTACTGATGAAATACTTAAAATGGTGAAAGAAACAAATGCTCGATGCATTCGAATTGAGGCAAACCAAAGCAACATTGCGCAAACAATAGACGACCTTAAAGCTGCCCACAATTCTTTGGTGTCCACTGTATCGGGCATTAATGAGCGCTTGCAGTCAGTGGAACCACAAAGAGTTCGTTTTGAAGGATTTCAGGGAGACGTCTGCCGCACTCGTGAATGTGTAACTACCATGCAAAAAGAACTAACCACATTGCGTGCTAGACTTGAAGATGCTGAAGATCGTTCTAGGCGGGACAACCTGCTGTTCTTTGGCATTGCAGATGATCCTCTGGAAAACTGGGAGCGATCATCAGTAAAAATTATCACGCTTGCATCGGATAGACTACAGCTGCAGCTTTCGTCAGATAGTATTGTACGTGCCCGTATGTTGGGACGATACAAAGCAGGGAGTAACAGACCCATTATTGCTAAGTTTGCTGCAGACAAAAGTAAAGATTTAGTTTTATCAAAGCGTTCTCTGCTTTCTGGAACTGAACTAAGTATAAAGCAAGACTATTCACTCGCTACGCGCACTGCCCGGAAAAAACTAAGCGAGTTCAGCAAAACACTTAACATAACCACTAAGTTAACCCACAACAAACTTCTCGCAGGTGGTAAGTGCTATATTTACAATCCAGGCGAAGACAGTGTGTATGAGCGTGTTCGCGAAGAACCTTCAGACAATATGTGTAAGCCTGCGTCAACTTCCCGCTCTTGTCAGAATGCCCCTCTCTCGCCTAGGTTAACGCGCTCTAGTAGAACGCAAGCCACAAAAAATAGGATGCCGCGAGGGGTGGTGGTGTCTTGTTTCCTATACCTGTTCTGTATACCAATATCTGCAGCCTTAGTAATAAAAAAGAGAGCCTCAGTGCTCTAATCAACGATTCAGATGCAGATGTCGTTATATTAAGTGAAACTTGGTTGTCAAACGAAATAAAAAACAACGAGCTGTTTCATTGCAGCAAAAAGTTTGTTGTGTACCGACGTTACCGTGACGAGAGGATTGGTGGTGGTGTTTTGATTGCTGTAAATGAAACATTCGAGAGTTTCCCAATTTCAACTGCGAGTACCTTGGAAATAATTTGGTGCTGTGTAACAATCAATAACAAGAAAATAATTTTTGGTGCCTGTTATCGTCTCCAAGTTGTGCCAGTGGTTTTTCTGAGGCGTTTTATGACTCGGTGAATGAAATCGCTGTCAAGTTTCTTGCTGTGCCCGTCTTTCTTGCTGGTGATTTCAATTTTCCACATATTCAGTGGCCAGAACCTTACCTGTCCTCCATTTCATCATCCGCGGAAGCTATCACTTTTATTCATGCATGCCTCGACTTTAATCTGTCTCAGTTGGTAACTGGGCCAACGCGTGTAACGCCCACCACAGTCTTACTACTTGACCTGAAAATAACATCAGTTGCTGATATCGCTTCCTCTGTAACACACACCCCTGGCTTAAGTGATCATGACGTACTTCACTTTACCATTACCCTTCCTGCATCAAACCAACGTAGACAGTTGAAACAGATACGAGACTACAGCAAAGCAGACTTTGAAGCTATAAACTCCAGTCTCTGCTCTTTTCTCGATGAATTTCTTTTAGATTATTCTCACCAACCCTTTGAAATACTATGGCAGTCATTTAAAGTAAAGGTTGCCGAACTAACAGCTCAACATGTCCCTCTAAGAACTATATATAGCAATTCTAACGCACCTTGGTATTCCAGGCATCTTAAAAGGTTGTCGAATAAAAAATCTCGGCTGTTTCGTGCCGCGAAACAATTACAAAGCGCCGAACGCTGGTCTGTCTATAAAACGGCAGCTAAGTACTACAATGACGCTCTCAATAATGCCAAACATCATTTCTTTCACTTCACACTACCAGCAATGTTACAAGCTAATCCAAAAAGTTTTGGAACACATTTACGTCGAAAGAGGACACAACTATTTGCCTTGTTGACGAACTCGGTAATCCAGTCCCAAAAGATCAATGTGCTTCATTACTGAATGAAACGTTCGCTTCTTCTTTCTCCAACTCCATCATTAACAATCGTCCATGCATGCAGAATCTTGACGTTCTTCCTATGGATCCCATTACCTTTAATACAACCGGCATTGCGACACCTATTGGTAAGCTAAAGCGATCATCGTCATGTGGAGTTCACTCAAGTATTTCTAAATTTCTTCAGAATACTAAGGAATACAGTTTCATTATGTTAGGCTCCCTCTTTTCTAAATCGCTCCAAGATAACTGTCTTCCTAAAGACTGGAAAACCGCTAAGGTGATCCCACTCCATAAGTCTGGTGAAAGACATAACCCCCGTAATTATCGTCCTATTTCTCTCACATCGGTTCCTTGCAAACTAATGGAGCACATAATTTACTCAAACCTCGTTAAACATTTGGAATCAAATAACCTCTTTCATAACTCTGAGCATGGTTTCCGCAAATTTTTTCTTGCGAAACACAACTAATACTATTTACTAATGATCTCCACGCTGCACTTGACTCAGGTGCGACTATTAATTATATTTTCCTAGATTTCGCCAAAGCTTTTGACAAGGTTAACCATGAACTGCTCCTACCAAAATTACATTGCTTGCGCATAGACACTTTATTACTTGACTGAATAAAAGAATTTCTTTCTAACCGTACACAGTTTGTTTGCACTAACGATATTAATTCCTATGAAGTGCCCATGCGTTCAGGCATACCTCAAGGTTCTGTTTTAGGCCCACTACTATTTTTAATTTATAATAATGACTTGCCTAATAACATATCCTCCCCTATTTGCCTCTTCGCTGACGATTGTGTCATTTACCGTACAATTACTGATCATAGCGACAACGAAACCTTACAAGCAGACCTAAACAACATTTTATATTGGTGTAACCTTTGAAAAATGGAACTTAACATTTTTAAATGTAAAGCAATGACAGTTTCACGTAACCACACATCTACCGATAACAATTCCTACAGCCTGAACGCAACCCCTCTTGAATATGTCCGGTCTTATAAGTATCTTGGTGTTCACATTCACTCGCTATCATGGTCCGACCGCATTAATCACGTCACATTCAAGTCTAATCGCATGCTCGGTTACTTAAAACGAAACTTTCCTGTTGCGCTGACTTTTTTAAAGAAACAGCTGTAGATCACCTACATACGTCCTCTACTGGAGTACGCCGCATGTGTATGGGATCTCGGCCACATAACACTCGTTAACAAATTAGAGGCAATCCAAAACCGGTCGTCACGTTTCATTCTTTGCAGCTATAATCGCACATCTATTGTAACTGCCATGAAGCTCAGGCTTAATCTTCCTCCGCTTGTCATGCGTAGAATGATTGATATGTTGGGTTTGACGTCCCAAAACCACTATATGATTATGAGAGACGCCGTAGTGGAGGGCTCCGGAAATTTAGACCACCTGAGGTTCTTTAACGTGCACCCAAATCTGAGCACACGGGCCTACAACATTTTCGCCTCCATCGGAAATGCAGCCGCCGCAGCCGGGATTCGAACTCGTACCCTGCGGGTCATGCGTAGAAAAATCACTCGCCTTTGCGCGTTCCAAAAAATATATAATCACAATCACGTTCTAAAATCGCGTTGATTACAGCCTGCATCCTTTATATCATCCTGCATAGATCACCCCCACAAAGTGCATATTCCTCGAAGTAACACCATCACCTTTTCCCAATCTTTCCTTCCTAACACATGTCGCGACTGGAATCTTCTGTCAGCATCAACCGCCAGTATTACTGAACCCTGACGCGTACCGTCAGCCCTTGACATCTTCCATGTAAATTGAATTTAATGTTGGGCACGCGATAATCCCTCATCGTATTCGTAACTTGTATTTCACACCGCATTCTCTTTTTTTTTCCCGTTTTCTTATTATTGAATCTTTTGCATCTTTTTTGCGTTGCCTGGCTTATTACGTGTATGTTTTGCTTTTTGACCGTTTCGCTTTTGCCCGTGTTTCGCTTTTCCTCGTTTTCTTATTAGATGCGGAGCATCTTATACTCGCGCCTTGTAGTGCGCCGTCCGCGCCGTCCGCGCCGTCCACACCGCTTCTCGAACATTCGACAGCTGACGCGCGCGCATGCGCCGTCGCGCCGTCGCCCACTCTTCCACCATCTGTGCATCCCTTCCTCCTCTACACACCGCGCGCGCTTCACTCCTCCACCATCTGTGCACCCTTCCTCCTCTACACACCGCGTTCGACATCCACAATTCTCCTGATTCTCCAGTGGACGCGCATGTGGCGTCGCGCTTCGAGAACATTCAACAGCTGACAGTGCATGCGCCGTCGTGCTGTATATATACTCAAGGTCAGCGCTCGCTCGCTCAGTTGCCGCTCGTCGGTTGGTTTGTACGGCGCGTCGACGTCCAAGGTCGCGGTGAAATGAATTCCAACGAATCCACAAACACAATGATCGACGTCCCTTCGACCAGCGCCGCCCTTTCGCATACGTGTGTACGTGTTCACTCATTTAACACCCCCTCCTACAACCACGTTAACCAATTTAGCCATCGACCCAAGTAAGTCGCAATTTAACACCCCATTTCACAACCACGTTAACCAATTTAGCCATCGACCCAAGTATGTCGCACTTTAACACCCCGTTAACCAATTATATGCTCCGCATCCTCCTCAGTGTTCACCCGAGGGAAGCTGCGGGCAATTTTTTATTGAATCTTTTGTAGTTTTTGTGCGTTGGCTGACTTATTACGTGTATGTTTTGCTTTTTGCCCCTCCCCTCTACAATGCTGTAAAGCCCTGGGGGTAAAATAAAGAAATAAAGAAGAGAAAGTCAAACGGACAGTCGGTAATGTGTCCATGCTAAGCCGACGACGAGAGTTTTGCTGAAGTTCGGCTGCCTTTTGAGTGAAAACCTGGGGTGACGCTTCAGGTGACTAGCAAGATAAGATGGCAGCATGGGTAGGGTCAGCCAAGCCATCAACGACATACTGGCGGGCAGCCGGAGAGATCCATGTAATGCCACATTTGTCGAGAAGCCCGAACTTGTCGTAGACGTATTAACGGGCGTCTTCTGATGGAGCCTGCCGACGCGATCGCATGCACATGAAATAGTCGTCGTATGCGGATGGAAGTGGTGGGAAGGCCGTGAAGAAGGCTGTAGTCCAGTCACTCCAGGATTTGTACTTGCAGCCATCGTATTGATGCCACGCTTTGGTGGACTCGCGCAGTCGGCTTACGGATAGCGATAGCGTCACGTCGTCAGTCCATGCATGTCGACGGGCCAACAAATGGATTTCATCCAGCCAGACGGTTGGGTCTTGATCAACGCCAGTAAAGTCAGGAATTTCTGCCATGGACGAAGAAGGCAACGTGGTGCGTGCACAGGCTGCTGAGAAGGCGACGGTGGCGTCTGCAAGACGTTGGCTCGAAGTAGCGATGGTCTGCAGAACCGTGCAGAGTTCGCTGGCGGCTACAGGCGAGGAATTACGCCTGTCTTCTGGTGACGGTACCGACGTTGCTTCAGGGATGGTACCTGAGTAGAAGTCCAAGGGAGCGTGTACGGCGTCCCTGGGCAAGGAGGCGGTATGCGAAGCCAAGACAGTGGAGTCACCTTGTGGTTAGGCAAGGACGCCTGCAGGCAGCGCACTGGCTTCGGTAGCCGTGGTGGCCAGGTTGGATGCCATGGCCACGGTAGCAGGAGCTACGGGCTGCTGGAGAGTGCGTCCGCTCCGTAGGACGGTTTCTTCACGTAGGTCGTCGCACACAGGTTCATTGAACGGCTGCGCCTTTATAGTAAGCGAGACAGACACAACAACCGTCCGTCGGGCAAGCTGTTCTATTCTGCCTCTTCTTCCTCGCTTCCTAGCCTATGGCCCACAGCTGCCACGCCGCTCTTCATTACAATATATATATATATATATATATATATATATATATATATATATATATATATATATATATTATATATATATATATATATATATATATATATATATATATATATATATATATATAGTCCAGTAGATTCTCCGTGAGCGGTAACAACGTGGTTTAATTTCGACGTTTCGGCCTAAAGTCTGGCCTTCATCAGGATTAAAGGTAGAGTTTGTTGGTGTTCAGCTATGCACCAATAAACTGTACCTTTAATCCTGATGAAGGCCAGACTCTAGGCCGAAACGTGAAAGTAAACCACGTTGTGACCGCTCACGGAGGATCTACTGGACTATATGCAACGCTACGGCCACTCAACCACCATGCCTGCTTATCATCATCATCATCATCAGCCTGACTACGTCCACTGCAGGACAAAGGCCTCTCCCATGTTCCGCCAGTTAACCCGGTCCTGCGCTTGCTGCTGCCAATTTATACCCGCAAACTTCTTAATCTCATCTGCCCACCTAACCTTCTGTCTCCCCCTAACCCGCTTCCCTTCTCTGGGAATCCAGCCAGTTACCCTTAATGACCAGCGGTTATCCTGTCTACGCGCTACATGCCCTGCCCATGTCCATTTCTTCTTCTTGATTTCAGCTATGATATCCTTAACCCCCGTTTGTTCCCTAATCCACTCTGCTCTCTTCTTGTCTCTTAAGGTTACACCTACCATTTTTCTTTCCATTGCTCGCTGCGTCGTCCTCAATTTAAGCTGAACCCTCTTTGTAAGTCTCCAGGTTTCTGCTCCTTAGGTAAGTACCGGCAAGATACAGCTGTTATATACCTTCCTCTTGAGGGATAGTGGCAATCTACCTGTCATAATTTGAGAGTGCTAGCCGAATGTGCTCCACCCCATTCTTATTCTTCTAGTTACTTCAATCTCGTGGTTCGGCTCTGCGGTTATTACCTGCCCTAAGTAGACATAGTCTTTTACAACTTCAAGTGCACTATTACCTATCTCGAAGCGCTACTCCTTGCCGAGGTTGTTGTACATTACTTTCGTTTCTGCAGATTAATTTTAAGACCCACTTTTCTGCTCTCCTTGTCTAACTCCGTAATCATGAGTTGCAATTCGTCCCCCGAGTTACTCAGCAATGCAATGTCATCGGCGAAGCGCAGGTTACTAAGGTATTCTCCATTGACTCTTATCCCTAACTGTTCCCATTCTAGGCTTCTGAAAACCTCCTGTAAGCACGCGGTAAATAGCATTGAGGAAATTGTGTCCCCCTGCCTTACACCCTTCTTGATTGGTATTCTGTTGCTTTCTTTATGAAGCACTATGGTAGCAGTTGATCCCCTGTAGATTTCTTCCAGAATGCTTATATATGCTTCATCTACGCCCTGATTCCGCACTGTCTGCATGACGGCTGATGTTTCTACTGAATCAAACGCCTTCTCGTAATCTATGAAGGCTATGTATAGTGGTTGGTTATACTCTGAGCATTTCTCTATTACCTGGTTGATAGTATGAATGTGGTCAATTGTTGAGTAGCCTGTTCTAAATCCTGCTTGTTCCTTTGGTTGATTGAATTCTAATGTTTTCTTTACTCTGTTAGCAATTGCCTTTGTAGATAGCTTGTATACTACAGAGAGCAAGCTGATCGGCCTGTAATTCTTCAAGTCCTTGTCATCTCCTTTCTTATGTATTAAGATGATGTTAGCGTTCTTCCAAGACTCTGGTACCCTTCCTGTCAGGAGACACCTCGTAAACAGGGTGGCTAGTTTTTCGAAATCTATCTGTCCTCCATCTTTCAGCAGATCTGATGTTACCTGATCCTCACCAGCAGCTTTGCCCCTTTGCATGTTCTCCAAAGCTTTTCTGACTTCTTCTATTATTACTGGTGGGGTGTAATCTGGGTTACTGCTAGTTCTTATAGTATTAAGGTCGTGGTTGTCTCGGCTACTGTACAGATCTCTGTAAAACTCCTCCGCTATTTTAACTATCCTATCCATATTGGTAGTTATGTTGCCTTCTTTGTCCCTCAGTGCATACATCCGACTTTTGCCTATCCCAAGTTTCCTCTTCAATGCTTGGACACTTCCTCCGTTTTTCAGAGCGTGTTCAATTCTCTCCATGTTATACCTTCTTACATCGCATACCTTACGTCTATTAATCAACTTCGAAAGCTCTGCCAGTTCTATTTGGTCTGTTGTACTTGACACTTTCAAGATTTGACGCTTCTTAATTAGGTTCTTCGTTTCCTGGGAAAGCTTGCCAGTGTCCTGTCTAACTACCCTGCCTCCAACTTCCACTGCACACTCCGTAATAATACTCGTCAGATTATCATTCATTGTATCTACGCTAAGGTTGGTTTCCTCACTAAGAGCCGAGTACCTGTTCTGCAGCGACACTCTGAATTCCTGTACTTTCCCTCTCAGTGCTAGCTGACTGGTTGGCTTCTTGCGTGTCAGTTTCTGTCGTTCCTTCTTCAAGTCTAGGCGAATTCGAGACCGTACCATACTATGGTCACTGCATTATACCTTGCCAACCACTTCCACATCCTGCACGATTCCAGGGTGTGCACTCATTATAAAGTCTATTTCGTTCTTATTTTCGCCATTAGGGCTCCTCCATGTCCACTTGTGGTTTTCTCGTTTTCAGTAGAAGGTATTCAAAATCCGTAAATTATTGCGTTCTGCGAATTCTATTAGTAGCTCTCCTCTGGCGTTTCTAGTGCCGATGCCATAATCTCCTACTGCCTGGTCTCCAGCCTGCTTCTTCCCTACCTTTGCATTAAAGTCGCCCATCACTATAGTATATTGTGTTTTTACCTTACTCATTGCCGATTCCACGTCTTCATAGAAGCTTTCAACTGAAGCGTCATCATGGCTGGATGTAGGCGCGTAAGCCTGTACTACCTTCATTTTGTATATTTTATTCAGTTTAATTACGATACCTACCACCTTTTCATTAATGCTATAGTATTCCTCTATGTTTCCAGCTATGTTTCTGTGAATTAGAAACCCCACTCCCAGTTCTCTTCTGTCTACCAAGCCCCTGTAGCAAAGGACGTGCCCATTCTGTAGCACCGTATAGGCCTCATCTGTCCTTCTAACCTCACTGAGCCCTATTATATCCCATTTAACACCCTCTAGCTCCTCGAATAGTACAGCTAGACTTCCCTCACCAGAGAAGGATTGGCCACCCTGGTGCAGTATCTGGCCACTACCTCCCACATGCTTACGTCAAATAACTCACGGCCCTCAGTCCCCAGCAGCTGCGAAGCAACTGACCACGGCGGTGGTCAGATCTGCAACGCAGCAGAGGGTGCTAAGAATCTCTGGATCCGGACAGGCCGCCATTAGAACCTGAACTTGGCAACGTTTAACGCTAGAACCTTATCTAGTGAGGGAAGTCTAGCCTGCTTATATATATATATATATATATATATATATATATATATATATATATATAGTGGGAGTAATAATTCAATGGGCCAGTTAGTCTTCGTGAAGGTATGGGATATGGCACAACGGGAGCGTTGTCAACAAGGATAAATATATTTATTTCCCAACAGTTTCGGGAGGGGACCTCCCTTCATCAGGGGATGAGTTATATATATATATATATATATATATATATATATATTGTGAGCATTATTCATGCGTGTCATCTTGTCATATGTACATGCTCATCATCATCAGTCTGACCTGTGTTGTGGGGCAGACGCTCGGCAAGTAAAAGAAGTGTCCGCAGCAAAAACGTTGCCTTACAAGAGGTGGAAAGTGCTTTCCGGTCCACTGGTCCTCTCCCTGTAGCGCTTTTTTTGTTATCTTCGACTACCAATCATCCCTGGAGCTCCGGTCGGGTCGCCATTTGCGCAGTCAGCCCTCGGTCATGTCGCAAGACGAGCACAACAACAAGACGGCTCCATCCACTCCGCCTACACCCCTGGGCATGCCTTCATGGACTGTCACCGCTCCTCGAAAAGATCCCCCGATGTTCGCTCGCCGTCGCGGTGAAGACGTTGAAGACTGGTTTGATGAGTACGACCGTGTGAGTGCGCTTAACTATTGGCATGATTCTGTGAAGCTGTCCCGCGTACCGTTCTATCTGACGGGGGTCGCTAAGACATGGTTTCTCAACCATCAGCTGGATTTGTCCTACTGGCCTACGTTTAAGCAGTAGCTCCGTCAGATATTTTCCAACCCTTCTGTACGTGCAGACATCGCCAAACGGAAGCTTGCTGAACGTGTCCAGCACTCCGGCGAGTCCTATACTTCGTACATTGAAGATATCCTCCCCTTATGTTGTCGCGTCGACAGCTCGATGGCGGAACATGACCGCGTTTGCCACCTGCTCAGGGGCATAGGCACCGTCGCATTCAACGCTTTGGCGGCAAAGAACCCCACCACGGTCGGGGATATCATCAGTACGTGTCAGCGACTCGACGACCTTCAACTTATACGTTTACCACCTGACACAGGAGATCTCAGGCCAACGCACGACAATAAGCTCCGTGTGTTGATACGGTTTAGATCCGCGAGTAGCTGCAATTCCAGGCCACCTCGTCGTCTTTTGAGCTCCGCATAACACCTTCTGCAGGCAGCCTCCGCAACATCGTCAGGGAGGAACCGGCATCCATGACGTGTGAGCAAGTCCCCAGCTCGCATACCACTCTAAAGCCGACATACGCTCAGGTTGTTGCAGCGTCACCTTCTCAGCAATCGTCGCAGTATGTGTCAACTACGCAGCCCTCCCTAAATGTCCTCGCCCCAAGAGCACCACCTCCCTCTTTCCATGCCTGGCGTCCATCTCGACCAATTTGCTATTATTGCGGAATACGTGGCCACATCTCACGGTTCTGTCGTCGACGTCAACAAGACGAAAGGTGGGGCTATGGTGACTACGAGAGGGATGAGTTTGTCCCTGCTCCACAACATCGCCACCCATACCAACTGTACCAACGCCGCTCACCATCCCCACAGCACTTCGATGCAGCCAGCACCTTCCGCTCCTCGCGCCGTCGTTCCCCGTCACCTATGCGCCGTTCTTCGTCACCACTTCGTCCGGCTACCACGGCGTCTGATCATCACCCGGAAAACTAAACAGTGCAGCTTCAGGAGGGAAAGCTGCATTTGGCGGACTGCATCCAACTCCTCCGGAACGCCCTTCTAATGTACTTTCAGTGTGTGTTGAGGGTATATGGACTGAAACCTTGGTGGACATAGGGGCATCGCTCTCAGTTATTAGTGTGGACTTGTGTTCCCGTTTGCGCAAAGTGAAGACACCGTATGATGGCCCTCCCCTTCGCTTTGCTAATGCGGTTTTCGTTCAGCCTTCTGGTGTGTCCACAGCACGAGTTTTTATTGAGGACATCCTTCACCATATACAGTTCCTCGTTCTGTCATCGTGTACTAATGCGCTCATTTTAGGGTGGCACTTTCTCTCCTTAGCTTCAGCCATGATATCTTGCAGTCAGAGGGTCATTCGCATGTCAGATACTGCGCTTTCGTCCGATAAAGATGCTCATAGCCAGCGCTTCGTCACCGGTGATGACTGTTTTATTCCTCCAGGTAATGAGCATATTCTGACACTGACATCAGATAAGATCAGTACTGGTGATGTGTTCCTGGCACCGTGTGGACGCTACACCTCTGGTGGGCTTACCTTCGCTCCTAGCCTGGTGCACTTTCATGATGGCAGAGCATTAGTTACGGCAGTTAACCCTACTTCATTGCCTGTTGCACTGCCCCAGGGCACCAGTGTGCTTTGCTTCACAGACACCGAACCACTTTCTTTGGTGCCCCTTCACGCAGGCGCGTCATCTGTTTCTACGAGTAATGATGACGATGCTACAACGGCTGCTTTACCAGCCACAATAAATCCCGATCTCACGTCAGCGCAAAAGCAAGAACTTTTGGGTATCCTTCAAAAATACAGTGCTTCACTTGATGTCAATTCCAAGCTTTTGGGTCGCACTTCCGTCGCCGTACATCGAATTAAAACGTAAAGCAATACAATTGTACGCCGCCGCCCATATCGAGTGTCATCCGCAGAGCGGAAAATAATCGAGAACAACGTTGCCGATCTGCTCAAACGAAATGTTATCCGGCCTTCGTCCAGCCCGTGGTCATCACCTATAGTGCTAGTCCGAAAGAAGGATGGTTCGGTGCGATTCTGCGTCGATTATCGAGCACTTAATAAGATTACGCGCAAAGACGTGTACCCGATCCCACGAGTCGACGACGCGCTTGGCTCTCTGAGAGGGCTCTGAATTTTTATCCAGCCTCGATCTACAGTCTGGTTATTGGCAAATACCTATGCACGAAGCGAACAAAGGAAAAAACTGTCTTTGCAACACCAGACGGGCTATATGAATTCAACGTGATGCCATTCGGTTTATGTAATGCTCCTGCCACGTTTGAACGCATGATCGACACAGTTCTACGCGGCCTAACATGAAAACATGTCTCTGTTATCTAGATGACATCGTCATTTTCTCCTCTTCTTTTCGTCAGCATCTTGATCGTTTAGACGAAGTTTTGACGTGTATTTCCTATGCTGGACTTCAGCTAAACACAAAGAAATGCCACTTCGCCAACAAGAACATCAAGGTGTGTGGCCACCTTGTCAGCAAAGGTGGCGTTCGCCCAGATCCAGACAAGCTTGCTGCCCGTGATACGCTTCCCTCGGCCAGAAAATCAGAAACACCTACGAAGTTTTCTGGACCTGGCGTCCTACTTCCACCGCTTCATTAGCCATTTTGCTGCCATCGCGTCGCCACTGCATAGGCTGCTGACATCCGGATCAGCTTTCACTTGGAATGACGACTGCGAGCGTGCCTTTCAAGCCCTCAAACATGCTTTAACATCCGACCCTGTTCTGTGTCATTTCGACGAGAACGCACCTACATGTCTCCACACCGATGCGAGTGGCTAAGGCATTGGGGCAGTTCTTCTACAGCGGGATGCCACTTCACAGGAAAAAGTTATTGCGTATGCGAGTCGTGCTCTTACGGCTGCTGAACAAAACTACTCCATAACTGAGCAGGAGTGCCGTGCTGTCGTTTGGGCCATACAAAAATTTCGACCATATCTTTACGGATGCCACTTCACAGTTATAACAGACCATCACGCCTTGTGCTGGCTATCGTCACTGAAAAACTTGTCTGGTCGCCTCGGTCGTTGGGTGCTCCGCCTACAAGAGTACGATTTTGACGTCATCTATAAGTCTGGCAAAAGACACCAAGATGCAGACACCCTCTCTCGCTGCCCCCTTTTACTGTCACCATCGAGTACGTCAGGTGATTGCTCGTCTGGTGGGCAAAACACTGCGTCACTCCTCACATTATCACAACTTGTGGTTATCAACACGCCAGCTTCAAATCGCTACACCGAGTTCGCCACACGCCAGCGTGATGATCCATATTGCATTAGCATTAATCAACGCCTAAATGGTATATCACCTACTCCTAATGCTAGATTGCACTGACAACTACGACAATTTAAGCTCGATAACAATGTGTTCCATCGTTACGTTTACACTACTGATGGACACCGCTGGGTTCCAGTACTTCCGCGTTGTCTACGTCACCAAGTTCTCGAATTCTTTCACGACGACCCATGTGCAGGCCACTTGGGATTTCACAAAACACAAAGCCGCATCAGAAAACGTTTCTTCTGGCCTTGCATCTCTACTTTTGTGGCCAAGTACGGTGCATCTTGCCATCTGTGTCAACGGCAGAAGCGACCAACTTCGTCTCCTGCTGGCCTTCTGCAACCCATCCCGGGTCCCGAGACACCTTTCGCGATCGTTGGCATAAACCTACTAGGACCTCTCCCCATCACGCCAGCAGGTAATCGTTGGATTGTGACTGCTGTCGATCACCTGACACGGTACGCAGAGACTTCTGCACTACGCACAAGTTCTGCTTCAGATGTCGCAGACTTCTTTCTCAACGCCATTGTATTGCGTCACGGTGTACCTCGCGTCCTCCTGAGTGATCGCGGCAAGACGTTCCTGTCCACCATAATCGAAACCCTGCTTACAACATGTGGTACAGTACATAAGACGACGTCAGCCTACCACTTTCAAACTAATGGGCTCAAAGATAGATTTCATCGGACACTAACAAACATGCTATCGATGTACATTGCACCAAACCACGACAACTGGGATATGATTTTGCCTTTTGTGACGTTCGCCCATAACACCGCTGTTCAAAGAACTACTGGCTACTCGCCTTTCTACCTCGTGTACGGCCGCACACCGACATTCACCACCGACGTCTCTTTCCTAAATGTGCCAACCGACGCCTCGGCAACCGTATCAGAGCAGTTCATCACAAGGCTCGAGGAATGTCGGCAACGGGCTCGCCTTAATACAGAAGCCAATCAGCAAGATCACAAGCAACGCTACGACAGCTCTCATCGCGACGTCTCCTTCAGTCCGGGGGATGAAGTGTTGCTTTGGACGCCTACACGTACTCCAGGATTATGCGATAAATTTCAGTCACGCTTCAGTGGACCCTATACAATCAACGAACTAACGTCACCAGTGAACTACCGTGTCACTCCCAGCGAACTTTCTTCGGATCATCGCTATCGTGGTTCGGAGATTGTCGACGTACCGCGTCTGATGCCATTCGTTCGACGATCCATTTCAGTCTAAGACGCGTCCGGGCTGGCCGCTCAAGCGTGACCGCTCAAGCATTATATAAAATAATGAGATCTAACAGACAATAATGCCAAGGAATGTATAGGGAACGTTATTAGAACAAATAAAATGCAAATAAGAAGAAAGAAAAGAGGGTGAAAAAATAATCTGCCACGAGCAGGAACTTTCCCTATACATACCTAGGCATTATTGTCTGTTAAATCTCAATGGCATTATTGTCTGTTAAATCTCACAACAATAATACAAAAAACCACTGTTTAAGTTTGTTAACGCGCATGAAACGGCTTGAGGCGCGCGACATGTACGACTTCAGGTCGCGATCGGCGTCGTTGAGAGTTCGTGATGCCGTCGTGGACAACCCCGTAATCAAGTGGGCCGAGACGTCGAACCACCCTGTAAGGTCCGAAGTACCGTCGCAGAAGATTTCCACTTAGTCCACGTCGGCGTATCGGCGTCCACACCCAAACACGTTCACCGGGCTGGTATTCCACGAAGCGTCGTCGAAGGTTGTAACGGTGGCTGTCGGTCGTCTGTTGATTCTTGATACGGAGACGCGCACGTTGTCGGGCTTCTTCGGCGCGTTGAAGTTACTCGCTCACATCGAGGTGTTCTTCGTCGGTGACGTTGGGTAACATGGCATCGAGCGTCGTTGCCGGGCTCCTTCAATAGACCAATTTGTATGGAGATATCTGCGTCGTCTCCTGCCCGCCGTGTTGTATGCGAAGGTCACTTACGGAAGAATGGCGTCCCACGTCTTGTGTTCGACATCGACGTACATTGCCAACATGTCGGCGATCGTCTTGTTAAGCCGCTCGGTGAGTCCGTTGGTCTGTGGGTGGTACGCTGTCGTCCAGCGGTGGTTTGTCTGGCTGTATGCCAAGATCACTCGAGTTAGGTCGGCAGTAAATGCAGTTCCTCTGTCGGTGATAAGGACCTCCGGGGCGCCGTGACGTAGGACGATATTTTCTGAATTTCAGAATTTCAGAATTTATTCAGAATTGAAATACAAGTGATACAAGTGCATGTGTTATGTACAAATACAGAAGGAGGTCTCAACGTCAGGAGACTGTGAGTGAGACCTCCTATAAAATCATACATGAGAGATACAACGTAATAGTAAAGAGTGGTAAGGAAAGAAAATTTAAGATATACAAAATGTACAAATAAGCACGAAATAGTGAACGTAAGTTATAAAAAATGTACAGCTAAGCATGCAAAAGCTAACACGAAAATGCAATAACATTCACTCTTCACTAAAATTCGACGATTAACTTAGCTACCTCGGATGCATTGCCTTTGGGAAGGGCTTTTGTCTCGGCGTAGCGGGTGAGGTAGTCGGTAGCTACCACGATCCACTTGTTTCCGATAGACGACGTCGGCAACGGCCCTAGTAGGTCCATACCAATCTGTTGGAAAGGTCGGCAAGGTGGTTCAATTGGCTGCAGAAGTCCCGCTGGCGTTGTCGGCGTTGTCTTGTGTCACTGACGATCCCGGCATGTTCTCACATAACGGGTGTCGTCGGTGGTAAGACGTGGCCAGTAGTACCTTTCTTGTATCCTCGCGAGCGTGCGAGAAACACCGAGGTGCCCTGCCGTCGGATCGTCGTGCAGGGTCTGCAGGAGTTCTGATCGCAGAGCTGAAGGCACCACAATGAGGTACTTGGCTCGGAGCGGTGAAAAGTTTTTCTTTTGGAGAAGACCGTTTTGCAGGAAGAAGGACGCAAGTGCGCGCTTGAATACCTTCGGGACTTCAGCAGTCCTGCCTTCGAGGTATTCTATGAGGGCCTTAAGTTCCGGGTCGGCCCGCCTTCGTTCAGCGAAGCCGTCGGTAGTTATCGTTCCCAAGAAGTAGTCGTCATCCGGGTCGTCGGGTGGTGGTTGGTCGACAGGCGCACGAGAGAGACAGTCGGCGTCGGAGTGTTTTTGCCGGACTTGTAAATGACAGTAATGTCATATTCTTGAAGTCTCAGGCTCCGTCATGGGAGGCGACCTGAAGGGTCCTTCAAGGTGGCTAGCCAACACAAGGCGTGGTGGTCGCTCAAAACTTTGAAGGGCCTGCCGTAGAGGTAGGAGCGAAATTTCGACGTAGCCCAGATATGGCGAGGCACTCTTTTTCTGTTGTGGAATAATTGACTTCTGCTTTGGATAGCGATCAGCAGGCGTAACTAACGACGCTTTCAAGTCCGTGGGCGCTCTGCACAAGAACGGCGCCAAGACCTACGCTGCTTGCGTCAGTGTGTATTTCTGTCTCGGCGAATTTGTCGAAATGGGCAAGTAACGGAGGCGTCTGTAGGCGATGTTTAAGCTCCTGGAAAGCGTGTTCTTGCAGTGTTTTCCACTTGAACTCCACGTCGGCCTTGGTAAGCTTAGAGGATCGGCGATGCGGGCGAAGTGTTTCACGAACCGCCTATAATAGGCTCACAGGTCCAGAAATCGGTGCACCACCTTCTTGTCAGTGAACGGCGGGAAGTCGGCGACGGTAGCTGTTTTCCGTGGATTGGGACTTGCTAATAACGTGCCCCAGAAACAAGACCTCTTCGTACGCAAATCTGCACTTTTCTGGCTTCAGTGTGAGACCGGACGTCTTGGTGGCTTGAAGTAAAGCTTCAAGGCGCGGAAGATGCTCATTCAAACTCGAGGAAAACACGACGACGTTGTCCAAGTACACAAGTCAAGTCTGCCACTTCAATCCTGCCTGTACTGTATCCATAACGCGTTGAAAAGTTGCAGGCGCTGAGCAAAGGCCGAAGGGCATCACCTTAAACTCGAAGAGGCCGTCCGGTGTTATTAACGCCATCTTTTCTCGGTCTCTTTCGTCGACTTCGATTTGCCAATAGCCAGTCTTGAGGTTCATTGACGAAAAGTACTTAGCGTTATGGAGCCGATCAAGTGCGTCGTCTATTCGTGGGAGAGGATACACGTCCTTTCTTGTGATTTTGTTCAGGCGGCAATAATCGACGCAGAAACGTAGAGTCCCATGCTTTTTCTTCACTAACACCACGGGGGATGCCCATGGACTCTTGGACGGCTGGATAATGTCATCCCGCAGCATTTCATCAACTTGTCTCTTCATGGCCTCACGTTCTCGCGTCGAAACCCTGTACAGACTATGACGAAGTGGTCTGGCATTTTCTTCGGTCATGATGCGATGTTTCGTGATTGGGGTCTGCCGAATTTTCGATGACGACGAAAAGCAATCTTCGTATTGCAGGAGCAGGGCCTTGAGCTTTTCTTGCTTATCGTTCGGAAGTCTGGGATTGCCGTCGAAAGCTATGGGAGGGGCTTGGTTCCTCTCAGCAGGTTCCGCAGAATTCGCGAGGGCGAAAGCACTGGTGGCTTCGACAATTTCTTCGAAGTATGCGACCGTTATTCCTTTGTTTACATGTTTGTACTCATTGCGGAACTTCGTGTGCATAACCGTTGCTTTGCCTCCCCGCAGCACTGCTATTCCTCTTGCGACGCAAATATTTTGGAATACCAACAGATGCTGACTGCTTTCAACGACGCCTTCCAAGTCAGGTGATTTAGGAGCGTCGACTGAAATAATGACGCTTGAGCGAAGCGGAATGATGACTTGTTCTTCCAGCACATTCAAGGCATGGTGTCCTGAAGGCGTGCATGGCGGTAGTGCTTCTTCTGTGGATAACGTTATCGACTTTGTTTTGAGGTTGATGACAGCACCATGGAGGCATAAGAAGTCCATGCCAAGGATGACATCTCTCGAGCAACGCTGTAGCACTACGAAGTCTGTAGGATAAATACGGCCGTTAATGGTGACTCTCGCTGTGCAGATTCCTGCAGGCGTTACGAGATGACCTCCGGCTGTGCGGATTTCAGGGCATTTCCAAGCTGTCCTAACTTCGCGGCGAACGACCCACTGATGACAGAATAGTCGGCTCTAGTATCGACGAAGGCGGTCACACTGTGGCCGTCGATAAGAACGTTGAGGTCGCTAGTTCGCCGTCTCGCATTACAGTTAGGGCGTGGCGTCGGGTCACGGCTGCGTCGGCTTGTTCCGCTGCTTCCATTTTGCGTCGTCAGGCCACCTTCGGTAAGTGAGCTTTCGCCGTCAGGGCTTTGCCTGGTTGGCGTTGTGTACGGAAAGCTCCATCGCGGCGTCGTCATCGTCGGAGGATCTTCGGTAGTTCATCGCACAGCAACCGCATCTCCACTGGTTGCTGCCCTTAGTTTTTCGGATACGGGCTAGTAGACTGGCCCCCGCGTTGGGCCGGAGTACTGCCGGGGGTGCGGTGACATGCGTCGGCTGTACGACGGCGAACGGGAAGGACTGCGTGGAGTCTATTTAGTTCCTGTCAGGTAGTCGGCTATGTCACGTGGCCGTTCCCCTGGCTGCGGACTTGGTGCATTGACGGCGAAGCCACGCAGTCCCATCTGTCGGTACTGGCAACGGCGGTAAGTGTGCCCGGCTTCGCCGCAGTGGTAGCCCAGTGGGCGGGGGTCAGGGGTGCGCCAAACGTCGGTTTTCCTCGTCGCACTGCACTGGCCCGCTCGCGAACGGTAGGTCGTCGGTGGGGGTGGTGGCGGCGGTGGTGTCTGGCGACGGAAGTGCGATGAGGCGGCGTTTTGGCGTGCGCGTGCAGGAGGGGCGTGGCGGCGTGCTGCAGCAGCATAGCTCATGACTTGCAGCTGCGGCTCTTGAGGCTGAGGAACGCCCAGCGACTGCTGGATCTCCTGGCGTATGACGTCCGCGATGGATTCCACGTGAGGCTGCGCTGAAGGAAGTAATTTTCGCAGCTCCTCTTGCACAATCGCTCGGATTATCTCACGCAAGTCAGTGGTTCCGAGCGCTTGAATGTCGGCGTAGCTTGTAGACGAAAAGCTACGGTTATATTGCCGCGTGCGCATCTCGAGCGTCTTCTCTATCGTAGATGCTTCTGAAATGAATTTGGCGACCGTCTTAGGCGGGTTTCTGATCAGCCCGGCGAAAAGTTCTTGCTTTACTCCTCGCATAAGTAGACGCACCTTCTTCTCCTCAGACATGTCGGAGTCAGCGTGGCGGAAAAATTTAATCATATCTTCCGTAAATATCGCCAAGTGTTTATTTGGCATGTGCATGCGGGTTTCGAGGAGAGCTGCGGCCCTTCTCCTTGCGCACCACACTTGCGAAAGTGGTGAGGAACCTGGCGATGATTTGATTAATTTTTTTATTTGTGGGGTTTAACGTCCCAAAACCACCATTTGATTATAAGAGACGCCGTAGTGGAGGGCTCCGGAAATTTTGACCACCTGGTGTTCTTTAACGTGCGCCCAGATCTGAGTACACGGGCCTACAACATTTCCGCCTCCATCGGAAATTCAGCCGCCGCAGCCGGGAATCGAACCCGCGACCTGCAGGTCAGCAGCCGAGTACCTTATCCACTAGACCGAGGAACCTGGCGCGAAAGGCGTCCCACGCGTTGAGGCTTCGCTCTTGATTCTCGAACCAGGTCCGAGCAGCATCTTTCAAGGCGAAATACACATGCCGTAGCTTGTCTTCGTCTGTCCAGTCATTGAAGGCGGCGACGCGGTCGAACCTTTCGATCCAGCTTTCTGCATCTTCCAGTGGTGAACCGCGGAAAGTTGGCGGCTCTTTGGGTTACCGGAGCAGGAGTGGTGCAGGTAGAACCGGCGTTGACATGGTCGCCATGGTCGACGTCAACGTCTTGGTTTTCCGAGCCTTGTCCAGTTAAAGCCCGTACTCCGGTGGCAGACCTTGTTGCCTGCGGCTAACTCGCTGCTCGTTGCTGGCGTCGGTGTCTTCACGGCGTGGGCTGGGTTCACGGCTTCACGGAGGCGTCCAGTACATGGAAGAAACAGCACCTCCACCAGATGTCACGGGGTCCTGACGTGGCCGAAGACAGGAGACTTCTTGTTGGGATTTAACTGTTTATTTTGGGCGAACCTGTGCCCGGTAAATGGAAAGTCCAAATACAGCAACAGTCTTGCACAGATAGCAGTCTCGAACTGATAGTGGCGAACGGAGCGTCGGCCTTCGATCAACAACTGAGAAGCGGCGAAGCGCGTCGGCATTTATACTCTTGCCGTCGAATGTTCTAGCATTATCGCTGGCAGCGGCGTAGGTTCCAGAACAATCTGTATAATTCGCACAGTGGGCGTGATCTTATCGAAATGATCTACTACAGTCTGGAACCTTCTCAAAACCTGCAGGCGCGGTTTGCGCTGAGAATCGTTTGGTGTTTTGGGACGATAACAAAAGCTTGGGAAATGGAACGTGGCAATATATATATATATATATATATATATATATATATATATATATATATATATATATATATATATATATATATATATATATATATATCACTGCTGACGAATGAGGTAGGTTTGCCCCCCTTCTCACTTGCGGAAGGCTTGGTACGCCGCTAAACGCCACACAGAGTTTCGCTCCAAACCTTTCTTCCATCACCCCCGTCGACGGCCGTCTCAACCGTGTCAACGCCGTGCGCACCACTGCTGCTTCGCATCTCATCAAGGTTCTCTTCGGGTAGATGGCTTATTTTTAAATGCGAAGCATTTTTAGCGATCTTCGGCGACATTGTCCGTGTCTATCTATCTATCTATCTATCTATCTATTTATCTAGCTGCCTACGACTGATAGCTCTCCTGGCCGTTTCGAAAATGGTATCAATAGCAAATATGGTATTCCATAACATGACTATGAACATATTTGACTGGTCATAACATGAAAATATGACATGCGTGTCATGTAACAACATGATTACATGCCAGGCTCTTGATGCGCTCGCGGCCGTTTCACAAGCGTTACATATACCAAATTTGGTATTACGGTGCGTGAGTAGATGACGAAAGTATGATACTGGTGCAAACATGATAGATATGAGATGTGTGTCATGTAACAACATGAATACATGCTATGCTCATGATGCGCTCGCCGGCTTTTCGCTAGCTTCACATGTACCAAGCTCGGTATTACGCGACTCGAACAGACTACATAGGTAAATAACACATCCAAACATGTTAATCATGAAATGCCTGTCATGTAACAACATCACTACATGCCACACTCAAGATGCACTCGCGGCCGTTTCGCTATAGCTTCACATATGCCAAATCTGGTATTACGTGACGCCAATGGATGACGAAGGTATATTACTGGTGCGAACACGATAATCATGAGATGCGCGTCAGGTGAGACCATGACTACTTACCCCAGTCAAGGCACCAATACATTTTGACGCGACGCGGTACGCGTGCTCACCGGCGTTCATTTCGTCGCGTCACGCCGGCGTTGCCTCGCTAGGCGCCGGTCTGATGCGCAGGCGGCCGTTTTGCTAGCTCCGCATATACCAAATGCGGTCTTACGTGACGTTAATGGTTGACGGAAGTATATAACTGGTGCAAACATGATAATGCTGACAAGTGTGTCATTTAAGAAAATGACAGCATACCACGCTCATAGCGGGCGTGCGGCCATTTCGCTAGCTCCACATATACTAAATTTTGTATCACGTGACGTAAATAGATAACGAAGGTAAACAACACACCAAAACATAATAATCATAACACGTAAGTGATGTATGACATCATTTACCTCCACCTCATCACATTGTGCTGATTTTACATATACATATCAACCTTCCTCATTCGCGCTTAGCATATCATTGATTCCCACTTTACGTGGGATCTGCCATTTTTTTCTCTAAGGTAACGGCTTAACCGACCGGCAGAAGAAGAATGGGCCTGCAGTAGAAGGCTACCCATGTCGTGAATGTCGTCATGCAGTGGGCATTGTGGACCATCAAAACTGTACGACCATTGGTGCCATAAGGCAGCGCAATTCTGGCAACGTCAGTTGCCGATGAAGTTGAATGGAGTATAGTACTGTTGCACGAAAGATTTTTACGAGGAGTCAGCTCTCGAGAAAAGTTGTCTTATTCTCAACTGAATTTTTGTGTCGATCAGGCAGTTAGCGTAAGCTAAGTGTTCTAGAGCAATGATGCACCGTATACTGCAGAATAGCTTGTGTTCAATAGAGTGACGCTCTATTTGGGAAACCAATGTTGGCTGAAACCGAAGCTGAAGACGCCATACCAGAATTGAGGGCAAAAGAAATTGCCGCAAATAAATCTCTACATTGCGGCCCGGGTCCACATTTAGGGATAACAATACCTAAACTAAAATCAGCTTAGTCATGCAGACAGAGGCCACGTACTCGCACCTTAATATCTTCCATTCAAAACCTCGTCTTACCATTTCAAAACTCTGGGCGACACACAGGTATGCTTCGTTCAAAAAAGGCGCACGCCAGCCTTCCATTCTGGGACCCATTCCTGACGTGTAGGTCACGGGCTGGTCGTCGCCGTGCGGACCTTGACACTGTTCTGCGCGCAAGAGTTGCCCGCCCCTCCCTGTTTAGTGTGGCACACGGACATCAATTGAATGCGTGCCTCGGCGTTTTCACGCTCTGCCGTTGTGGGGAAATCGAATGGCCGCCGCCCATGGGGCTTACCTGCGAGCTCGTCAAATTGATATAGCTCGCGGCGGTGGGCAAAGCCACGCCTCGGCCAGAAGCCACGTACGTGACCGGCAGCTCGACCGCACAGAACTAAAACCCGCCGACGGACGCAATGAATGGGCGCGTGAGTGGGGGCCGGCGTTGTCGCCGCGTCCATAAGCGTGATTACCATCACTGACAGGTCAGGCGAAAGCTGTGCAGCATTGTAAATGAATGGCCCCTAATGAAGAACTTCTTCTCGGGCGAGCTGTTGTTCGTATTGTGCGAAGTTTAAGGATGCACAGCATGTCCTTTCTCTCCTCTGTTTCCTTTGTCTCTTTTCGTTACACGTCATGTAAGTGCCCCGTCAGCACGGTGGATCCTGCTAGCAAAAACAGGGGCAGGCCTAAATGCAATGCAAAATAAACTAAAGCATAATTCAATGAGGAACAACATACTGGCAAAAACTTAGAACATACCCGGTGAAGGCCAAATTATTTTCATTAAAAACATGTTCCGGATGCAATGCGGTAAAGAGTAGTGCAACACCACCATGCACAATGAACGGAAGAGGCCATGCTTCTCTAGGTGATCGGTGTCGTCCTGGCTCTCTTGCGCCCGCTGACTTATTATTCAACACAATAGCAAAAACTTTAGACGTTCTAAGCATAAACTTAATATGCTTCGACGGCACCTAGAACTCTTCCAGGATAACGTACGTCTTGCAGCAGTCATTTTAGCGTCCTGAGAAACATCAATACTGCTATATAAAGCTCACAATATTTATCCAGATCTCAGTTGTCTCAGGAATGCACATAAAAAACCTTCATTTGCGCACTGTTTCTGTGACAGCAGCGCGGCATAGCAATGCAACCGGAATCAGAGCTAGGCTCACTTACAAACAATGCACAAATTCCCGATGTCGGGCCTGTATAGTTTGAAAAAAAAGAAAAGCAACAAACCTAGCCTGCACGAAGAAAAACACGTACACACGAAAAGGATTTTGGATGACCACATCCTCTGGGAACTCGCAGCAGTTTACTAAAAAATTAAACAGCTACTCGAAAGGCCAACGAACACGCTCATGTATACAGTAGAGGGGCGATGGTGCGCCTGTCACTAGAGTTACTGTATACGCGACCTTTAGGTAGCAGAGTTGCGCCACTATTTTCCGGGCGCCGCTCGCTCCGCCTACAGGACTTCAGCGCCCCTATTCGCCGAGCGCGGTCACGTGGTCATAAGTGGTTCAAATGGACTGCGGAAAAGCCAACGCTACGATGATTTCGGGCATATCAAGCGTGGGTGACATCGGCTGTTGTTTCACATCAGCTGTCGTGAGCCGCGATTGTAATACGAGCGCAATAGAGAGCCGTGCGTAATATGGGCGTCCCATGGGCACTTTCTATCGCTGTTCAGCTCGATTCAGTTGAAGGCGATACAACTACACCTGACTCCCTCACACAGTTAACGAATGAGTCCAACATGATGTAAAAATTTCATCCCTAACTGGTTCGACTGCGTTCAAAAATGCAAAAATATTTTCATAGTTGTAAATGGTAAAAACAGCAGAAAAGGCGAAGCTAGTGTAACCAACCATAAATATGTATCTCACTCGTTCAACGAGCTACGCACTTTGTTTTATTATTACATACCAAGAACATAAGCATCAAATCAAGGCTTCTAAGTGTGACTGGAGCAACCGAGTTTCACTCTTGCTTTAAAAAATTAAAGAAAGCAAAAAAATAAAACAACACTGTACCACAATCCCTCAATATTGAGAGACTATGTAGCACTCAAGCGCGAGCGTGGCTCCTACGCGGGTGGTGAGTGGCTTTCTTGCAAGACATTTGAACCCAAGATGGCGTACCTTGACGCAACTCTGCTACCTAAAGGTAGCATATATAGTAGCTGTACCTGTTACAAACGGAGCACAACATAAACACTCATGTGCCTTAAAAATTGTGCAGATAGAAACGCAGCGCATGGCGTCTTCTAAGTATGTTTTTCTAAAAATATCACCTGTTTTACACTTACACACCGACCATGTCATGTTTTCAACTTGAAAACGTGAAAAAAGAAAACAGTTGAGGCACACAAAATGCAAAAAGTTCAACCTGATCGGTGTGTAGGCGCACCTTCCATTTTGCTATCACAAAAAGTAGCAAGTGTTTCACAGAAACGTTATTAAGAGACGTCATGCGCTTCATTTTTATCTGCACCCTTCTTAAGGCACATGGACGTTTCGATTGGGCTTCGTTTATCACATGCTGACTATCACCACAACTTGAACTCGCTGTGGGGCTAGTTGGTGCATGTCTTGATTAAATAGTCAACTTCGCGCACAAAGAACAACCGCACAAAGTAAGAAACATGTATAGACACCACGCGTGTGTGTTTCTTTATCTGTCTCGTTGTCAATTGGGTGTGAAGTTGACTATTTAATCACCATCACCACCTCTACGTTACCATGCAGGGCGCATGCGTGTCTACGGCCCGGCCGCGGTCTTATAGTGGCTTAGGTACTGGCTGCTGGCCTACAGGTCGCGGGATCGCATCCCAGCGGCGGAGGCGGCACTTTCATTGGAGGCGGAAAAGCTGTAGGCCCATGTGCTCCGATTAGGGTGCACGTTAAAAAACCCCAGGTAGTCGAAATTCACGGAGCCTTCCACTACGGCATCTTTCGTAATCATATTGTGGTTTTGGGACTTTAAATCTCACATATCAATCAATCAAATCAATGCGCGTCTAGGTTGTCCTTTTTGAGTAGCTGTTTTTTTTTAGCTCCTCTGCTGCAAGTTCCCCGTATGTGGGGTCGTCCCAAATTCTGTTTTTTTTTTGTACGTGTGTTTGACGGCTGAGTTGGTTGCTTTTTCAAAGAGGGACTGAAACATACTCTCCACTAAATGGAGTTGAGTCAGAACAGCACTTGGTATAGCACGAAAATTGTCAAAGTGCTTTATTTAGTTTCTGGATTACTTAGAAATATTCACATAAAAAATAATATCTTCGAGTAAAATTCATCACTGTTGTGTAGACTTTAGCCTATATTGTCACGGGGTCGTGACGCGGACGAAAGAAGCAGACTGAATGGTGCCGAATAATTTGTTTATTAGGCCGAACTTGTGACCACGTTAAAGGAAAGACAGACTACAGCAACGCACTGGCAGCGGCCAAAAAGAGCGTTGGCCATGAATCAACTGACAAGCGGTGAAGCGCGTCAGCATTTACACACGTACCGTGGAATATTCTAGCGTTATCGCTAGCGGTCACACTATAGGTTTTAGAATAATCTCTGATATTCACGAAGTATGCGTAATCTTTCAAAAAATGACCTACTGCACTCACGAAGCTGCTAAAACACTGCAGGCGTGGTTTCTGCTGAGAATTACTGGCAGTGAAACGGGGCGATAACAAGCCTTGAGTGGAAAATGTGACAATATGATATTTCGATTTCCTGTAACTGTTTGTAAGGTACATATTTTGTCGATTTTCTGGCTTTTTTCGAGTCCCCGTTACCTACCTTCTCGTCTGTGTATCGCCTACAACGCTGCGCTTTTTTAACTCCACCAATTTCATGTGCAGACACACTGGCCAAACCCTCGGCACGTCCGACGAACGTGCTTTCTGCACCAAGGTCGGAGTTACCCTGGCCAAGCACCGCTACGCAGGCGTATTCTCTGTCACGGTTCAGTTCGCGCGTGGCCGTCTGATATTGCGTTAGCTGTACTGCTCAGAAGTAACTGTGCAACTGCTTTTTTTTTGTCATCGTTCGGCCTTTTGACAAGCAGGTAACCACAGGCTGTGAGCAAACGCACCACAGGCCCCATGGCATGCTTTATCGAAAAGAAAAGGATCAGAACACTGCAGCTTGCGGAAAGTCAGTTAATGGCTTGTCCGGCGAACTTCGCGACGTCCGCTTCCAACCTTCTGTTGTGCAAAAAGCTTTGCTTTTTAGTCCACCTGTACGCCACTCGAATAATTGAATTTTATTTCGCTCGCCTCGAGAAAAAATCTATTTTGAATATTGTAATTATCAATCGACAATTATCCGTATACAGAAGATGCACATAGATTATTCTGGACGATCAATAACATATGGCATGATCACGCTTCAAAGCAAATGGCCGATACAGCCCTGAAACAAGGCTGGCTATACGCTCGAAACTGGGTTAACATAAATGAACAAGGTACACGATAACATAAATACCAAAAATAACCAACAAGAAATCGAAGTTTTAAATCTGAAATTGCTAAACACACTTCGAAACCAAGTACAGGACTAGAGTTACTGTATATAAAAAATAAGCATATACAGTAACTGTACGTCTGAAAGCCACGCGGCGCTGCCGCTTCACAGAGCACGCCATTTATCCTCTTACGGCGCTATACCTGCGAGGGGAAACATCCCGACAGAACTGGCCGCACACGATGCGTATCTTCTCAGCTGCCGTAACAAGCATAAAATAGATATTAAGCGCAGCAAAAAGTGGTGGACAGGTCACACACCAAGCTTGCGAATTTCACTAACAAGATTCTAGTCGTGCCACGGACACCGTCTTCAAGCTTTCCTCAAACATCGGCGTCATTGACGATTTGGCGAATGGAGCTTCACTGGGTGGTCGTGCTTCGCACTTTGACAGGTTTTACAACAGTGGAGATGCATATAGCTCAAGATTTTGAACACTATTCGCTGCACTTTTTTTGTTTTGTTTTTGTACTAGAACACTTCATTTTAGCGCCGATGTGCTAAACTAAATACTCCAATTAATGGAGAGTCAGCTGCACTAATCCCGATGCCGCTTTAGTGCGATTATCAATGTTTATCTTAAGTGATGCTTATACTAACGAAGTCTGAGAGAGTGGTGAAAGTAAAAAAATAACCCGAGGCACTGTGCCGAGGAAAGTGAGCTTGAAAACGCATGCAACAAAAAAGACGTTCTCGCTCCCACACGGCAGCCATGTTGACAAGTAAAATTGAAACGTGAGCCTGGGCAGTTCGCCTTATGCAGGTTTTAATAGATCACGCACCAAGAGCGCATACATAGGTGATATACTGCCACCGTTCTAGTTGAGAGTGCGTGATGTGGTCTGTATCACAAGCGACGCAAGATGAAGACATTATGTCAGCCCTTTTTATAAAGCAAGGACACAGGCCTTCCCTGAGTCGATTGCATGTCCCCCTGAAGCATGCTCTGCCAAAACACTGGACTTTAATTTTTTTTGGGGACATGGCTGTGCTGCGTCAGAGTCCTTTCAAAGCCACATCAATATACACGCATAGTCGCGATCCAACACAGAATCACATACACCACACCGGGGAACTTCTCTCGGTGTAATCTGTCCTTCGCATTGACGAGATATTGTCAATATCTTGTTGTGAAATATTGTTGTTGTTGTCAATATTGTTGTGAAATAGCAGCGTACTTCTGAGACAGGCTTAGAACGCTCCCACTCAACCACACAGTCCAGGCACCGTTCCACTACTCTTGTTCTTTTTCCGCGCCCCGTAGGCTCGCGCATCTTTGTTTCATTTCCCCCGGCGGCAGACGAAGCTCGCCAAGCGAGTTAAATAGGCCTATGATGGTACTGTTTGAGGCGGGCTACGTGAACAATTTGCGTAGTGCGCGAACGCCGGTTATTGGCTGAGACTCGGGCGACAACGTAATTCACGTCACTGAGACGAGTGACTATCCCGAATGGGCCGGAATAGTTTGCTAGAAACTTCCGGTACAATCTTTTTCTACGAACAGGAGTCCACAGCCACACGTAGTCACCAGGAGAAAACTCTACGGGGATATGCTTGGCATCGTAGTGACTCTTGCTGTGTTCTTGCGAAGACAATGTTCGAAGGCGCGCTAGTTGACGTGCTTCTTCAGCGCGACACAACGTCTGAGCGGTGGACACATCTTCCTGATGCGAGAAAAGTAATAGAGTGTCCAGAAAACTCTATGGATTTTGTGCGTAAAGCAGAAAGAAGGGCGAATGTCCAGTAACTTCATGCTTGGCGGTATTATACGCGTAAGTAACAAATGGTAAGACGGCGTCCCAGTTCCTGTGGTCAGCATCAACGTATATCGATAGCATATTCGTTAGAGTTCCATTTGTTCTCTCAGTGAGACCGTTAGTTTGCGGATGGTAAGGGGTGGAGTGGCTATAAGAGGAGCCACAGAGGCGCAAAATTTCTTGAATCACATCGGCCATAAATTGTCGTCCACGGTCGCTGATGACAACCCGTGGAGCAAGTGACGCAGCATGACCCGTTGTAACAGAAAAGAAGAAACAGCGGCTGCTGTGGCCGATGTCAGTGCGTCCGTTTCCGTATAACGCGTTAAGTAATCCACGCACATTATAACATATCGGTGGCCCGATGGGGTCTTAGGAAGTGGTCCGAGCAAGTCGATGCCGACTTTTTCAAAAGAGGATGTCGGTGGAGGGATGGACTTCAAATAACCTGCCGGGGCAGTGGAGGATCGCTTGTGGCGCTGACATATAGCGCAGCTGGTGACGTACTGTTTTGTGGTCTTCCACATTTTCGACCAGTAGAACCTCTCACGTAGTCGATGCAGCGTCTGTGTGAAACCGAGATGACCGGATGTTATGTCATCGTGCACAGAACGAAGGACGACCTGGCGCAGGCTTTCCGGCACCACTAGAAGCAAAGGGAGGCCATCGGCTGAATAGTTTCTTTTGTACAGCAAGCCATTTGAAATTTTAAAGTGCCTGTCGACGAAGTTATGTGCATCTTTGAGCAAGAGTTTCAGAGAATGGTCGCGCTGCTGCTCACGTTTGAAGCTGCTGGTATCTGGTAAGTCAGACGAGACAGAAACTAAATAGTCATCAATGTCATTGTCGTCAGCATTGGTGTGTACTGAAGGAAGGCGGGATAAGCAGTCGGCATCTGTGTGACATCGTCCGCTCTTATAGGTAACAGAAAAGCTGTACTCTTGGAGGCGCAACGCCCAACAAGCCAGCCGGCCAGACGGGTCATGAAGTCCCACAAGCCAGCATAGTGAGTGCTGATCGGTAACTATTGTGAACTCGTGGCCATGTAGATATGGTCGGAACTTCTGAATGGCGAAGACGACTGCTAAGCACTCGAGCTCGGTGACGGTGTAGTTCGTCTCTGCTCGGGTCAGTGTCCGACTGGCATATACTACGACGTGCTGGCGGCTGTTGCAGAGTTGGACCAGCACAGCACCAACACCTAGCCCACTAGCATCAGTATTAAGTTCAGTCAAAGCATCAGGATCAAAATGCTTTAGGATGGGACCTGAAGTCAATAAAAACTTCAGCTGTTGAAATGCAGCCTCACATTTATCATCCCACAAGTACGGTGTGTCTTAATGAAGAAGGGACGTCAGTGGGGAGGCAAGTTGTGCGAAGTTCCTAATAAATCAATGGAAATATGAGCACAGACCCAGAAAACTTCGCAGGTCCTTCACTGTTCGTGGTGGTTCAAAGTTGCGAGCCACTGCGGTCTTCTGTGGGTCTGGTCGCACGTTTTCTTTATCCACGAGAAAGCCTAATACGAGGGCTTGACGTTCTCCAAAATGACATTTCTTTGAGTTTAAAACAAGGCAGCTTCGCGTAAGCATTCAAACACAAGCGACAAGCGGTGGTTATGCTCTTGAAAAGTCTTGCCGTAGATAATCAGGTCATCTAAATAGCACATGCAAATTTCCCATTTTAGTCCACGGAGTACTGTATTCATAAATCTCTCAAATGTCGCTGGAGCATTGCACAAACCAAAGGGCATAACGTTGATCGCAAAGAGACCATCTGGTGTTACGAAGGCCGTCTTCTCTTTATCTGAGGGATGCATAGGAATTTGCCAACACCCAGAACGCAAGTCACCAGGAGAAAAATAGGAGGCAGAATGCAGGCAGTCTACGGCGTCATCTATACGTGGCAAAGAGTAGACGTTTTTTTTTGTGATGGCATTTAGGCGACGATAGTCTACGCGGAATCTCCATGAATTATCGTTTTTTCCTCACTAGAATGACAGAAGCTGCCCATGGACTATACGATTCTTGTAGGACGCCCTTCTTTGGCACGTCTTCAACTTGCTGAGCGATGACTTTCCTTTCGGAAGGCGATACACGATAGGGCTTCTGGCGTATTGGTGGTGCTTGGCCTGTACAGATGCGGTGTTGCGTACGTGAAGACGGTGGCGTAACGGTAGACGTCTCGTCTTAGGCAAAGTCAAAGACTGAGGCGTAGCGTGCGATCACCTCCTGCAGCAGCGACCATTCAGTTGATCGAAGTGACTTTTTAATCATACGGTCAATGTTTGCAGAATAGTCGGGGTACGAGTTGGCGTGGGGTTTCTTTACATCCACCGACAGTTGGAGTGACCGTAAGGTAAGAGTACTTTGCTCTTGAAAGCTTGCCAATTTAAGTCCTGCAGGCAGATATATGAGCTGCGCGGAAACGTTCACAGTCCAGAAATCGGCACAACCATCGACGGTGAGCACGAGGCAACGAGGCCTAATAACGTTTTTTCTTAAGTGCGGTACTGAAGTTCGGCTCGGCTAAACCATAGTAAGAAACCGCACAAGAACGCGAGGAGTCTACATGCACAAACATTGCGGTATGTGAGGCCAAGCAGACATCTTCAGACACGGAAAACACTTCCAAGTAGTCATCAACGGTATCTTTCGTCAATGGAGACAGCAACACGGGACAAAAAATAATCCCGCCACTACCAAAATCTAGAGTTGCACCACATTCCCGCAAAACATCTATACCTAGAATGATGTCGTGGGTCACTCGTGCAAGCACCATTAGTTCAGCTCAAAACGTTTGATTTTCTACAGAAAGTAAAACAGAACAAACTCCGACCGGGCTCAACGTTTCTCCCCCTACGCCGCGGAACGTAGCACTCCAATTCCAAAAAACAATACTTTCGTCTCAAGGAGATTTTTAAGAGACATGCTCGTTATGGAAACGGCAGCACCGGTATCAACTAGTGCAACAGTACTCACATTGTCTACAAAAACACTCACTTTGTTCTCAACCGGTACAACACAGGGGGTCCTGCGGAAGATTATTTTGTGGCGTCGCCCCCATTGGTCGCACCACTTAGTTTCCCAGTGGTGGTGGCGTACCCGAGCGGTGACGCGGAGACGGGGATCGCTGTTGGCGTGCAGGTGGTGGGGTAACGCTGCGGTCGGAGCAAGGCGAGTCAGCACGTGCTGCGTGTTGCTGTTGGAAAGAGCCCTGAAATGGTCGAGACTCGCCAGCAGGTACATAGGGCATGTACACGTTGAATCGTGGAGCTCGCTGCTGGCGACGGTAGCAGTACCTAGCGATGTGTCCAGGTAGCCCGCAGTTGTAGCAAGTACGGCTGTCGCGTCTAGTCGTCCCCGGCGAAGTAAACCTTGTTGGTTGATAAAAGCCGGGCGATGGTGGTGGAGGAGTAAATCGCTGTGACGCAGCTTGCCTGCGTTCCTGGTTTTCAAGTGGTCGTTCACTCCTTTGTTCGAACCGATTGGTGTAATTCGGACGAGGCTCAAAGTAGCTCTGTCGCATCCGAGGTACCAGTGGTTCACGGGGCCATTGGTCGAATGCACACTGATGGCAGACACCAGTGGTGTCCAAAGCTTGCAGTTGAGCAGGTTCTTCCTTAACCACTCGTCTTATAAGAGAAGAGATGTTGTCCTGCAATGGAAGGTTGACACTTGCAATCGTAGGCACATTCTCAAGACGTCCAAATTTCGGTAGGACTCTCCTCCACTTTAGCGCTTCGAACGCTCGGCAGTGTCTCCTTAGGTCGGAAGGTGTGTGTAAGTCTTCCTTAGTGATAAGGAAATTGTACACGTCTTCCGCGATTCCCTTGAGTAGATGACCAACCTTATCTTCGTCACACATGGTCGCACTCACGATTCCGCAAAGCTTCTAGATGGCCTCGATGTAGGTGGTGCACGTTTCGCCAGGTAACTGAGCTCTGCGTGAAAGCGTTTGCTCCACCTGCTTGACCTTAGCTGTTGAGTCACCAAAACACCTCTTCAGCTCGTCCACGAAAATGTTACATGTGGTCAATGCACTCTCATGGTTGTCGAACCAAAGAGACGCGGTGCCGACGAGAAAAAACACCACGTTCTCGAGCTGCTTAGCAGTGCTCCAGTGGTTGCTGCGACTCACTCTTTGGTTGTGCTTGAGCCAGTCGTCAACATCGTCATCCGGCTGCCCTGAAAAAGGTCCTCGGCTGACGTTCCGGCATGCCGCTGCAATCTTGTCCTGGCGGGTGAACGTGTTGCTCATCAGCAACGAGGTTGTTATGGCCGGCTCCCGCGTCCTCCATGTCTGGTAGCTGCGTTAGCAAGCCTGCCAAGCGTCTGCTCCGTGGCAAAACCGGTAGAGCTTGGTCGTCCAGATCGATGTACCGGCACCTTCCACCAAACTGTTACGAGTGACTGTGTTTATTTACAGATGAGGTGAAATGGCGTTGTGAAATAGCAGCGTACTTCTGAGACAGGCCAAGAACGCTCCCACTCAACCACAAAGTCCAGGCGCCGCTCCACTACTCTTCTTCTTCTTCCGCGCCCCGTAGACTCGCGCATCTTCGTTTCGATATGATTATGAGAGACGCCGTAGTGGAGGGCTCCGGAAATTTCGACTACCTGGGTTCTTTAACGTGCACCCAAATCTGAGCGCACGGGCCTACAACATTTTCGCCTTCATCGGAAATGCAGCCACCGCAGCCGGGATTCGATCCCGCAACCTTCGGGTCAGCAGCCGAGTACCTTAGCCACTAGACCACCATGGTGAGGCGGATGGATGAATGGATCGATGGATGGATGATTTAATTGATTCATTTGTAGGGTTTAACGTCCAAAAACCAACTTATGATTATGAGAGACCCCGTATTGGAGGGCTCCGGAAATTTCAACCACCAGGGGTTTTTTAACGTGCACCCAAATCTGAGCGCACGGGCCTACAACATTTTCGCCTCCATCGGAAATGCAGCCGCCGCAGCCGGGACTCAATCCCGCGACCTTCGGGTCAGCAGCCGAGTACCTTAACCACTAGACCACCGCGGCGGGGCGGGTGGATGAATGGATGGATGGATGGATGGATGGATGATTTGATTGATTGATTTGTGGGGTTCAACGTCCCAAAACCACCATATGATTATGAGAAACGCCGTAGTGGAGGGCTCCGGAAATTTTGACCACCTGGGGTTCTTCAACGTGCACCCAAATCTGAGCGCACGGGCCTACAACAATTTCGCCTCCATCGGTAATGCAGCCACCGCAGCCGGGATTTGATCCCGCGACCTTCGGGTCAGCAACAAAGTACCTTAGCCACTAGACCACTGCGGCAGGGCGGATGGATGGATGGATGGATGGATGGATGGATGGATGGATGGATGGATGGATGGATGGATGGATGGATGGATGATTTGTTTGATTGATTTGTAGGGTTTAACGTCCCGAAACCACCATATGATTATGAGAGACGCCGTAGTGGAGGACTCCGGAAATTTCCACCACCTGGGGTTTTTTAACGTGCACCCAAATCTGAGCGCACGGGCCTACAACATTTTCGCCTTCATCGGAAATGCAGCCACCGCAGCCGGGATTCGATCCCGCAACCTTCGGGTCAGCAGCTTAGTACCTTAGCCACTAGACCACCTTGGGGAGGCGGATGGATGAATGGATGGATGGATGGATGATTTGATTTATTCATTTGTGGGGTTTAACGTCCAAAAACCAACATATGATTTGAAAGACGCCGTAGTGGAGGGCTACGGAAATTTTGACCACCTGGGATTTTTTAACGTGCACCCAAATCTGAGCGCACGGGCCTACATTTTCGCCTCCATCGGTAATGCAGCCACCGCAGCCGGGATTTGATCCCGCGACCTTCGGGTCAGCAGCCGAGTACCTTAGCCACTAGACCACTGCGGCAGGGTGGATGGATGGATGGATGGATGGATGGATGGATGGATGGATGGATGGATGGATGGATGGATGGATGGATGGATGGATGGATGGATGGATGGATGGATGGATGGATGGATGGATGGATGGATGGATGGATGGATGGATGGATGGATGGATGGATGGATGGATGGATGGATGGATGGATGGATGGACGGACGGACGGATGGATGGATGGATGGATGGATGGATGGATGGATGGATGGATGGATGGATGGATGGATGGATGGATGGATGGATGGATGGATGATTTGTTTGATTGATTTGTGGGGTTTAACGTCCCGAAACCACCATATGATTATGAGAGACGCCGTATTGCAGGGCTCCGGAAATTTTGACCACCTGGGGTTCTTTAACATGCACGCAAATCTGAGCGCACGGGCCTACAACATTTTCGCCTCCATCGGAAATGCAGCCGCCGCTGCCGCGATTCGATCCTGCGACCTTAGGGTCAGCAGCCGAGTACCTTAGGCACTAGACCACCGCGGCGGGGTGGATGGATGAATGGATGCATGGATGGATGATTTGGTTGATTGATTTGTGTGGTTTAACGTCCCAAAACCACCTTATGATTATGAGAGACGCCGTAGTGAAGGGCTCCGGAAATTTCGACCACCTGGGGTTCTTTAACGTGCACCCAAATCTGAGCGCACGGGCCTACAACATTTTCGCCTTCATCGGAAATGCAGCCGCCGCAGCCGCGATTCGATCCTGCGACCTTAGGGTCAGCAGCCGAGTACCTTAGCCACTAGACCACCGTGGCGTGGTGGATGGATGAATGGATGCATGGATGGATGATTTGGTTGATTGATTTGTGTGGTTTAACGTCCCAAAACCACCATATGATTATGAGAGACGCCGTAGTGAAGGGCTCCGGAAATTTCGACCACCTGGGGTTTTTTAACGTTCACCCAAATCTGAGCGCACGGGCCTACAACGTTTTCGCCTCCATCGGAAATGCAGCCGCCGCAGCCGCGATTCGATCCTGCGACCTTAGGGTCAGCAGCCGAGTACCTTAGCCACTAGACCACCGCGGCGGGGTGGATGGATGAATGGATGCATGGATGGATGATTTGGTTGATTGATTTGTGTGGTTTAACGTCCCAAAACCACCATATGATTATGAGAGACGCCGTAGTGAAGGGCTCCGGAAATTTCGACCACCTGGGGTTTTTTAACGTGCACCAAAATCTGAGCGCACGGGCCTACAACGTTTTCGCCTCCATCGGAAATGCAGCCGCCGCAGCCGGGATTCGATCCCGCGACCTTCGGGTCAGCAGCCGAGTACCTCAGCCACTAGACCCCCGCGGCGGGGCGGATAGATGAATGAATGGATGGATGGATGGATGGATGGATGGATGGATGGATGGATGGATGGATGGATGGATGGATGGATGGATGGATGATGGTTGAATGGATGGATGGATGGATGGATGGATGGATGATTTGATTGATTGATTTGTGGGATTTCACGTCCCAAAACCACCATATGAGTATGAGAAATGCAGTAGTGGAGGGCTGTGGAAATTTTGACCACCTGGGGTTCTTTAACGTGCACCCAAATCTGAGCGCACGGGCCTACAACATTTTCGCTTCCATCGGTAATGCAGCCACCGCAGCCGGGATTCGATCCCGCGACCTTTGGGTCAGCAGCCGAGTATCTTAGCCACTAGACCACCGCGGCGGGGCGGATGGATGAATGGATGGATGGATGGATGATTTGATTGATTGATTTGTGTGGTTTAACGTCCCGAAACCACCTTATGATTATGAGAGATGCCGTAGTGGAGGGCTCCGGAAATGTCGACCACCTGGGGTTCTTTAACGTGCACCCAAATCTGAGCGCACGGGCCTACAACGATTCCGCCTCCATCGAAAAAGAAGCCGCCACAGCCGGGATTCGATCACGCGACCTGTGGGTCAGCCGCCGAGTACCTTATCCACTAGACCACTGCGGAGGGAAAAAAGTGAAGGAATAAACGCTAAGGGTAGACAATTAACACAATCTATTGACAGGATAAAAAAATATTTTGCAGAAATAACAGTTTCAAGCAAAAATTACAAAATATTTCAAAAGTACAATTCTATATGTGTAAATATTGTATTAGCAAAGTAACAATAGTTGCGCAAAGAGCAAAGATATATTCAATAACTAATAGCATCAGTAGCTTCAGGGCTGCATAAACTAGCTACCGATAAGTCCTCCTAATTAGCTATGCTACTGGGAAAAAAATCGGCAGATCCCACGTACCTGGGAATCAACGTAATGCGTAGCATACGGAGGGAAAGTGGCCGTGTTGCAACTTTTTTATCGAGCGACTTATCATGAAATTACGCTAATTAAGTGTATGAATGTTGCACGTACAGACATGTGTTGAAGAGTTGCAGATGTTTATATAACCGGTGTTTTGCACTTTCGCATCGGTGCCACCTGTAACATGCGTATTAGCAACACCAGAACTTGATACAAAGCGCTGATGCTCGCGAGGATGCTGGCCCTCGACACTGAAATGAACATCAGCACGTAAAAACTAACCACAATTGGCGTTAATCCCGAAGTGACGGCTGTATGAAAAAAGTACATAAGTCATGTTTATAAAATTGCGCACGCGGCATGCAGTGCAACCACTATTGACGCTTCACAAAGATTAGCGTCTAATTGAAAAGTAGTTCCCAGACCTGGCGTATCCCTGTGGTAAAATGCTTCATTGCCACGCAAAATGCTTGGTTTAGATTACAGCTGGACCCCTGACATTTATTATTTCCATTCGTTGGGTCGACACTACTGATGTCGAGTATTTCTTAACGCTTGCTCGTTAAAATTTTCCATGTGTGTTCTCGTCGTACCTGGGTAGATACTAACTTCCATCACCTGTGGCACATACCCGCATACCTGCGGCACATATCCGCCCGTGGGTATGTGCCACCGTGTGGCGGAAAGTGTTTAAGGACGTAAGCGACTGGATTAGGACATTAATCATGTCATGACCAGCGCGTCACATTCGTCAAACCATCTTACCCTTTCATGCTAATTTTGGTTCACGGCAAGTTGAGGGGGTGACCACGAGAGCACCCAAACGTAAGATAGATAGAAAGACAAATACGCTAAATACGATAAATTATAAATGCTTCCCATTTAAAAAAAGTATTTCAAAAGCTTAGTTTTTCAAACATACAGCGTCAAAGATTCAGCATGACGACGTCTCGTTCGTCGAGCTACAAGGGCCTTCAAGAAAGGATCTCGACTAATACAAAAATGGTTGTTGTTCAGCAAAATAAATAAATGTTATTCTCTGAATACTGCTTCGTAATTGCAATGTTTTAATGTTATTATCTAGCATAAGACCGGCTGAGGAATCGCTCAAGCGATATTTAGAACAAATGAATCGGGCTGCTTTACGCTGGTCTTTTTTCTAAGGCGTCAATGTTACATTTGGTATAAGGATCCCACACGATATATGCATACTCTAATTTAGGACGCCTGAATGAGTAATATGCTATTAATTAAGTTAGAGGGGCAGCCTGTTCAATTTATGTCTTTAGAAACATGGCTTCCACCATGCTGCCTTGAAAATATTGAAAACTTGAGTGTTCCAAGATAAAATGTTCATTATTGTCACACGAAGGTACTTGTACTCACGTACTTCTGTGAGAGGTGTAGAAGCAATTCTGTTCGACAAGCAGCTGTTTTACTACATCTGCTCGGAAACACAGTTCAAACAACTTCCTCTGCTTGGAATTGCAGTGAAAATAATGCTTACGCTTTACAAACATGTGCGTCTTGTATACAGGCGCCACAATACATCTAATATCACAGTAATATTGCATGGTACAAGCGCACATTGTCATCGGGCGCCAGAACATGTCAATATTATAACTGCTGCGTGGTTTAAACCTGGCCACTCTTTACAAAAGGCAAGAACTTTGCTTCGCATATTGCACTAAGACCACGTAGTTAGTGAATAGCCGATTCGGAAAGATTTAGCACGCATAAATTGGTCATGGTTTGAAACATACTGCCCACTACACAGAATGCAGCCATATGCGAAAGATTCGCTGACGCAAGCAACTTTTCACTTCGTCGATTGTGGTGTAGTAATCCACAATTTAAAGTTATCGAATAACATTAGACGCAACGTCATACTAGGGGCAAGATATCGCTATCGCGTTCAACTCCTGAAGGCGCAACATAAGAGTAGACGGAACTTTTTCCCCACTCCCTCTCTTCTCAAGAGCAGAGCTCTTTCAGCCGCGTAGCTGCCGTCTTTGCATAAGGGAGTGCGAGGATGGTTGTAGCCGCCTTGCCTTGCGTCGTCATATAGTTGCCGCCGCTTCGCAGGCATGCAGACCAGCTTTACTCTCTAGCAGCAACTCGACTTTTTATACAAAAGTTATATACACATGTTCAGACAACTCTTCACGCTTAGAAATATCGCCTTTAAATTAGCAAAACCGTTAGTGCACAGCACCACTCCTGCGACCAGAACCACCGTGAGAAGCCAGGCACCGGGTTTTAGCACCTTGTTGGTTCCTCGCCCTTCTACTTACGGCAAATCAAAATCACTTAGTGCGTTTGTTGGACCAAATGTGGGTTCGTTTGCTGGTGCTCTGCGCTTCCTCCACCCTTGCGTGAAGCCTTTGCTTTGCACCATTTGTCAGAGAGAGATATGAAAGGAACGGCCAACACCAACATTCCGACGAGTGCACTAATGCACATGGGTGATTCCACGAGAGATCGATACGGGTCCAAAAGTTGATATTTTAGATTTCATTGAGTATATTACAATTCGTGCACCTCTCCCCAGGTAGCCCGAAAGTCAACTTCGTTTTATCATTAACGGCATAACTTACGAGAAAAAAATAATATCAAACTTCATCAACAGGAAGGCACCAATTTCTTCACCTGTCATTTTCGAAAATTGCAGATGCTATAAAAAGACAAATACTTTTGTTTCAAAGAAGATATCTTTTACCTGAAATGCATGTCTAATGAAGAATGAATTCATATGGTTTCAAGTTTGAAGACTTTAAGAAAATGTCTTTTAAAAGTGTCTAGTTTTGCGACAGTTTAGAATAAGTTACGTATTCCCCATTTTTTTCCTCCGAAAGTAATGCAAGCAGCGTTATCAAACTTGACACGTTTTAAGAATATTGTGTGTTCTTTAGGTACATTAGTTATTGCTGCTGTAGGGCAAATGTAAATTTTTATATATTGCCTCAAAATTCTCATATTGGCAAAAGTGTACTGCACTGAAATTTGAATAATAAAAAACACCATCTTCGATTTTTCTTAAAATCTCGTAAATATACAACCGAAGGCCATCATACGGTAATGCAGAAAAACATGTCGCATTATTTTGTTTTTAGCGACAATATTCGTTGCACAAATCAGAGCTTTTCGAGAATGCGCTGATAAGTTGAGAAATCTTGAAATCGGTACGGAAAAGCGGCAATAAGCTTCAAACGCGAGTAAACTTGACCGCATTTGGTGAAGAAAGGCTGTTTTAGCAGATAGGAGTAACTATTGTGAACACGATATTCTACAGTATCTGAATTCACTCTTATACGTAGAGCACTGAGACTTCTAATAGGTGGTGCCTCTCCATTACTGACACACAGATAGAGCTGCTGTGACGGCCATGTTTTTGCAACACGTTGGGTAAAAGAATTCAATGTTGAATCAGTTCATAAACGATTCATAACAAATGTTTATCATTTGGGGCACGAAGACTGCCCCATTAGACTGAAGAACACGCTTTAGAGCAAGTTGTCATCCGTCGCCTGCTCTACAGATGAATTGCTGTGCGCTGTATCTCTGAGGCAACGCTTTAGATCGTATGGTTCAAAGTAGGGAGAAAGATTACGCCTCCCGTAATCTTATCGACAAAAACATTGTGAAATTCATTTTTACGTACTATACTTCAGTTTTGCATTCGCACTGCGGATACTTGCGCATGCTGTTTTACGTCTGCTCTCATTACAGGTGAGAGACATAGGAATAGACGACAGATAGATCACTTTCGTGCTGCTGGTTTCACGCATAGTTGCATTGCCAGTAATTTGAGCCTCAAGGAGCGTGGAGATGGCTGACCACTTCAGCCGGGATAGAGTTTTTTGTTCAGATTACCTCATGTTGCATAAAAAGAAAATACCTTATCAAAGAAACCTCCGCAAGGTCGAAGACATCGGCCTGTTTGTCCTCCAGAAGCTTTTGCCGAAAGCTGCCTGCCATGCACATAATAACGACCACGTCTCCCAGAACTGCTTCAGACGCCGGAACTCCGCCACTGTTCGCGGTTGATTACGCACCAGGCCTGCAAAAATTTCTTCTTTTACTCCGCGCATTAGGTGCTGCAACTTCTTTCCTCGGCCATGTTTTGGTCGGCTCGGCGGAAGAGCCGCGACAATATCCTTAAAACGTGTCATGTTTGAAAACGCTGCTTGCATTACTTTCGGAGAAAAAAAATTGGGGAATACGTAACTCATTTTAAACTGTCCGAAAATTAGACATTTTTAAAAGCTATTTTCTTAAGGTCTGCAAACTTGAAACCGTATGAATTCATTCTTAATTAGACATACATTTCAGGTAAAAAATATCTTCCTTGAAACAAAAATATTTCTCTTTTTATAGCATCTGCAATATTCGAAAATGACTGGTGACGAAATTGGTGCCTCCGTGTTGGTGAAGTTGGGTATTTTTTCTCGTAACTTATGCCAATTATTCATAAAACGAAGTTGACTTTCGGGCTACCTGGTGAGAGGACACGAAATATAAAATACTCAATTAAATCTTAAATATCAACTTTTAGACCCGTATCGATCTCTCATGAAATCACCCACATGATGGTGCCACCATTCAATTCCGCCGATCATGTTACCCACTGCGGCCAGGCCCATGCCATCGACACGTGCATCCGCTTCTCGGACTCTTTTGGAGATGTCTTTGTGCCAACGCACTGGACGCTTTCACGCCGCTTCATGGCAACCCTCTGACCGGAGGTCTCCGCGTTGGTCGTTAAAAGCGATGAAGAACAGACCGCGGCTTCCCGTCTCGAATAGTTACGGGAAGCCGGAGTTGCTGTCTGTCATCATCTCACGTTTCTCGTAGTCGAAAAAGGCATCGCTGCGCCTTGATCTTCGTCTATCAAGAGCTGGCTCCATGGAAAGCGTGGTTTTGGCGGTAAGACACACTCACCCCCCTCCCTGCTCGCAACGCCAGCCCTTACATTAGGGGCCACCAATATTTTATCTATTTGTATTTCCTTATATAAAGTACCTGCAGAGCCCGAATGCATGATCGCTGGAGGAAATACACAGGGTAACGTATCTTTACATAAAAATTATAACAATAAAAACAAGATAAACACAAAAACAAAAAAGTAGCTATGAGTGCAACAGCATGTCTCTGAACGATGTTTTAGTTCCACAGTCAACAATTTATTGTGGAAGCTCGTTCAACGGGAAGATTGTGTGTTAAAAAGACGACAGTTGGTGGACGTTTGTTTGGTAATAACTTTCTCCTATCTTTAGAAAGTGGTCTCCTCTGTGAGATAAGAAATGAAGAGGTGAAGAGTGGGAATCACCATCTATTTTAACAAACCCGTGGAAAATTTTGAAGTGCATTTGTAATCTGATGTTTCCTTTAGTGCGTTTACACTAAACGTGACGTCATAGTTACAACTGACTGGAGCAATGAACGTCATGAACGTCAAAGCAACGTCAAAGCAACGCAGCGCGGCGCGCGCGTGCGAGTATATGGCAGGACCGGCGCCTGGCGTGGCAACGCCGGTGTGACGCGACGAAATGAACGCCGGCGAGCACGCGTACCGCGTGACGTCGAAATGTATCGGCGCCTTGACTGTAGCATGTAGTCATGTTCTCACATGACATGCATCTCATGGTTATTATGTTTGCACCAGTCTCATACCTTAGTCATCAATTGGCGCCCCGTAATACCAAATTAGGTATATATGAAGCTAGCGAAACAGCCATGAGCGCATCATCAGTGTGGCATGAAGACATGTTACGTGACATGCAAGTCGTGATTATCATGTTTGGATATGTGATTTACCCATGTCATCCTTTCGCGTCGCGTAATACAGGGTATGTTACATGTGAGGCTAACGAAATGGCCGCCAACGCGTCATGAGCGTAGCATGTAGTCAGGTTGTTACATTACGTGCACCTCATGTTTATCATGTTTGCACCAGTATCATACCTTCGTCATTCATGCGCGTCCCGTATTACCAACTTTGGTATATGTGACGCTAGCGAAATGGCCGCGAGCACATCATGAGCATGGCATGTAGTCATGTTGTTACATAACACTCATGTCATGATCTTTATATTAGGGTCTGTCGCTGGTTCCCCATGAAATCATGGCATACCATACCAGTTTTCATGGCATACCATACCAGGCAGCCGGTTTGCTACCCTGCGCATGGGAGAGGGATGGGGGAGATGAAAGAGAGCAGAGAGGGAAGAGATAAACAGCACATTCGGCAGCACACGCGCGCACACTCAGTCATAGTCCAGTCTTGTCTTTCGCGGTGTGTGACATTGCTGTTACAGTCGCTTGTTCAAGTCGGTGTCGCGTAGGAATTTCAACAGACCTTTCGTCGCCTTCTGTTGCAATGTCTTCTCTCGGGCGCTTGATAGAATAGTGTCCACAGACATTTGGCTGTTGTCGATGCGCGCAAAAGCGGACGCCAGTGACTGTCTCTGGATTTCATACTACGGACAGTCACACAGGATGTGGTGTAGCGTCTAATCGCAATGACAGGCATCGCAGAGAGCGTTGTCGGCCATTCCTATGACAAAGGAGTAAGATTTTGTAAATGCCACTCCTAGCCATAAGCGATGAAGAAGGGTGGCTTCTCTTCGGTCGAGTCCAGTGGGCCTTCGGAGAGCCATCAAAGAGGACAGGTGGTGTTGACGATTCGTATCGATGCTTGGTGGGCACCATAGTGAAAACGTGATTTCGCGCGCAAGTCGTCGAAGATTACCGGCAGCATCGGTCCTCGAAAGTGGTATGGCTTCTTCTCGTGTTCCTTCAAGGGCTGCCCGCGCGGCAGTATCGACATGTTCGTTCCCTATGATGCCGCAGTAACTTGGCAGCCATTGAAGCGTCACATGATGCCCTTTCTCGAGTAAAGTGTGGAGAAGGCATCGAATTTCGAAAACAAGCTGTTCGTAAGGGCCGCGACGCAAAAGTAGCTGAAGGTTGCTAAGAAATGCTATGCATTAAAAAAAAGACTTCACCTGCAGCTTTTAGTCGCCGCCACTTTAGCCGCGTACACCGCCTTCGCCATTAACTTATCGACAACGTATGCAATGATCCCCACTGTTAAGCACATTGTGTACTACGCGGTTTTATTTCGATGAAACAAGACGTCGAATGAAACATTTGAGTTTACCTCAAACACGATGACAAGCGCGGTGATGCGAGACGCACTTTCGACATTTAAGGCAGCAGGAGAATTCGAATTTGTGAAGTCAATCTCAAATCGCTTCTCCATTTTTCGCTTTGAGTAAAAGTTGTCATAGTTACAGAAGAAAGCAAAGAGACCTGGCAGCAACAGTTTTGTGAAATATTACAACCAACCTAATTAAATGTGATTATTGCCCGTGTTTAATTTCGCGAAACCACAAAAGAACAATTTTATAATTTCAATACGGTAAATGTGGCATTGTTTGTTTAGTACAACCTTAGGTACCGCGCAGAAACACCACCTTCGAAAATGTGCATTGTTTCTTCGTGGACTCCGAGATGAACGCAGTGGGGGGGGGGGGGGGTTGAACAACAGATATATCGCTCAGCTGACGTGCTTCGGATTCTGTATTTAAACTCCAATCAAGTATTATAAGGCATTGATAGCATGCGTGAAAAATATGGCCTTTGTTCGGGAACTGCTTTTTTGTAGCGTGGAGGAATAGAAAATAAGGGCAATGAGGCCTCGTTGGTGGAGGTTATATTCATTCTTAGGTTGTTATCGACTATAGCCTCGTACAGCTTTTATTGCGATAGCAATTGTATGGACACTCTAGACTGGATGTCACCGGCAGTGTCAACGTGATCGTCACTCACTGTATATGCATAGGTATCTATATATATGAAAACGCAAGAAAGAAAAAAAATCCAGGAGAAGACACCGGCGCGCGGAATCGAACGTTAACCACTGAGCCACCCAGGGGCACCTACTTCAACGTTCAAAAGTCAAGTTATTTATATCTACCACTCACCGCTGGTACTGGGTATATCGGGGGAGGGGGGGGGGGGGTATCATGTTTTCAGCATTATCAGCAAGACGGCGCAATGAGCTCGTGGCGGCTAAAGTTTCTGGGAAAAAAACTGAAGTAGCACCATTAATTCGTGCCAATGTGCAGGCTCCTCTCCCCTCGCGTGCATAGCAGATAGTAAACGATGCTACTTGAGGGGCTGTATGGCTCCTAGCCGCAAACATGGGCGTGTGCACATCTTTTCGGTAAAGCTCATTTGGCGCTGCGGTTCTTGTCGATGCACCGTAAGAGTGATTGAGAACGAAAAAAAAGTATGAAAAATTGGGTACCTTTAAGATTCCTCTTGAAGAGTTGAATGCGATAGCGAAATCCCGCCCCTAGTGCTCCCTTACCGCTAAGTGAGTACTTATTCATATATTTTGTTATATACACACGCGTGCACACAAACACGCACGCAGTAGATTGAACCAGCGCGCTATTATCTCCAAATGGGCTCGTTTTCGTCGTTACACCTGTTGTACAAAATGGGTTCTTGGAAACACTTTTCCAAGTAACCATAGAATGAATTTACTAGAAGAGGTTATTGCCTCACGAATTCAACGCCGCAAATATTTTTAAAAATCCATCCAGTGCGAGTGGAGTTACAAAGATTTGTCGCACTCTGCAATTGCATTATCTCTCCTCTCGTCCCGACTAAAGTGCTGGAAGCTAAGCAGGGAGGGGTGGCAGGGCAGAAAAACTACCGCGCCTCGTGACCTTGAGCACTTTTTTTTTCTTCTAATGCATGGCTTTTGCAGTGTGATCGCGCGCACACGCGTCAACAAGTAGCGGACTCCCGCGACTATCTCGGTAACTTGATATTTCGGTCACATACGCGCAGACAATTTTTCGCTCACAACCAACGGGGCTGACGCCGGTGGTGGGTCTTCTGCGACACGAGCTCTTTAACACTAACGCATTAAAAGTAACATTAAATACGACGATGTGAAGTGTATATAAACAAGTGACATGCAGTGGCAGAAAACATCACCCAAGCACGCCATACTCAACGCGATAGCCTACCTGCTGTGTTGGAGGCTGGCTGGTTCCGACGAAGCAGAAGAAGCAGACGGCCGACGGAGACGTACGCGGCCGGCGGGGACGCCGACCAGCCCGAACACGCAGGTTGGCGTGAAGCGCCGAAGAGAAGAACAACAACCGCCTCCGCGGTTACCCAACACACACTGGTTTTATTTACAGTCGCCTTGAAATCCTGGATGCCAGAGCGGCGCCCCCTTGGCAGTCTCACATGTCATTCTGAAACCGAAACCTAGAACACAACACTACCGTTTGCTTGCAGCCGCGCTCAGCGGTGACTCTCTCGATGGCAGCGCCACTGCTGCCGATGTAAACTCGGCGCAGCGAAGAATCTGCAGCATGACCCACTATAGCTTTTGTGAGGGTATCGCAAACGCCGTATCGTTTGTCTACTTTCGCGATCGCGTGCTTCACGAACAGATGTCACCGGCATCACCTTTCAGCATACCCGAGACACGACCGCTCGATGAACACACGGCGCAGCAGTGCCCGAGCTACCCAAGCGTCTGGCACATCCAGTGCGCCCATGTGCTTTCGCATTCGTAGTTTCCTGGTGGACACTCTGGAGGCGCTGCTGTGGTTGCTGGAAGAAGAGGTAAAGGCGAAAGGGTGAGGTTGGGGTACTTTTTTTAGGGGCGAAGCTCTTTATAGCGGCACTCGTTCATCCCTCGTACCGTTGTAAGATGTAACAAGTATAACATTTTGACCTCCAAGGTGGTGCTTGTGAGAGATTTCTTCTGTGCGTTGTGGAACAATAAAAAATAGGGCTCATTGCACATGCCAATGGCTGCTAATGGGGGATGACAGACAGGAGCATTCGGCTTTTAGTAACATGCACGCTGTGATCCCCAGTAGCACTATCTGACAAGAAAGGGTTGCTACGTTATACTCGCTGGGTGTAACCTCCTTAGTTTAAGAAAGGTTTAGCGAGCGTTGACCCGCAGTGTCATGAATACAATGAGCTAGTATATACCATGAATGAGCTCGAGGTGGTTAAAGGTGCGAAGTAAACACGAAGCACAAGCCGTAAGAAAGTAAAAGCCGAATTCTCCTGTCTCTCATTTCCCATTAGCATGTACATTGAGAACTATCTGAAAGGAAAAGGTGTCTACGTTATACTCACTGGGCGTAACCTCCTTGCTTTTAGAAAGGTTTAGCGAGCGTTGGACCGCAGTGCCATGAATACAGTGAACTAGTATATACCATGAACTTGAGGTGGTTAAAGGTGGGAAGTAGACTCGAAGCGCGAGCCGTAAGAAAGTGTGCGTGTGCCACCTCTCGTTTAGTTCTTGGAAAGTGCGCTAGATGGCGGTGCTTCTATATGGGGAATATATGATTGAAAGATGCGAGATGGTGGTACTTGGAGTGTTGATTAGATGGACGAACGGACACACAGACAGATGCACGGATGCTCGCATGAACGGACGCAGGGGCGGGTGCATGGACGAACGCAGGGGCGAACGCATGAACAGACGCACGCACGGACGGGCGGGTGGACGCATGGATGGTCACACAGACGGACGCATGGACGGACGGAAGCAAGAACGAATGGACGGACGAATGCTTCACCGCACTCACCATCATTCACTCCATGGATATGCTGCCAATTTTTTTCAGATATTTTAGCGGCTGCTTTCATCTCTCACGCGTACTTTGACCTGCAGAGAGGAGGGGAGTGGACGATATCTCGCATGCCCTCATCACCCGGTGGGGAGGATGAAACGTCTGCGCTGGCGTTGGGCTTGTACTGGAACGATTCTGTTGTAGTTACGGGGCGCACAAGGTCACCGAAATCATTGCACAGCTTCCACTTGCGAAAAGCGCGCGCTTTTCATACACAGCGAAATAGCTACTGAGACGCTTATTCGCGTTCATCTGTACCTGTGAGTACGTTTCGTGCGTCATTTGTGTGTGAGAAACGCGGGGCACGCTTCTATCTGCTTGCCATTGTGCGCGTGACCTTCCAATTTGTTGCTATCACGTTCATTACTTCGCCTTTGCGGGAAAGCTGTGACCTTTTAGGTCTCCTGGCCGTTTCGATAAATGTATCTATATATACCAATATAGGTATGGCATAACATGACTGTATGACGAGCATAAGTGAGTACTCATGTCAAGAAAATCATGACATGTATATCATGATTGTCAAGATTTGCATTTCATGATTTCGCTGTTTATGCGGCGGTTTTGTTTACATGACATGTTGCAAAAGTGGTATGGTATAACATGACTGCATAACGAACACAAGCGACAGACCCTAACATGAAAATCATCACCTGCGTACCTTGTAACAACATAGCTACATGCCACACCAATGATGCGCTCGCGGCCGTTGCACTAGTTTCACTTATGTCAAATCCGGTATTACGTCACGTGAATTGATGACAAAGGTATATGACTGGTATAAACACAATAATTATGACACACGTGTCATGTAAGAACATGGCAACATACCACACTCATGATGCACTCGGGGTCATTTCGCTTGCTCCCCATATCACGATCTTCTCATCTCCAAACTACAATCATACAAGTTAGAGATAGGGTTGTCGCGTGGGTTGCCGAGTATCTTCGTGTAAGGTAAGCAGTCTCTCGTGCTCAATGTTCTAACTTTTGTATATGCTCCAATAACTTCGGTTGTTCCGCAAGGATCAGTTCTGGGTACCCTTTTGTTTCTGAATTTTATTAACTATATTGCAAGTGACGTCAAATCTTCATTCAGAATGCTTGCGGATGACTGTGATTTATAGAGTCAGACATAAAGATAGTGATTACTTTACTGCAGGCTGATTTATCCACCATAGGTTCATGGTGGGAAAAATAAAAAATGTCTCTAAATCTTCAAAAGTGTGTTCAAGTCACCTTTTCAAGGAAATGCATATTTCAGTCTTGCACATATACGCTGAATATTATGACGTCAAAGAAAGCTGAAGAATATAAACATTTAGGTATTTTTATAATATCTGACTTAAGGTAGAATCGACACAGTCGGTGCATTGAGCATAAAGCAATGAGTGCACTGGGTTTTCTTTGCTGTAATTTCAGTCAGTTACCACAGAAATTGAAAAGGCAACTGTAGCTCACGTACGTTCGCAGCATACTTCATTATGGTTGTATTTGTTGGGATCTGCAGAGTTAATCTCAACGAGCAGCTTGAAAGGATGCAAAATAAGGTGGTTCAGTTTGTACTCAGCAGTTACAGAACAATAAGCATGATGGAAAGCAAATGTCCGTTGTCATGGCAGGTTTTGCGAGATCGGCGAAAAAACCTTAGACTGACTTTTTTCATTCTGTATACCATTCTAAAACCAGCATTGAGCGAGAAAAGTATACTGAAGTTGCCCACTTACATCTCATCGAGGCGCGACCATGCAATAAACGCTCACGAATTTCTTTCAAGGGTGACGTGTGCACCTATTCTTTTTCTCCACGAGCCATTAGGGAATAGAATGCCCTGTCGCCCGATGTTGTAAACATTTTGGATATCGATGTATTTTACCACGCTTTGTGAGTGTATTTGCTTTGCATATTTTTGTATGTAACCCCCCTGCTGTAAAGCCCAATGGCGCGATGCAGGTGTGCAATAAATATAAATGCAATAAATATTTTGCATCGCGTGACGTGGAATAACGATGAAAGTAAATAACACTTCCAAGCATCGTAATCATGATATGCGTGTCATGTAAAGCATGACTACATGCCAGGCTGATAGCGTGCTCATGGCCGTTTCACCAGTTTCTCATATACCGAATTTGGTATTAGGTGACGTGAATAGAGCACGAACTTAAATGTCATGTCAATTCATAATAGTCCTGGCATACGTGTCATGTGTCTTGACCACGTGTTTTGGCCCGATGGACTTTTATCTCTAGCACGCATGGAGGAAGCAGGGCGAGGAGAGCACATGCACATTGCACATGCGCAGGACGAGCGTCAGCATCTGAAAAAAAGGCACGAGGAGTGAAAAAATGGCTGGTAAATAGAAGGGGGTTTGACGAGCCTGGGAGCTTTTTTTCAGTGTTCAGGCGAGCGATTGATATTCTGTGCCTCGCGCAGGCGCGTCCCTTCTGACGAGGATTCGAGAGGCGTTCGCTGCCGGCCATATAAGCCAAGTTCAGGGGTCCCCGACAACCCACAACAGTGTGAATGTTGTGACCACAGATGTCAAGGCAGAAGACCAATTAGACCGCGAGGACCACTCATTGCATTTCGTGGCTGCCACCGCATGGTTATTTCGAGCACATTGTAGCAGCTCGCTGATCTGCTGAGCTGATGTAACAGGGACTTCCGTAAGGTTTGCCACAAGGACAGAGCCATCTTTGTCTCCTCTTCTTTTTTCTCTTGGTCACCCCTGCGCGACGTATTTCAGCCTAATATGTACCAACTAGCCCAACATAACGTACCATCTTTGTGCAGCAGCTCCAGTTGCAGGGGAGCCGATGGTGGTGCCGTCAGGTCGCGCATGGTCTCGTTGTAGACTTCGATGCAGTTGGTCACCATGTAGCGAAACGCCCGTGGCCGTTTCGACAAGTCCACATATACCGAATTGGGTATCAGGTAAAAGAAGGAAGAAGAAGTGGCTCTCTTCGGTCACTGTTTTTGTGCAGTATTCGATTTTCGCTCTTTTCATGGACTATTTCGCTGGCATGCATTTATTCCTCGGTGTGCCAACAAGACGACGGGTAAAAACTTCGAGGGCTCGGTGCCTTACAGGTACAAGGTTCCTTTAGTAATGACTTGGCTAGTACGCAACCACTACGGTGGTTTGTAGCCATCGCCACGAGCCCTATACTCGTCCTAGTTTGTCATCCCTGATGAGTGATACTGCAGGACACAATCAAAGCCAAAATATTATAAAGCCGGCACGTTTGCTCATCATTCACAATCGCGAAATGGCTCCAGTGAGCCCAGAAGCAATGGAAGACAATGAAGCTCAGAGCAAGAAGCTTCGCTTAGAAGAGAATCTTTTCGACGATAAAACGTCAAATTATAACCTGAGTGATGAAAAAGGCATGGGCGAAGATGAATCATTTGCGTTGGCTGCGTATAAAAAAAAGTAATCAGAGGGCATCCCAGTTGTCTTTCGGCTAATAGCTTAAGGTGCTAGTTTCTGAAAAGTGAACTCCAATCGAGTGTCACCTGAAGTAGTTTCCGCTGCTAAAGAAAAAAATTGCCCGCAGCTTCCCTCGGGGGAACACTGAGGAGGATGCGGAAGCATGTAATTGGTTAACGGGTGTTAAATTGCGACTTACTTGGGTCGATGGCTAAATTGGTTAACGTGGTTGTGAAATGGGGTGTTAAATGAGTGAACACGTACGGCACGTATGCGAAAGGGCGGTGTTTTATTTATTGCGACGAACCAACGGACGAGCGGCAACTGAGCGAGCGAGCGCCGACCTTGAGTATATATACAGCGCGACGGTGCATGCGCTGTCAGCTGTCGAATGTTCTCGAAGGAGAAGCGCGCGCGCGGCACAGATGGCGACGGCGCGACGGCGCATGCGCTGTCAGCTGTCGAATGTTCTCGAAGGAGAAGCGCGCGCGGCACAGATGGTGGGCGACGGCGCGACGGCGCATGCGCGCGCGTCAGCTGTCGAATGTTCGAGAAGCGGTGCGGACGGCGCGGATGGCGCACTACAAGGCGCGAGTATAAGATGCTTCCGCATCTAATATGTTGAACGATTTTGAGTACTTCGTACTCAACTATGGGAGAGCACTGAGCCGTCCCGCTAAAACAGTTTAGTGGCTGGTAACAGAGTTAGACACATGCCTGAATACACAGGCATGGTTCAGTGTGCACCGACGCTCGCGTAGGTTTTAAATAGCTAACTTTACCGTACAAGCTCATGTTTGTGTTACTGGTTTCCGTACCAATACTTTACCTTCCTGGTGCATTTAATGTGAAACTTTGACCGTTTTAACTCGGACACATGTATGCTTTTGAAGTGCAACAAATAACCTTATACTTGATGAACGCGTGAATATTGCAGTAGCAGAGAACGAGTGATTATTGTATCAGACGTAATGAATTAGCTCAACTAAGGCGGTGCGGACGGCGCGGACGGCGCGGACGGCGCACTACAAGGCGCGAGTATAAGATGCTTCCGCATCTAAAAGTGCAGTCATTCAGAACGACTGGAGATGGAAGCTTCAGTGTCAGCGTTGCTTGCTTAGTTTCAGCTAAGCGTCTTCTGATGCTTCCGAATGTAGGCGGCCTGAAAGTTAAGCCTTCCATTTCAGAGTTGTACCCTCGAAGCGTTGGGAAAGTAAAGCATGTGTTTCTGTAGTATTCAGACGGACAACTCCTAAAGTACTTAGGGGATTCAGGGGTTAAATTGGCGGGGCGGCAAATGAAATATTACCGCCAGGAAGACGGAGCAGTAACGTCATGTCCACATCACACAGTGATTCTGACTTTTCGAGATGACCACTCGATTCCAGGAAGAACCTACTTAGGACTCACCAGTTACTTAGTGAAAGAATATTTTGGTCCAGCACTTCGGTGCCATAACTGCCAGCTGCCGTAACACACGCCGGTGTAAGATCTGCTCGGAAGAACACCACCATAAGGAGTGCAAGTCAGTTCTTCAGACCAGGTGTGCAAACCGTACAGGTAATCACGCTGCCTCATATTCAGGCTGTCCGCAAAGTGAAGCTGCTGCAAAAATGCTTCAGCATGAGCTTATAAATGGAAGAAAACCGCGCCCCAATGAGCCCTCGCCAAACCCTGAGATTGTTCATCCTGTACGTGATCTATCTCAGCGCACGCCGCAACAAAAAAAGCCGAAAAACACAGCAAGAGAACCGCCAAGAGCACACCCGAGAAACTACTCATGATATGTACATTCAAGCACCCCAGCCTACGCCTGAAAGCTGCGAACGCTCACGCGACCTCAACCGAACTGTAGCAGAACCGACAGCGCCAGTGTTCGCCCAAGCTACAACATCAAAACATCACGTAGTTCTCAGCAGGCCTCAAAAACTGAATCATTCAATGAGGACCGTACCTCTACATTAGTCATACAATAAATTCTACCGCAGCTTTTCGCAGCACTAAAGGCAATCCTGTCTGCTCTACCTGAAGCAAACAACTTGCCAGAAGTAGAAGCCCTGGTGCCTCTGGAAGCGCTATTGTGTCAATTAATATGTATCAAACCTGCGACAACGAACGTATGGTTTTTAAAAACTAAGGATGCGTCAGATTTACCCACATTTAAAGAATACCGCAATAAGGTGAACGCCTTTATCAAGAAAGAAAAAAGAAATTACTTAAATCAACAATTCCATGCTGACAACTGCAAAGGGAGTGCAGAACTGTGGAGGAAATTTAACGCTTTGCTTCACAGGACACCGATCTCTCCTGGGGTTACCGAAATAAATATAGATGATCGAGCGGTTACAGATTTAGAACTCGCAGAAAGATTTAATCATTTTCTCGCAAACGTCGCACAGCCGACGCAAACAGCGCAGACAGCTATAACTGACGCAATGACAAGATAGACAAAGAACATCTTTCTTCGACCAACCGATGAACAAGAAATAGTTTCAATTTTTTCCACGCTAAAACAGAGCAGCACTCGTGACATAGATGGTATTCAGATTTCCCCAATCAAACATGCAATCGATATCATAGCTCCCGTGCTCTCTCACATTTATAATTTGTCCCTATCAACAGGTTGTTTCCCAAAACAAATGCAAACGTCCGTTGTCAGCGTGTTATATAAGAAAGGACACAAGAATGATCTTACGAACTATCGGCCAATTTCTATATTACCCATATTTTCGAAAGGCTTGAAGAAAATTATTTTTAAAAGACTCATGAATCTTTGTATGAAGTTCAACATAATATTCCAATCTCAACATGGTTTTATGAAGGGCAGGTCGACGGAGACTGCTTTACTAGCTCAGAAAGAAATAATCCTTAAATCGTTTGAGAGTAAAGAACTTTGCATTGGTGTTTTCATAGATTTTCTAAGGCTTTCGACCCTCTCTGTCATCATACTTTATTTGAAAAATTAGAAATATATGGTGTTCGCGGCATTCCACTTTCCCTCTTGAAATCTTACTTCAAGTACCGCTCACAATGTGTAAAAATTAAGGATTCTTTTTCTTCTCTCCAGGCAATACCTACAGGGGTTCCGCAAGGTAGCATTCTAGGACCGCTGCTATTTAAGCTATACATAAATGACATTGTCAAGGTCAGTGACAAAGCTAAATACATAATATACGCAGATGACACCAGCATTTTCTTTACAGGTAACGACATGACTGCCATGACCACACTTATAAACACTACGTTAGAAAGCTTAAACATGGAGTGAACGAAATTCATTACTCATTGATGCAACTAAAACAAAAGCTGTAGTTTTTCATTCGCGGAGACTGATTTCCCTAAACAATAGATTACGTATAGGTAGCGCGGCTGTTGAAATTGTAGAAACCGTTAAAACATTAGGAGTACTTTTTAATTGCACAATGTAGTGGGATCCTCACATTAATAATCTGATTACCAACCTATCAAAATATGTGGGCATACTTGCACGAATGCGTTATTTTCTTCCAGTTTCTGTCAAACTAACACTTTATAACAGCTTGTTTTTGTCGCATGTAAATTATTGTCTTTTGGTACGACAGCAACCAACATAAGTAAAATATACAGACTACAAAAAAAGCGATCCGGTTTATAGCAAATGTTGACTACTATGCACACACTGATGAACTGTTTCAGCGCTATAATATTGTCCCAATTCACAAACTTTACGAGTATTCCCTAGCAATAAGATATAAACAATCTCTTTTTCATAACAATCGTGCCTTCTTAGATATTTTTGAACTAGAAACGCATGCTAATCCGTACCGTACTCGTCACCAACAACATTGGAACCTTCCATTCTGTAGAACAAATTTTGGGCGACAAATGTTATGTTTTAGTGTTCCTTTGTTATTAAATAAATTGCTGGAGGCAAAAATAATCCTTGAAAAATGCAGTGTACGTGACACTAGGGAAGTGCTTTTATTGTCAAAATCGAGAAAATTGTGGTCCAGGCATTCATGGAACTGTATATATATATATATATTTAGTGTGTGTGTGTGTGTGTGTGTGTGTGTGTGTGTGTGTGTGTGTGTGTGTGTGTGTGTGTGTGTGTGTGTGTGTGTGTGTGTGTGTGTGTGTGTGTGTTATGTGTATGCATAGCATTGTTGTCATGTATTTAGTATTTTGTATTCCGTCATATTTTGCGTTGTACTTCGGAATTTGTGCCGAAAGAAACTACTTACGCATATTAGTCTCTGTACATAGCATTAGTGTACGTGCATCTTCCGACTTGTACTGCGCCAAACATCTCATGGCCTATGTTCGTTGCCTATATGTTCATGGCTTATGTTTCTTTACATGTCCACGTTGGTTGCAATGTATTAGGGAGGCTCGGGTTCTCCTCAAGTGACAAAACGTCACTTTTCTCCCGAGGCTGCCCTCATCCTTGGGATGAAATAAAATTGAATTGATTTGAATTGAATGAATATGCGATACAAAAATGTCTTCATGTTCCAGTGGAATGCCAACAGTCTTCGAAGGAAGTCTGCTGACTTCCGTAAACTCCTTTAACGCTTTAACTTTCCAATACAATGCATCCAAAAAGCAGGAATTTCCGCCTCTCTAACTACGTGACATATAAGTCATCTCGTCGAAGTGGTCCTAGCAGAGTGCATCTGTGCGTTCGAAAGGACCTACCTTCTCACCAAGTTCACTCAAGTGATTCGGACTTCCAGGAATTCGTCGCTTGTATAGTACTCTTTGGTGAGCAGTGCATAACACTGATTAATTTTTACCTGCAACAAAACATTCAAGGCGTATTTCGGTGGGAGAGCTAACAAATACCTTCAATATTTCTAGTTTATATACATTTATATGCGGAGACTTTAATGTGCACAACATAATCTGGGGTAGTGATGCACGTGGAAAAATTGTTGAGTGTTGAGCAGACAAATGAAATTTGACAATTTTAAATGACGTCTCCCCCACTTTTCTTAGTGGGCATAAATACTCGGGTTGCATAGATGTTACCGTGTCTTCCCAAGATCTAGTGAATGCTGTGGGGTGCACAACGGATGTAGAAACACGTGGGAGTGACAATTTTCCCATCTATATGAATCACCCCTACTTGCGAAATGACATCAGGCGCTACAGCAAACTGACGAACAGCAAAACGTTTCGGTACCGCCTAACAAACCAAAATAGTGTACTTGGCGACAGTGAAATCATTACTGAATTTCGCAAGATGATGCAAATAAATGTACAAAAAGTCCCGATTCCAAAAGACTACGCTGCAGTAGACGAAGAGTATGAACATCTAAGAACCATCAGGCAGCGTTCCGAAAGGGCATATCGACGCAGCGGAAGTTTAGAAGCATACAAAATGCACAGAAAATCAAGTGTAATGAACAGACGACTAGAAAATTTTGGTAAACATTGCTGGCGACATTTTTCTGGCATGCTGTCCCCCTACACACCTGTTCCAGAAATTTGGTCTATATTTCGAGCATTTAGTGGCCCTGTACCACAGAGCTTCCCATTCCGTGCTTTTGCTGTAGCTTTGAACAAACAAGAAGTTGTGGTAGCAGATGAATTTTGCCAACTTGTCAGCAGGACTTACAGTGTGCCTTATCGGATAATTCTGTCGCGTTAGCCAGCCAGAAAATTAATGCTTGCAATTTGGCCCAGCATCGTCAGCTAGACTCTGTATTCACGATAAGTGAGCTGCAATGTGTGCAATGTGCTATAGCATAATGACGTCAAAAATTGGTCTCTGGACAGGACGGCATTACGCACAATACGCTGAAGAACTTTGGGCCAACAGACACAACCATTCTCTTATTTACAATTTATTTACAATAATCTTTGGATGCGAGAAATCGTACCCAAGTCTTGGAAGTTTTGCCGCATCATTCCGATCTTAAAACTTGCTCAGACGCCCTTGAGCCTTGAAGCCGTCTCCCAATTATTCTGACATGTTGTTTGTGTAAGGTAATGAAAAAATTATTGATGCGCGAGTTCAGTGGTGGTGCAACAGAACCGGTGTATTCTCTAACTACTTAACAGGTTTTATAAAACCTGTTAAGTAGTTGTTAGATGCACAATGAATGCAATACTGGACATAGTAACGTATGTAGAGCATGAACGCGCCTGTGGTAGTTTGACGGTTGCAGTGTTCTTAGACACCAAAAGGGAATTCGACACAGTCAGTTACACTCATTTTCTGCTGAGTACTGTTGTAATTGGGACTGTCCGGCAGATCTTTTCGGTAGATATCTAAATTTTTATCGGGTCGCAAAATATTCATTCCGTCGAGTGAAGGAAAAAGTGCGGGACATGACGTCCGACAGAGAGTGCCACAAGGAAGCGTACTCAGCCCTTTTCTTTTCTACTGTGTTATGGCTGATTTAGCAAAAAGACTATTTTCTAGGTTAAAATACTCTTTATAGGCAGATGATGTGTGCGTTTGGGCGCCTTTAACGGACGTTCGGTTAATTCAAATTACATTGCAAGACGGCAAAATATTATTAACAACTTCTTAAAAGAAAGAAGAATGGTTCTGTCGCAACAAAGACAGCTGTATGGGTGCAACAGAACCATTGTATTCTCCAACTACTTAACAGGTTTTATAAAACAGAGATGCACAATGCTATTCACCCGTTATGAGTTAAAAACCTTCAATCTAAATTTAGAAGGCGAACTACTAACGACTGTGACACAGCATCGGTTTCTCGTAGTGATACTTGATAGGCAGCTATCATGGGCACCTCAAATAAAGAAACTGGAAAACCAGGTACACATGCTAGTGAATATACTCCACAGAATTGCTGGGAAAACATGGGGCGGATCTGTATAATCCATGCACGCTGTTCAAAATGCTTTGATACGACAAAAATTTTCATATTCTGCAGCAGTGTTAAGTGGTCTTTCCCGCACTTCAGAGGAGCGACTTCAAAGACTGATAGCTAGGGGACTGCGCGTCTGCCTAGGTGTTCGACGAGCGACCTCCGGCAGCCTTGTCATAGCAGACTTTCGACAATTACCTTTTCCAGTCATGAGAACAAACGAAAAATGCCACCGTTTTTTTTTCGCTTACAGAGGCAACACAAGGACCACTCATTGGCAATGGAGATATTGCGAAGGGAGAAAAGCAATTATCATGAAATACAGAGTAATGTACATATAATGCCCAGAAATTAATTTTGGAGCACTGAAATAGACTATCCTCCGTAGCTGCTTGCAATACCAAGCATTGAATTCACAGTAGATGGCATTATCAGAAAGACCGACATGTTCATCTAAGCTGCTCAACAACTGGCGCTTTATCAGATACACAATGCGGTATCCAGGGTACATACACGTTTACACAGATGGCTCAAGCATCACTACGTCTTCAACATCAGCATTTATTATACCGCAGCTCAATATTTAAGAATCATTTAAATTCTGCCAAACGACGTCATTTTTACAGCTGAGCTTTTCGCTATTCTGTGTGCTATAAAGTTTATAAACTCAGAAGGAGACGCGAGAAAATATGTACTTTTTAGCGACTCACAGGCTGCCGTAATATCATTCTCCAGTGCAAACACAACAGTAATCAGTGATAGTATGACATACGAAACACTGAAAGAGCCCACTAAAGCAAGCAAGGTGCAACATGAGACCAAGTCCAGTGAATACCTGGCCATTCCAACATTCCTGGAAACACAGCTGCCAACGAAGCGGCATGACAAGCACATCGTAAAGATGTTACTGTTTCTTTACCAATTTCGAAAAATGAATTGCGTTGTATTGTAACCACTACAGTTTTCCGAATGAGCAAAACTGCCTGGTTTGACCCAAGCACAAAGAGCTGTGATTTATATCACATCGATCTATTTATAGAATTGGAAATTACGCTAATATTAGATAGAAGTATATGAACTTTTATTCATCGATTAATCGATGAAGCAGAAAGCGGCTTTCGTCAGTGCCACCTTAGCATGTGGCTGCATTTTGTGTTATGAGTATGATGATGAGGATGATGATGATCCTTGTTACTCTCGCGCACACCCACAAAGAGGGATCAGCCAAGAAGCGGGCGGCAGGATAAACTAGCTTGAAACCACGAACGTCAAGTCTTTTCGAACTTGCTATGCACCCACTACGTGGTCTTAAACGAATACGTGCAGTTACGTTTGTGCCTTTGAAATGCGTGGCTAACTTCAAACCACGAAATCGCTATTATATACATGTTCTGACGCCCGGTGGCAATGTAAGCTTATACCACGTAATTTTACTGTGATATAGCGTGTTGTATAAAAAAGCCTGTATACAGGACGCGTGTGTTTGTAAAGCATGAACATTATTTTTTACTACATTCCCATACAAGCAGTCGATTTTATTTCAACTTTCACTGTTTGTATGGAATGCATATTGTCACGCGCTAGGAGATCGAAGAAACGTACAAGAAGACGCGACTGTCAAAATCTCAGGCACAAAGAAGGACGTCTCCGCTGGCATGGGTTCTGGCACAGAACTGGCTCACGGGTCACTGTCACAGAACACCAGGTGGCATTACTCCTCCTCCCAAGAGAGCTTCAACCTTATGCTCAAACAAAAGTGTGCACAGCAGTAGGTCGAAGTAGGCAACATAAACAAACAATAAACAAAGTAGCGCACGAGACAAAATGCGTCCTGGGCCCGGCAATTCGAAATAAACGGTATTCACAGTTCACGTGAAGAGTTCACTGGCACACGAAGAAAATTCGCATCACCGCGTAAAGTATGGTTTTGGGAGGATGACGTGTACAGTCTCTGGGCGTGGTAACCTGCGCAGGGATGATGGTGTGCCTCTGTCTGGAACGAGTTTCTCATTGAGACCTCGCCACCCAATGGGTGTCCAAACCCAAACTTCGTCACCAGGTTCATAATTAACTTTTTGATGGTGGATGTTGTACCGCTGTGCATCTGCGCACTGTGGAGTTCTGATAGTGCACGCGGGCCAGTTGACGTGCTTCCTCAGCACGCTGAATGTACTCATTGATGTCGGGGGCTAATTGGTCGAGCTTGTCGATGTCTTCATACGTAATCATGGCGGCTAGCATAGGTCTGACATCTCAACCATAAACGAGCTGAAATGGCGTGAGGCACGTAGTTTCCTGCGTTGCAGTGTAGTACGCAAAGGTTACGTACGGCAGGATGTCGTCCCACGTTTTATGCTGCACATCCACGTACATAGAGCTCATGTGGGCTGCTAGCGTTTACTCTGACCATTACTCTTAGGGTGATATGCAGTGGTTTTTCGATGGCTTGTGTAACTCAGCCAGAAAATATCATCCTAGAGATTCGCTGTGAATGATGTCCCTCGATCAGGGATGACATATGACAGGGCGCCATGCCGTAGCACAATTTGATGCATAAAAAAACTGACAACTTCAGATGCGGTCCCTCGTTGCAATGTCTTTGTCTCAGCGTAACGCGTCAACTAATCGGTTCCTGACTATAATCCATTTGTTGCCGGAGGAAGACAAAGGAAATGGGCCTAGGAGGTCCATTCCCACTTGATCGAACGGTGAACGTGGTGGATCGATCGGTTGTAGATGGCTTTGCAGGCTTTAAGGGTGGTATCTTGCGACGCTGTCATTCTCGGCATCCCTTAACGTAGCGTTTGACACAGGCAGACATTTTAAGCCAGTAGTAGAGTTGTCACATCCAATACATAGTTCTACAGTAGCCCCGATGGCCGAATGTGGGCTCGTTGGGGCAAGCTAATAAGACATCATTGCGGAGGGCTTCAGGCACGACAAGAAGATAAGATCCGTCACCAGCACCGGTGTTCCTTTGTATAAGACGCCATTTCGTAGGCAAAACGATGGCAACGTTCGCGACATCAGAGGAGGAATGGGCGTGGTGCCACCTTCTAAGTGATTTATATTCTTTCTTAGATCGGCGTCATTTCGTTGATGAGACATCAGATGCTGCCAGCTGAGAGTTTCCACGAAGGCGCCGTCCTCTTCGGCGCTTGTACTGGCGGATTGAACAGGTGCTCGATATAGCGTGTCGCCATCTTCGTGCTTTTTGGCTGACTTGTACACGATGGTGACATCAAATTGCTGTAGGTGCAGACTTCATCGTGATAATTGTCCTGAAGGGTCTCGTAGATTGGTCAACCAGCACAAAGCATGATGATCAGTCACCACTTTTAAATGCTCTTTCATAGAGATATGGCCTAAGCTTTGTAATTGCCCAAATGACCGCGAGACCTTCTTTCTCTGATGTAGAATAGTTAGTTTCTGCATAAAACAGTGTGTGACTTCCGTAGTCTATTACCCGTTCAATTCCGTCTTGTCGTTGTACCAACATAGCTCCAAGACCAATATTGCTGGCATCAGTGCGTACTTCTGTGTCAGCATCTTCATCGAAGTGGCCGAGCACGGGAGGGGAAGAGAGCCGGTGCTGTAGCTCCGCAAAGGCAGTCTGCTGTTTGTCAATCCAGACAAAGGATGTGTCACCACTTGTGAGGCGTAATAGTGGCTCCACAATTATGAAAAAAAAATTTCAATAAAGCGCCGGTAATACGCGCACAGACCCAGAAGTTGTCAAAGACTTTTGTTTCCAGTTGGAGCTGTAAAAGCAGCGTTGGCAGCAGTTTTGTCAGGATCAGGCCGAACACCAACGGTGCTCACGACGCGAACAAGAAACATCAATCCTTCATAGTTGAAATGACATTTCTCAGGCTTGAGTGTGAGATCGACCGATCTATTGGCTTCGACCACAATGCGAAGATGACGAAGATGCTCGTCAAACGTTTCTGAAAACACAACGACATCATCGAGGTAGACGAAACAGCTTTTCCACTTGAGGTCTGCCAGGACAGTGTCCATCATTCACTGGAATATGGCTGGAGTGGAACAGAGGCCAAAATAGAGCCCTTTGAATTCATAAAGGCCGTCTGGCGATACAAAAGTGGTCTTTTTCCGGTCACGTTCATCGACCTCTATTTGCCAATAACCACTCTTCAAGTCGACGGACGAAAAATACTTCGCGCGCTGCAGCCTGTCCAGAGAATCTTCAACTCTGGGCAATGGGTACACGTCTTTCTTTGTGACATTGTTGAACTACCTGCAGTCGACACAAGAGAAGCATACAATCTTTCTTTTTCGCAAGAATGACTGGTGATAACCAAGGGCTGCTTGAATGCTGTATCACGCCATCGATGATTGATTGATATGTGGGGTTTAACGTCCCAAAACCACTATATGATTATGAGAGACGCCGTAGTGGAGGGCTCCGGAAATTTAGACCACCTGGGGTTCTTTAACGTGCACCCAAATCTGAGCACACGGGCCTACAACATTTCCGCCTCCATCGGAAATGCAGCCGCCGCAGCCGGGATTCGAACCCGCGCCCTGCGGGTCAGCAGCCGAGTACCTTAGCCACTAGACCACCGCGGCGGGGCGATATCACGCCATCCTGAAGCATTTCCTTAACCTGCGTTTGAATCGAGTGGCGTTGCGTTGGCGACAAGATAAGGCTGCTGCTGTATGGGATGCGCGTCGTCGTAGGTGATAATAGGGTATTTCATTATCGGTGTTGGACGTGTCTTCGAAGAACGTGCAAAGCATGTGTGGAATTCCAGCAACAGCTCGCTCAAACGCTGCTTGTTCTCTTCGGAAAGCGTTGGATTGATGTCGACGCTGCCGAAAGGCGCTGCAGCAGTGTCGATGGCCTCGGAAGCAAAACACTCGGTGACATTGACGACTGGGTCCGCGTAGGTGATAACAGTTCCAGAAAAAAGGTGCCGGTGCTCGTAGCTGGAGTTTGTGATGAAAACGTCGCAGTGATCATCACGAAGGTCAACAAGGCTTCTCGCTACACAGACACCCTGAGACACCAGAAGCAAGAGATTGCTTTCACCGACTGCTTCACCTTGCATCATTCCGTCGCACGCCACCTGGACCACAACAGTTGCACGGGGTGGTAACATGACAGCGTCGTCGACGGAACTCGGGAGTGGCTGGGGTCCGCGTAAGCTGTTGTGGCGTTTGTGGTCGCGAAAGTGACTAGATGTCGTCGAATGTCAATTATAGCTCCGTGCTCCCTGAAAAATCTATGCCAATGATCAGGTCTTGAGAACACTGCCGGAGAACGCTCAAACTGACAACAAATGTAAAACCATGGACTTGCAATCTTGCCGTGCGCATACGAAGTGGGGTGACGATAATATGCCCGCCAGCTGTACGAATTGGCGTTTGGTTCCAAGGCGTCGTTACTTTCTTCAGAAGGGCGGCCAATTTTTTCGCAAATATGGAATAGTTTACACTAGTGTCCACTAAAGCGCTGACTTCGCGACCATCTAGCAGAACAGGAGTATCTAAGGAAGCTCTTCTGCAATCAGCCGGTCATGTCATTGTCGGTATCGTCGGTATCTTCGCTCCGCGTCGATAGGGGGACTTGAGCAGGACCAGTATGAGCGGTCTTGCCCCCGAAGGGTGCTGTGGCTGGTTTTCCCAACGCGGGCTAGGTGACCCGCCCTGCACCACGCCCGAATAGGTGCGATGATTGGGCGAGAACCGCCGCGGTGATGGAGAACGTGAGTGGTGCCGAGATGTCGATCCGCACTGCTGAGAAACGCAGTCTGCAATTTCCGGAGGCCGCTGGCCGAACCTAGGAGGTGGGGAGTTGGCCAACCACGAAGTCCCAGTTCTAGACAAGGGCACTGTCAGTACATGAGCCCCGGTTCGCCACAGTGATAGCAAGGAGGACGTCGATTAGGGGCCCGCCACATGTCTGATTTTCGCGAAATCGGCCGGCGGTCACTGATGTACGGGCCCACTTGGACCGCCTGAAGAATGGCTGGGGCCATGGTATGAGGCGGAATGAAATGTGGTGTAGGTTGGCGCAGAGTTTGATCTGCCGCAAGCATGACAAGGGCAGCGATGGGAAGTGGAGCCAAAGGTGGTGCTGGAGTTTGCGCATACGACATGCGAGAGAAGTCATTTAGGGGCCGCGGATCTGTCTGACAGGATGGCTCTCGTAGTGCCTGCTGAACTTCATCTCGGACGATGCCGGACAAAGAACTGACAATGGGCGCTGAGGGTACTGATAACTTCTGCAGTTCTTCGCGGATTACAGAGCGTATGAGCTCTCGCAAGACGTTGACATGGCCCCCAAGACCGCCCATGTAGTCCGTAGCAGAGGCAAAGCTCACTTGTCGCTCGTTCGTCTGGGTCCGTTGCCGAAGCGTGCGTTCAATGAGGACGGCTTCAGCAAGAAACTCTCACGTAGTCCTTGGGGGCTGCGTACAAGATTATCGAACAACTGCTCCTTTACTCCACGCAGGAGGTATCGCACCTTCTTCTCTTCCGACACGTGAGGGTGGGCTCGTCGAAAAAAAAAACGCGCCATGTCCTCAACATACATTGCTACGCCTTCGTTTGGCATTTGCTTACGGCACTGTAGTTCACGTTCAGCTCGCTCTCGGCGATCGGGACTTGCATACGTTTCGAGAAGGTGGCGTTTGAAGTCCACCCTTGACGTGAACAGACCTGCCGGTTTTCGTACCAAACACGCACCCCCTCATTCAAACTGAAGCAGACATGTCGGAACTTGTCTGTGTCGTCCCACATGTTATGAGCGTCAACGAAGTCGTAGTGGACTAGCCAATCCTCAACATTCTCATGGGGAGCACCATGAAAGGGATTCGGTGTTCGTGGTTTGAACAGCGTATAGTGCATTGCTTTGCGCCTTCCATACCGGCTGGGTTGGAGCCGCCTGGGACGGTGCTGCCTGCGATAGTTGGGGCTTTCATCCTCTCTGAGAGATATCTGAACTCAGAGTCCAGTCCCCGGATCCTTTGGTTAGCACGGTGAACAGGCGTAACCACTGGTTTGGGGCTGGAGCTTCTTGTACTTGGAGAACTTCGGTGCATAGGGTACCCCGCACCTCCACCAGTTTTCATGCTCTAGGAGCTCGAAGAAACGTAGAAGGAGACGCGAGTGTCAAAATCTCAGACACAAAGAAGGACGTCTCCGCCGGCACGGGTTGCTCGTCTTCGTCTTCTTCGTTCCCTGGCACAGAACTGGCTCACTGTTCACTGGCACAGAAAACTAAGTGGCAATATGAAAAAAAGAAATGTTACATATGTTAGTAAGTATATGAACTCACTTGTACAACAAAATTTTGAAAGAAAATAAGGAATATTTAAAACAGAAACTACCTTATTCCTATGTTAATCCCACCCATATTCCGTTTAACGTAACCTCACTTTTTTACAGACGTGAACTGCTGCCTAACGGGTCTAACATATATATATAAATATATAAATATATATATATATATATATATATATATATATATATATATATATATATATATATATGTATATGTATATGTATATGTATATATATGTATATGTATATATATATATATATATGTATATGTATATATATATATATATATATATATATAAGGGAAACAAGTGTATACTTAATAAAGGCTCGTTTTTTGTGTTTTACACAATTATATTGAGATCTAACAGACAATAATGCCAAGAAAGGTAAAGGGGAAGTTATTAGGCCAATTGTAATGTAAATGAGAAGAAAGAAAAGTGGGTGAAAAGATAACTTGCCGTGGGCACGATCCAAACCTGCGACCTTCGAATAACGCGTTCGATGCTCAACCACTGAGGTACCACGACAGCTATCACCACAGCCACTTTATTGGGTATCTGTCAATTTAAACGTGGAAGTGTCAGTCAGCGTCGCCAGTAGCCAAGGCGGCGAGTGTGGTACACACTTTATGAGCCTGTTTGGCGTCACGTAGCACGTGAACTTATTACTAACTAGCAGCTGACCAATAGTCCCCCGTATACAACCTAGAGGCACCAAGTCTGCCAGTACGAGACCCTCGTTAATGAATAAGGGAAACAAGTGTATGCTTAAGGGCTCGTTTTTCGTGCTTTACACAATATTAATGAGATGTAACAGACAATAATGCCAAGGAAGGTATAGGAAAAGTTATTAGGCCTATTGTAATGTAAATGAGAAGAAGGAAATGTGGGAGAAAAGAAAACTTGCCTTGGGCAGGATCCGAGCCTGCGACTTTCGAATAACGCGTTCGATGCTCTACGACTGAGCTACCACGACAGCTATCTCCCTAGCCGCCCATATATATATATATATATATATATATATATATATATATATATATATATATATATATATATATATATATATATATATATATATATATATATATAAACTTCGAGAATAGTGCAGTATAGGAAACAAAACAATAAAATATTTATTTAATCCTAACAGTTTCGGCTGGTGGACCAGCCTTCTTCGGAGGATGTAAGTGAAATGATACAAGTATCATTTGTATCATTTGTATCATCAGACTTGTATCATTTCACTTACATCCTCCGAAGAAGGCTGGTCCACCAGCCGAAACTGTTAGGATTAAATAAATATTTTATTGTTTTGTTTCCTATACTGCACTATTCTCGAAGTTTATAACTTTTATTACGGTAGCCGGAAGAAACTCTGATCATCTATATATATATATATATATATATATATATATATATATATATATATATATATATATAGTCCAGTAGATCCTCCGTGAGCGGTCACAACGTGGTTTATTTCGACGTTTCGGCCTAGAGTCTGGCCTTCATCAGGAATAAAGATACAGTTTGTTGGTGCTCAGCTTTATACAATCTCAAATCACAGGGCAAGGAAAGAGGGAAAAAAGGAAAGAAAAAAAGAAAAAAGAAAAGAAGAAAAGGGAAAGAAAAAAAGAAGAGAAAAATAATATACGGTGGACACCCTTCGGGTGCCCCCCTTCCACTTTTCCTTCCACTTCCCCCTCATCTCTCTCCCCCCTCTCCCCTTCACCTTTCTGATGTCAGCGGTCTGTGTATGTTTTTGTTCACTAGCGCATTCCTCCCGATCAGACGGCCCCTCCTGGCACTGGCGGTTCGGTGTGGGGCAAAAAAGTGCTTTTCAGGAAGTCCTAAGCCTCTAACTACTCGGGGTCCCGTAAACAATTCGTCGTAGAAGGACGGGGGCCGCGTATTGTGGCAGAGGCTGGTCAGCGGGCATTTTAGGAAGGTCTAAGCCTTTAACTACTCCGCGCCCTGTCAACACTTCGTCGTAAAAATAGGGGTGCCCCGTATTGCGGTAGGCTGTGCAAGCGCGTGCAATGCGAATTCCTTGCCCGCTTCTAAATTACGCGTGTAGTGGGGGCCTCCCGGCTGTGCACATGGTTGCTGTTGGGCATGTCGTGCATGGCACAATTGATTGGGTAGTAAAATAAAACAGAAAACAGACGACAGCTGCACTTAGGAAGAGTAGTTACACTTGGAATTGTTTTGGATTGTCCAGTGCCCTTCGCAGCTGCAGTGCCGTGAACTCAGTTACTATTTTCATTGTTGTCGTTATTGTTTTCTAATGCTTTAATTGCTGCAAGTGTACCAGGATTCTCAGTTATTCCTCTATCGAGGGTGTCTAATCGGTGGATAAGGTATGACTCTCGTTGTTCACGTTCTCGGTTTGATTTAAATCCCGTCTCTAAGAGTGTTACTGATAGTTTGTCGAAATAGGGGTAGATTTGGGGCTGATTTCGCATGGGCTTTGTGACTATTGAAGCGAATCCTAAATGGTGGATTTGTTTGTCCGATGTACTGCATACTGCACACGTTGCATTCGAGTAGGTATACCACATTAGAGGAATCACATGTTAGGTTTCCTCATATGTTAATCGAAAACTTGGATTGTGTGCTGGTTGCTTTGTGTGTTTCTCGGATCGCATTACTTACAAGACATTGTCACTTTAAACAAGGTCGGCATAAAATATTGGGGCGTGAGGTATTGATTTGAGAGTGGACAAGTGTGTATTTGAGGTTGCGTGGTCGTCGGTAAACGACGCCTGGAGTGGATGAGGAATGCGCGTCTCAGACGTTCACTTTGTTCCAGAATGTTGTAATGTCGTTTAAGGATTTTGTTTACATTGGGGAAGTTTGTGCTGTAAGTCAAGCAGAGGTTTGTTCGTTGTGGGTCTTCTCGTGGTGGTCGCTTCATAAGTAAGTATTCACGCTTTAGTTTTCCCGCTTTTTGAACAGCGTCATTAATTACATGTGGGGGGTATTTTTGTTTCTCGAGCATAAGTTTTAGCCTCTGTGAGCTCGTGTCAAAGTCAGCGTCTCTAGAGCAGATTCGCTTAAACCGGTGAGCCTGGCTGTATGGAATACTGTTTTTACAGTGGCGTGGGTGATCGCTTTGGTAATGAAGGTATTGTTGTCGATCCGTTGGTTTGCGATATAGGGTTGTAGAGAGCTTCTCTTCTTCTATCGTTATGGTAACATCAAGAAAATTTACGGTAACTTGCGAGTATGTGTGTGTGAAGTGTATGTTCGGACGTACAGCATTGTAAGTGTCTATAAAGCTGAGAAGTTCGTCCTCGCTGTGGGTCCAAATAAGAAAGATGTCGTCTATGTATCTTCTGTATAACATTGGTTTCAAGGAACTTTGTGCAAGAAATTGAGATTCTAGCTTCCCATAAATATGTTGGCATAATTAGGTGTCATTTTGGTGCCCATAGTGGTCCCGCTGATTTGTCGAAAATACTCTTGGTTAAACTCGAATGAATTTAATTCGAGGACCATCCTCGTCAACGTTGCAATGACAGAGAAATCTGGGGTGTTAGATTGTCTATGGTTTGTGTACATGTTTTGTAATGCAGCTATGCCGTCATCGTGAGGAATATTTGTATATAATGAAGAGACATGAAGAGTAACCAAGTACGAGTTTTTCGGCACACAGATACCCGCAATGTCTCGAAGAAAATGTGTGGTGTCTTTAGGTACGACGCGAGGGTGCATGGAATGTGGCTTATTAGTTTGTCAACGTACCCTTATATGGGTTCAGTTATTGTACCGATGCCTGATATAATTGGTCGACCTGGGTTACCGGGTTTATGAATTTTTGGGAGGATGTAGAAGCGACCTGGACAAGGGTATGCTGCTTGCATCAGTTTGAGGGCAGTGTTGGTTATCTTTTCTGCATCCAACAGTTTCTTTAGTTCTGTTGATACGATACGTTTGTATTCGTCTGTCGGATCACCTGGGAGGCGTTCGTAAAATCTTGAGTCGTCTAGTTGGCGGTATGCTTCTTGTAAGTAGTTGGTTGTATTAAGGACTACAATTGCTCCTCCTTTGTCAGCGGGTTTTATTGTTATGTCTGTCCTAGATGCCAAATTTTTCATACTTATTTTTTCAGATTTGGTCAAGTTTTCTCGGTTTCCTTTCTGTCTGTGGTATTCGTGTACTATATCTTTCTGTACTGCGGTGATATAAAGGTCCAAGCACTTGTCTCAATTACTGTTCGGTGTCCAATCATTTGATTTACGACGGTGAATTGTTTCGTGGTTAGAAGGCCTGTCCAAGAAATATTCGCGCAACCTTAAGCTTCGAGCGAAGTTGTCGAGGTCTCGGAGCAAGTGGAATTCATCGAAAAATTTTGTGGTCGGGCAGAAGCTTAGTCCCTTAGATAGCAGTTTTACTTCGTCAGGTGACAAGCTCGTGTCCGATAAGTTTACAACCACAGTGTCACACGGTGACACTGTGGTTGTAAAACCACACCACTGGGTGACACTGGGTGACACTGGGTGACACTCCACCACTGTGGTGACACTGTGGTGGAGCACCCTAGATGGGTGCTCGTTTGTACCATTAGTGTTTTCCTGGGTGGTGGTGTTGTAATGATAAGGAACTGTATCAGGGAACGCGGGTTTGGGCACATGGTCTCTTTTGAGTTTATGAATTTTTGTGGTCATGATGGCTTGGTATTTATTCTCCTCAAATTCTGTTAAGCGCGCGATTTCTTCGTTCGATAAAGTGTTGTGGCGGAGAATGGTGTTGGTCATAGCGACCAGTTTCTTTACCTGCTGGTCACTGTGATTAAGAGCGATTTCTGTTAATTTAAGAGATGCCTCAAGGAGGACGTTTTTCCATGTTATTTGGTCGTGTTTATTTAGATTTGTAGCGGCTGGTGTGAGGGAGAGTGTCATACCCTTGGGGGCTATTCTAGCACGAAGGTACACTTGCAATGTTGATTTATGCATTTCATGTCTAATTCGTTTGTCAGCAAGTTTTCGTACTTTAGGGAAGTGGCACTGCAACTGGGAAGCGATGAGCTGGACTTACATTTCAGAAGTCAATCTTCTTTTGGGCGCGGGGATGGCACTGATGAGGTGCGCAGGTTGTAGTTATGTCCGGCAGGCCTTCGTCGTTGTGGGGAGGATTTCGGCGTTGGGCTCCCGGCAAACGTGTTCGTTGTTCGTTTACCAAACTTGTACACAAACCATAGACAATCTAACACCCCAGATTTCTCTCCCATTGCAACGTTGACGAGGATGGTCCTCGAATTAAATTCATTCGAGTTTAAACAAGAGTATTTTCAACAAATCAGCGGGACCGCTATGGGCACCAAAATGGCACATAATTATGCCAACATATTTATGGGAAAGCTAGGATCTGAATTCCTTGCACAAAGTTCCTTGAAACCAATGTTATACAGAAGATACATAGACGACATCTTTCTTATTTGGACCCACAGCGAGGACGAACTTCTCAGCTTTATAGACACTTACAATGCTGTACGTCCGAACATACACTTCACACACACATACTCGCAAGTTACCGTAAATTTTCTTGATGTTACCATAACGATAGAAGAAGAGAAGCTCTCTACAACCCTATATCACAAACCAACGGATCGACAACAATACCTTCATTACCAAAGCGATCACCCACGCCACTGTAAAAACAGTATTCCATACAGCCAGGCTCACCGCTTTAAGCGAATCTGCTCTAGAGACGCTGACTTTGACACGAGCTCACAGAGGCTAAAACTTATGCTCGAGAAACAAAAATACCCCCCACATGTAATTAATGACGCTGTTCAAAAAGCGCGAAAACTAAAGCGTGAATACTTACTTATGAAGCGACCACCACGAGAAGACCCACAACGAACAAACCTCTGCTTGACTTACAGCACAAACTTCCCCAATGTAAACAAAATCCTTAAACGGTATTACAACATTCTGGAACAAAGTGAACGTCTGAAACGCGCATTCCCATCCGCTCCAGGCGTCGTTTACCGACGACCACGTAACCTCAAAGACACCCTTGTCCACTCCCAAATTAACACATCACCCCCCAATAATTCATGCCGCCCTTGCTCAAAGCCACGATGTCTTGTATGTAAGGCGATGCGAGAAACAGACAAAGCAACCAGCACGCAATCCAAGTTTTCGATTAACATACGAGGAAACCTAACATGCGATTCCTCTAATGTGGTGTACCTACTCGAATGCAACGTGTGTGGTATGCAGTACATCGGACAAACAGAAACACCATTTAGGATTGGCTTCAATAATCACAGAGCCCATGCGAAATCAGCCCCAAGTCTACCTCTATCAAAACATCTCAATCTTCCCGACCATGCTTTCGACAAACTATCAGTAACGCTCTTAGAGACGGGATTTAAATCAAATCTAGAACGTGAACAACGAGAGTCGTACCTTATCCACCGATTTAACACCCTCGATAGAGGAATAAATGAGAATCCTGGTACACTTGCAACAATTAAAGCATTAGAAAACAATAACGGCAACAATGAAAATAGTAACTGAGTTCACGGCACTGCAGCTGCGAAGGCCACTGGACAACCCAAAACAATTCCAAGTGTAACTACTCTTCCTAAGTGCAGCTGTCGTCTGTTTTCTGTTTTATTTTACTACCCAATCAATTGTGCCATGCACGACATGCCCAACAGCAACCCTGTGCGCAGCTGGGAGGCCCCCACTACACGCGTAATTTAGAAGCGGGCAAGGAATTCGCATTGCACGCGCTTGCACAGCCTACCGCAATTTGGGGCACCCCTATTTTTACAACGAAATGTTGACAGGGCGCGGAGTAGTTAAAGGCTTAGAACTTCCTAAAATTCCCCCTGACCAGCCTCTAGCCACAATACGTGGCCCCCGTCCTTCTACGAATTGTTTACGGGACCCCGAGTAGTGAAAGGCTTAGGACTTCCTGAAAAGCTCTTTGTTGCCCCACACCGAACCGCCAGTGCCAGGAGGGGCCGTCTGATCGGGAGGAATGCGCTAGTGAACGGATACATACACAGACCGCTGACATCAGAAAAGTGAAGGGGAGAGGGGGAGAGAGATGAGGGGGAAGTGGAAAAAAAATGGAAGGGGGGCACCCGAGGGGCGTCCACTGTATATTATTGTTCTCTTCTTTTTTTCTTTCCCTTTTCTTTTTATTTTCTTTTTTCTTTTTTTTCTTTCCTTTTTTCCCTCTTTCCTTGCCCTGTGATTTGAGATTGTATAAAGCTGAGCACCAACAAACTGTATCTTTATTCCTGATGAAGGCCAGACTCTAGGCCGAAACGTCGAAATAAACCACGTTGTGACCGCTCACGGAGGATCTACTGGACTATATGCAACGCTACGGCCACTCAACCACCATGCCTGCCTATATATATATATATATATATATATATATGAGATATGGCACAACGGGATCGTTGTCAACAAGGATAAATATATTTATTTCCCAACAGTTTCGGGAGGGGTCCTCCCTTCATCAGGGGATGAGTTATACTGACGTGAACTTCCAAATTTCGTTGCTGCCACGTTCCTCTCGCCTTGAAAGAAGTTTGCGAGAGTGAGAGGGAACTAAAAAAGGAAAGAAAGAAAAAAAAGGAAAAAAGGGGAACAAATAAGACGAAAACAAAAAAAAGAAAAAAGGAAAAGAAAGAAAAGAAAGAAAGTAAAAAAGAGGAAGAATCACTGTCAACACTGAGAACGAAACCAACTGTCCGTGTACGTCCACATCCGGTTCTTATCACGTGCTGTTCATTTCTCGACGTGTGTCGGGCCACCCAAGATTGTCGCCGCGGTGGCAGGAGGGGTCCGTGACGGCGTGCGCAAAGAAAGGGTTTCCCCTTAGTGGGTTGGTCGGCTCTTTACTTTTAATCTTCGTCCGTTTCCCTTCAATTGTCATCAAGTGGTAGGCGAACATATACACTTTGTATGTGCATGTGAAAAAAAGAAAAAAGAAAAAAAAGAAGAAAAAGAAAAAACAAGAAAGGACAGTGTACACGTGCGAGTCAGTCAGAAAAAACAAGCATGGTCTCCAGCTATCAATATTTGTCACCAATTTCCTCCTGGCTTACTTCTTGGAGGCAGGAGAGTTTTCCTGGATCCTCGTTGATGCCGGCTACTAATGTTCGAAATTTGAAAATAAAATATGCCTCACGCTGTTCACGCTCGCGCCTGTTTGAGAAACCGGACTGCAAAAAAGTTACGCTGATATTTTCAAAACTGTGGTTTGGCAGGCGCAGATGTCTAGATAAAGGTAGCTTCGGCAGCGAAGTGGCGTGGTACCGGTGATTATTGAACCGCAGCCGAAATGGCGTGTCTGTCTGGCCGATGATGTTGCAATGTAGCATGTATATTACGTTACTGAAGTCACAATTAAGGCTTTCAGTTATGCAGAATTGGAAATCCGAGAAGTTCGCTTTGGATTCACGTGTTGTGACCATCTGTGGGCATACCTTGCATCGAGCTTTTCCGCAGGGATTGCACCCTGATTGAATTTCGGGGGTGTTTGTTTTTGCTCTGACAAGAATGTCCTTCAGACTTCTATCCCTGCGGTACACCACGTGAGGAGGCTTCGCGAAAATAGAAGTTAGTCGTTTGCTTTGCCTGATTATGTGGAAATGGCGAGAAAGTGTGTTGTTGATTCATGGCGCTGATGAGGAGTAAGTTAGTACAAGGTTCGTTTGGGAAGTCATTTTAGATACTCTGTTTGGTCCCTTAATTATATCGTTCCTGTTCACGTTGCGAACACGTAGTATGGCATCGTCAATAATGTCTTCCGGATAATTTTGTTTCAATAAGGAATGCTTTAGGTGTTCCGCGTGTCTGTCAAATTCCCGCATATCGGTGCATATTCTTCGGTACCGGTAGGCCTGAGAATATGGAATACCCGTTTCGCAATGCTTTGGGTGGCTGCTGTTGAAATGTAGGTACATTGAACGGTCTGTAGGCTTTTTGTAAAGGTTTGTTTACAAGCGGTCATTTTTGACCGTGACAGTGACGTCGAAAAAGTTGATGCTAGTTTTGAAAATTTTGTGCGTGAATTTAATTGACGGGTGGCACTTGTTAAAATCCTCTATGAAGCGGAAAAGACTTCCCCCATCATGGTTCCATATCATAAAAATATCGTCGAAGTATCTTCTGTAGTAGAAAGGTTTCAAGGTGCGTCCCTCAATGAATGGGATTTCAAGTGAATCCATAAAGGTGCTCGCGAAGTTTCGGGCCATTTTCGTGCCCATTGCAGTGCCACTGACCGGAAGGAAATGCTTGCCATTGAACTCAAAGTGGTTATAATTTAGTACAAGTTAAAGAAGTGTAAACAGTACCTCGCCACTTACACTAGTTGATGAGTCAGATTTTACATGTTCAGAAACCAAAGCCGCTATTCCGTCATGGTGGGGTATGTTGGTATACAGTACGCAGACGTCCATGGTCACCAGAAAACTGCCGCCTGGGGTGTCGAGACTTGAAATTTCGCAGATGCAGTGGTTTGTGTCCTTTAGGTAATAAGGAAAATTTGGGGGGATGTTTTTTATTAAGCAAATGATGAATTCTGATATATTTTCTGTTGATGTGCTGTTACTGGATACTATCGGACGTCCCGGATTGCCTGCCTTGTGTATTTTGGGGAGCAAATAGAATTGACCGGGAACAGATTGGGCCGGTAACATTGCTTTTAATATTTTGCCGGTAATTTTCGCGTCCCGGCGGAGATTGTTTAGGGTTACTTTTATCTCCCTTTATAACTCGGGAGTCGGGTCCGTTGGAAGTTCTTTGTATAATTTTGTGTCTGATAGTTGTCGTTCCCCTTCCTTTAAGTAGTCCGACGTGTTTAGAATTACTATGCAGCCCCCTTTATCAGCCGATTCGATGGTAATTCCAGTGTTTTTCGCAGTTCATCGAGTGCCCTTCGTTCTGACTTTGATATGTTGTTTCGAAATGGCCGATTTTTTTCATACGCTCTGATGATATCTTTTTGAACTGCTGATATATACATATCGAGGTGTTTGTCCTCTGATCACCTGATAAAAAAAACAAATAGAAAATTTGAGAGCAAGGGTACAAGCGTTCTATGAAATAGACACTTCGTCCAATTCTGGGAGCTGCTGCTCCCTCCTTGCGAGAATGGATGAAGAAGCCTTTCAGGATTTTCGAGGTGGACAACCGCTACGTCTGGCAGCGGCTAGGAAACGTGGGACCACCTCAAGTGGCACAGACAGCGAGGCAACGGAGCTCTATTCTGACGGTTTCGAGTCATCGGATGACGACTACGCAGTCGTCATGAGCCGCAATGCAAAAAGAAGACTGCTACGAACATCGTCGACGACGAGTATATCCACCGTGCAGGCTACCGCGCAGCGTTGGCCACACACTATACTCTTCATGGCTGTGGACCCTTCAGCCAACCTACGGTGGCTTAACAGGCAAGTCCTCTCTGCATACCTCGAAGGACTCGCTCCAAATGAAATTAAAGACGTCAGGATCAACTCACGGAAGAATATTCTGGCAGTTGATGTTCTACACTGTAGTGCGCTGCAAAGCCTACAGGACATCTCGAAAATCGACAGAGTCACAGTTAAATCAGTGATCCCCACTGACTGTAAGGGCAGTGTTGGCGTCATTTATGACGTGGACATTTCCATTCTCGCTGACGATTTCCCAATCTTGATAAAGCCAACTACAGACGACATCCTCATCAAGCACATCACAAGGCTTGGTCAGTCACGATGCCTGAAGATTGTTTTTGAGGGAGACAGTCTTCCCCAACACGTCAAAGTTGGCCACGTTCGCCATCAGGTCCGTCCATATATACCGAAGCCCCTACAATGCTTCAGATGCTTCAAGATGGGACATGTCAAAGGAGTATGTACCAGCAATGTTGTGTGCCCGCGTTGTGCCGAACCTCATTCAGAAGAGGCCTGCCACGCAACTGCGTTCAAATGCTCCAATTGCCACGGCGCTCATAAACCGTCATCTAAAGATTGCCCACGAGTGAGAAATGAACGCGCGGTGGTGAAACGCATGGTGCGCGACAATTCAACGCACAGGGAACCCACTGCTACTGTCAGGCGACGTCGGCGTCACCACAGAAGATCATCACGCAACGCGGCATCTGCCAATAGAGACCCGTCATCTCAAGCAATAACTGGCCCCCCATCGTCAAGCTCTGCGAAGACGAATACACCAAAAACAGAATCAGGGTCAAAACTCCCACCTCGTGAAGAGTGGCCATCACTTCCACGAACACAGCCTGTTTCAGAGGTGCATCGATCCCCGCCAACCTCGATGCCATCACGAACCACTGATGAAAAGACAACTGAGGATCGCCAGGTCATCAACATGTTGCAGACCCTTATGAGCGTAATGCGCATGCTCCTAAGCAACATGAACACCCCATCAGCGCAGAGCGCACTCCAAGTGCTGGGCACTTTGAGTCCGGTGCTTGCAGTTCTAAGGTAAAACGATGGCCCGCAACATGTTATCCTTTCGCGAGGAGGTCAAGAACGCATCTGTCCTTCAGTGGAATGCCAGAGGACTTAGGGCGCGTATGTCCGAGTTCCGGCAATATGTATTCACAAACCAGTTCTCCATAATTGTGATTTGTGAACCGAACCTCTCAGCCCAGCTGAGACTGTCTGGATATGAGTGCTTTATGTCTTCTACCCACGGAGAGCGCAGCAAGGTCGTTGTGTTCATACGGCGCGACTTAACTTATGTTCATCACCCTGTACCCCCTGACGAAGAAAACCAGTACGTTTGCCTAACAGTAAAAAACAAGAAGACCACATTCACCATCATCGGAGCCTACTTACATCCATCAAGTCGTCTAGACCGAGAGCGCTTGCGCGGAATTTTGAATTCGACTTTCCAGCCATGGGTGATAACTGGTGACTTCAATGCCCACCACTACTTATGGGGAAGCTCCAGGGTAAACACTAGAGGTAGACAGTTAGTGTCTTTCGCTTATGAATGTGAACTTATCCTCGTGAATGACGGCAGCCCTACTTATCTGCGCGGATCGGCCTATAGCAGTTGCCTGGACCTCACTTTCGTCTCACACTTGTTCACACGCAGAGTACACTGGTTTTCGGATTTGAAAACAAGGGGTAGTGACCACATCCCAACATACTTGAAGATTGACGGCTTTCCAAGTCTCAAGTCCTCCAGAGCCGTCCAGTGCACCGATTGGCAAAAATACAAGTTAATCATGGAAGACTATGTTGGCACCTCACCTTTCAACCTAGAGGACGCAATAAAGAGTGCCCTACAGTCAACGACGCGTTCGCTTCCGGTGAGCTCATCTCGCACTGATATGGACATTGATCTCGAGAAACTTCGAGCGATTCGTCGTTCTGCAGAACGACGTTATAGACGCACGAGGTCACTTGATGATCTGAGGGTGGCCAGACGCACACAAAAGAAAATACAGCGTCACATGGACAACTTGGACAAGCAACGATGGGCATCTTTTTGCGAGTCTTTGGATCCCAGAAAGCCTCTGTCACTAATCTGGCGAACTGTCCGGGGTCTTCGTACAACCATTACTCAGCGCCATCCATTCAAATCTCTGGCACTTCACTTACGCTGCGAAGAGATTGATGTCGCAGATTCCTTCTGTCGAAGGATTGCCTGTGGCTCAAATTCAACTGGGGCAAAGACGCCCGATTTTTCTGTATCTTCACGTGATCCCCGAATGGAGATTTCGTTTTCAATGGACGAACTAAAAGCTGCGCTTGCTTTGTGTAGACGTTCTTCAGCGCCAGGACCTGACGGCATCACTTACCGCGCTCTGTGTCACCTAGGAGATCAAGCTCGGCAGGCACTCTTGCAGCTGTACAACGACTCCTGGCAAACTGGCATTGTTCCACAGGAATGGAAGTCAAGTCGCCTGATTCCACTTCTCAAAGCCGGCAAGTCACCCTTGGACCTTTCCTCTTACTGCCCGATTGCCCCCGCGAGTTGTGTGGGAAAAGTTATGGAAAGGATGATTTTAACGCGTCTCGAATAGTACTTAGAGTTCTACGAAATATATCCAGATGCCATGTCGGGGTTTAGACGAGGTCGCTCGTCAATTGACAATGTAGTTGACTTGGTGACATATGTAGAACACCAGAAGGCCTGCAAACGGTTATCTGCTGCTCTGTCCCTTGACGTTAAAGAGGCCTACGACAATGTCACCCACGAAGCCATTCTCAGCGCACTAGAAGGAGTGGGACTCGGTGGCACGGATATATACGTGGGTTCAGAGCTACCTACAGAATAGATCATTTTACGTGCAGACAGAGAATGGCCCGACACACGAGTATTACTGCAGCCGAGGAGTCCCGCAAGGCGGAGTGCTAAGCCCGACGCTGTTCAACCTAACACTCATTGAACTAGTTGGCAAGCAACCAAGCAGTGTACGACTTTCCATTTATGCTGATGACATCTGTGTGTGGACATCAGGTGTGACTCGACTTCAACTTCGCGGTCGACTTCAGAAGGCAGCATCAGTGACATCTTACCACTTACGCAAACAAGGGCTTGAAATCGCAAGTGAGAAGTGTGCAGTCGTGGCCTTCACCAGAAAACCAATGTCCGCTTACGGCATATCAATTAACGGGCAGTTGGTATCATACAGCCGGAGTCACAGGTTCTTGGGAGTCGTAATCGACCGAAACCTGTCTTGGACACCCCACGTAAACTACGTGAAAAAGCGGCTGACTGCCGTTTGTCACTTATTCAGGTTTCTTGCTGGGAAAAAGTTGGGGAATGTCTGTCGAGTCTATGTTAAAGCTGTACGAGGTATTATTTACTGGATTCCTGCGGTATAGCCTACCTGTTATATCTAACACGTGCAAAACGAACCTGCGCACAATCCAAAATATTCAAGCCCAAGCGCTTAGGATATGCCTTGGTTTACCCCGCTGCGCATCGACAGCTGAAACAATTGCCATTGCACAGGACTACTCGATCATGACGCACATCACCATTGAAACGATGCGTACGTACCTCAGACAACATGCAAGGAATCCTTCCCACCACTTGGCAACCCTTGCTACTGAGAGGCCCCACACGAAATTTAGTGCAATTGTCTGTGCTCATCGTGCGTCGTTTACGTCAGGTTTTACGCCGGCAGAGAAACTGGTGTATCCTCCGTGGTGCCTGACACTTCCACAAGTACGTGTTTCAATTCCAGGTATACACAAAAAATCAAATTTGCCTTCATCAGCCCTAAAAAATTGAGCTTGAGCCATCTGCACGAAATGTACAACAACCACGTGTACATATACACCGATGGTTCAACCACAGCGTCTGGTTCTAGTGGTGCGGTGGTGATTCCAGCTAGAGGAATCACTCTGCGAATCATGCTGTCACACGTCACTACGTCCACAGCGGCAGAACTTGCGGCTTTTCGTGGCGCCATAGAGTACATCAAATCCCAAAGACCGAGTAAATGGGCTGTGTTTTCCGACTCAAAACCAGCCCTACAGAGCATGCAGTCAGTCCTTCGACGAGGTTGCCATGAACAATTAACTTACGAAGTTGTCAAGCTCGTTCACCACGTCACAGAAACAGGCCACGAGGTCAAGTTTCAGTGGCTTCCTGGTCATTGTGGGATCAGTGGCAATGATTCCGCAGACAACGCGGCTCGCACATCGCACCAAGAAGAACACACCCTTCCGATTCCTTTGTCAAGGACTGACGCTGCACAGCAACTACGTCACCTGGCACGTAGTCTGAGTCTGCAGGAGTGGAACACCCCAAGCATAAGACATACGAGACTATACCAAATAAACCCTCGACTGGAACTTCGACCTCCATCCGGACTTCGTTGACGTGAAGCTTCACTTCTTTGTCGCCTTTGGTTGGGGGTTGCCTTCACAAAAGCATATAGAAACCTCATCGGACTGACCGACAATGCGGAATGCGGCGTCTGCTGCACCAAAGAGGACATCGACCATCTGATATGCCATTGCCCTCGATTTGCCTCTGAAAGACAGAAGCTTTCGGACGCATTGCGACAATTGGACGATCGGCCACTCTCTGTGCAGATGCTACTAGAACACCGTCATCGCCTTTCATCAGCTCAAAAAGCAGTCAAAGCTGTCTTGTGCTTTTTGAGGACTACAGGCCTATGTGACCAACTTTAACTTTTGTGTAGTGCCACCGCTGTATACGCGCCAGCTGATTGACTGACAATCCTCCTTTTTTTTCTCTTTCTCTTATCTTTCCTCTCTCTCTCTCTCTCTCATCCTTATGCCCCCTTCCTATTCCCCCAGCGTAGGGTAGCAAACCGGGCATGTGCCTGGTTAACCTCCCTGCCTTCCCTTTTTGTTGTTTACCCCCCCCCCCCCTGCTCACCTGGACACCATGATTTGTCACGACCAATCAATCTATTCTCGTCCGTACAGTCCTTGCGATCATGAAAGTATTCACGGAGGCGGAGATTACGCGCAAAGTTATCGAGGTCTTGGTACAGTTCAAATTCATTGAATCTACCGGATGATGGACAAAAGGTTAAGCCTCTCGACAAAAGTTGAAGCTAAGCGGGTGTGAGTGTTGTGTTTGACAGATTGAGGACATTTTTCTCATAAGTTTTCGGCTGCTCTTGGCTATCACGTGGCACGGGAGTGTCAGCGTCATATTCGAGAGTAAGGATGTGCCAGTAAGGATGTGACTGACTCGATTCTGACTGACTCGTACGTGTAAACTGTCCTTTCTTGTTTTTTGTTTTTCTTCTTTTTTCCTTTTTTTTTCTTTTTTTCACAAGCACATACAAAGTGTTTATGTTCGCCTACCACTTGATGACCATTGAAGGGAAACGGACGAAGATTAAAGGTAAAGAGCCGACCAACCCATTAAGGGGAAACCCTTCCTTTACGCACGCCGTACGCCGACCGGCCAATTAAAGGGGAAACCCTTTCTTTACGCACGCCGTCACGGAAACTGCCGCCACCATGGTGACAATCTTGGGTGGCCCGACACACGTCGAGAACTGAACAGCACGTGATAAGAACACGGACAGTTCGTTTCGTTCTCAGTGTTGACAGTTGTTCCTCTTTTTTACTTTCTTTCTTTTCTTTCTTTTCCTTTTTTCTTTTTTTCTTTTCTTCTTTTTTCTTCCCTTTTTTTACTTTTTTCTTTCTTTCCTTTTTTTTAATTCCCTCTCACTCTCGCAAACATCTTTCAAGGCTAGAGGGACGCAGCAGCAACGAAGTTTGGAAGTTCATGTCAGTATAACTCATCCCCTGATGAAGGGAGGACCCCCCCCCCGAAACTGTTGGGAAATAAATATATTTATCCTTGTTGACAACGCTCCCGTTGTGCCATATCTGATACCTTCACGAAGACTAACTGGCCCATTGAATTATTACTCCCACTGACATATATATATATATATATACATATATATATATATATATATATATATATATATATATATATATATATATATGTGTGTGTGTGTGTGTGTGTGTGTGTGTGTGTGTGTGTGTGTGTGTGTGTGTGTGTGTGTGTGTGTGTGTGTGTGTGCGTGTGCTGTGTGTGTGTGTGTGTGTTGCAATGTGGGCTTGTTGGTGATGCATTTGAAAGGATTCGATGCAGCGTGAGGCGAAACATGGACACGAGAAGGCACATATGGACACCATACAGTGCTAATAGAAACAACCAGTTTATTTTTAAAATCTAACTGCCCATACCAGACTTAATCTGACTTACCTCTGGCGATGGGTGTCTCAGGAAGAACTATCGTATTTTCAACATTACCAGCAAGTTGGCCCAATGAGCACGCGTCGCTTCATCATCGCGACGCAGCGGTGCACGCTCTCATCTCCCACGCATACTTTGCCCCGCAGAGAAGAGGGGAATAGACGCTCCATGTTGCGCCCTTATCTCGTGGTGGGGAGCATCGCACGTCTTGCATGGCCTTAGGTCTTAACCGGAACAACGGTATCTGTTGTAGATACCGGGCGCACAAAGGTCCCTGCAATCGCTGCACAGTCTCAATTTGCGAAAAGCACGCGCTTTTCAGACACAGCGGAGTAATAACTCAGACGCTTATCCGCTTTCATCTGTACTTGTGAGTACGCTTCGTGCGCCATTTGTGCTTGAGAAACGCGGAGCACGTTTCTATCTGCTTGCCATTTTGCGCGTGACCTTCTAACTTGTTGCCACCGAGTTCATTCTTTCGTCTTTGCGGCAAAGCTGTGACTTTTATTATGCTGTGACATTCACAGAGTTGTGGTAGTTCTTAGTCCACGTTCGTCCTTCGTCCTATGTATGCTAGTTTTGTACGTGCTTTCTGCTTGAGCTGTGCGCTGCAAGTTTCGAGTTGGTTGCTGTACTTAACTTGACTTTGCAATTTGTGCCTGAAACAACGCAAAATAAACGTCCAACTACCTCTGTAAAGAAACGTTTAACTTCTGTTTTATACCAATTCTTATATAAGGTGATCAGCCACATTTGTTTGTTTGTTTTTTACTGACTATGTGCTGTAATGTCTGCGCACTTGTATAGTGGAAATATGATTCACAAAAAATTATAATAGCAATATTTTTGTGCGAAGTTGTAAACTTTCATCCTGCCTTTATTATACCCATAAACGATTATGAGGAGAGGAGGCCTGTGAAATAGTAATTCTAAATTGTGGGGCTTTACGTGGCCGTACCATAATATTACTGAGGCAAACAGTGGCCTTCGGGAATTTCAATGGCCCAGGATAATAGCTTCTAGCAGTGTCGTTTCCAGCGAAGATGCGACCACCACAGCTGGTGCTTAAACCACGCTGGTAGAGTCAGCAGCCGAGCAACTGTGCTGACTACTGAAATGGTTATAAATAGCTGGGCCGTGGACCCTAGGTGTCTAAAACCCAATTTAGGGGTTCATGAGACCCATCCTCGAAGAAGAAAAAAGTTATTAGGGGACCCTAAAGCTTCGCCTTTATGGGTTGAAAGCGACAGCCATATTCTGCCCCTAGTGCGTACATCAACCATTTAGTGCATGAAACCTTCTAAAACTCGTTCTACACCCACTACACGGCCTTAAGGGAACATTCGCAGTAGCGTGTATGCCGTTTGTAGGAATTTACTGGCTTTAAACATCAAATTCGTCTTGATAATCAAATGTTCTGACAGCAGATAGCAATGGGCGCTTATAACACAACATATTACTCCTATATTTCGTGTTGTATTGTGAAGGTTGTATACAGGATGCTTGTGCTTGTAAAGTAGGTGTTGCTTTCACTGCGTTTTTAAGCATAGTAAGTAATTTTCACTGAATTCGCAGGCAGATGCGTACCTATGTGGCAAATTATCCGCTTGATCCGCTTGCAACGCAAACGAGTCGGTTTCGAGCCCCACTCTGGCCAAGGATTTCATTACTTTTTTTACATCATTCTTGATTTTTAGGTCAGGCATAAGATGATGACTTTTCACTCACAGCCCACGATGCCTGCACCGACGTCGGAACCACTGCGAAACGAGCTCGTTAATTTTATCGCTTTAAAATAGTTTTTTTGGGGGGCACACTATGTCACGTGCAAGATTCTCTTGAAATTTTTGGTATGCTTCACTACATGGCCATGTATACTGTGACGGAGCTTACCTAAACTTTCCCTTTTTGATGAGATGTTTCTAACGCTTTTGTTGCCTTTTTATACAAAGGGTGTGCACGTAAGCATACCTTTTCTAGTTGTTTACTTTAACTGCAAACATACCTGAAAACAGTCTGATGTGGCAAGACACCACACAGCATAATAAAGGGGCTCTAAATAGCAAAACGCTCTCTTGCGTACTAGTAAAGTATTATTTCATGATCCCGAAAACACCACTTTTACTACGGCAAGGCACTTGGCAAGCGAGAAAACGTGCGAAAATAAAATGTGGGTGAAGATGCCACCTTGAGATGTCCACAACGAACATTGTGACATCATAGAAATTTGAAGGCGTTTAAAGGAACCTGCGTAGCTTCTAATAAAATAATTGAAGTGAAACGTAATCTGTGCGTGCCGTAGACTTAGAAAACGAGGTTTCAGAAAATTTCATCGAGCCAATGCCGCGGAAATACGAAAATTACACTGTGAAACGTATAACGTCATGCGCAGACATTTACAAATTAAACTTAAACCTTGATTTCCTCCGCCAAAGGTGAACCGATGAGAATGAAACCTATGCCATTACGGCCCTTAGACTGTAGTTTATCACTCTAAAACAACTCATTCAGTTTCCTTTTAAGCTGTCAAGATGTAATTGCACTGTATGTTTACAGGCGAAGGTGCCTATCCCTCGCTGAACGTCGTGTTGTTCCCCCTATTCCATCATCACTTCCACCGGTGCGCAAAGGGTCCCCGAAACGTTCATGGCTAGAGGTGGCATTAACAAAATCTTATACATTTATCATAGGAATAGCCTACAACGCTCTCTGCGATGCTTGTCGTTGCGAAGAGACACTACACCACATCCTGTGCGACTGTCCGTTGTATGACATCCAGAGACAGTCATTGGGGTCCAATCTTGTGCGCATCGACAACAGCCAAATGTCTGTGGACATTTGTCTGTGGCCAAATGTCTGTGGACAAATGTCTGTGAACGAGAGAAGACATTGAAACTCAAGGCGACAAAAATACTGTTGAAATTCCTACGCGACACGGACTTGAACAAGCGGCTGTAACAGCAATGTCACATACCACGAATGACAAGACTGGACTTTGAGTGTGTGCGCATGTGCTGCTTAATGTGCTTAGTTTATCGCTCTTCCCTCTCTCCTATTCATCTTTCATCTCCCCCATCCCTCTCCTATGCGCAGGGTAGCAACCAGCTGCCTATAGACTGGTACCTCCCTGTCGTTTTTTTCTTCCCATTTTCCTTCATGGCCCAGAACCACTGAACTAGTGTACTGATGCCACTGCAGCGTGACGGCAAAAGTCGACGTGTTTCCTGCAGGACAGTGCAGGCGTGGTGCGTGTGGAGGGGGCCCGGACAGCCTCCTACTGCACACTCTTGGACAAACGTGGTGACTGTCTGTTCGGCGTGGGTGATATGGACGTACACCGTCACATCTCTCCGCAATTGGTACGTACGTATGCAACGTCCCCTGCTCAGCGCCGATTTCACGGCACGTGGTATCCGCTCCTCGCGTTACTAGACGACGACTGTGAACGAAGCACAGTAAGCTGTCCAAACAAAACAAGGGCAGCCCTAGTTTTAAAGGCGAACGTGAAATGACACCTGTTTCATCACTGTCCTCTTCCGAGGCAAGTGTGCTTCATAGAACGTCAGAAAATGAATGCTTTTGGCATCTGCTTACATATAAAATAATATATTTCCACATTCTCTCCTCCAGTTTGTTATCGCCCTATTTCACTGTCAGTAATTTTCAGCGCAAACCGCGCCTAAAGTGTTCAAGAACCTTCAGAACTGCAGTCAAATGAAATCAACTGAGTTTTATTCAGACAAAAAGAGTAAACACAAACATAAAATAGGCAGTATATCATTTTTTAAGACTGTGACCACTTCGTGAGCATTACAGATTATTTTGGAACCTACGTCAACGCTAGCGATAATGATATACTATTCGATGTCAAGTGTATAAATTCCAACGCATTTCGCCACCTGTCAGCCGACGCTTTGCTCCCCGCGCTCAGTGTTAGTGGGTATCACTGTAATCTGACGTTCAGTTTACGGGCCACAAGTTCAGCCAAATAAACAGTTTATCTTGTAATTACAAATCTACTTCCTTCGTCCACGTCACAACTCCGTGACATCTGGTGGAGGTGCAGGTTCGTTCATGTACCGGACGCCACCGTCAAGCCGTAAACCCAGCCCACGTCGCGGAGAAGTCTGGGAGTACAGTAAAACAACTATAAACGGAAGAGTTAATGTACTGTTAGGACATCGTATTTGGATTTTGGAAAAGAGTTAGTTTATCGCGAAATGTTGAGTGGTCCCTGCAAGAAACAATGTTATCTGGCAGTGCATTCCAGAGTGTTACGGCATGGGGGTATAATAAGCTGCTCATCGCCGTCATCCGGCATTTTATGGTCATCAGAGTGTGCGTATGGGACAGGCGAGAGGGCATTCTTAATGGGCATTTTAGGAAAGGGTGTCCCGACCTGCTAAAGTAAAAGAATGTGTGAAGGAGGCAGATACGAGAGGTTATGCGACGTGAAGCGAGCGATGCGAGTGACAACGTTTGTTTTATTGCGGTTACGCTGATATGCCTTGAATATTGTGACGTAATGAAAAGAGCTGCGTGATTTTGAACGGCTTCCAAATTATCGGTGAGATAAGCTTGTGAAGGATGCCAGATGGATGACGCATACTCGAGTTTTTGTCGCACGTATGTCAGATATGCGAGTTTCTTTATGTCAGGAGATGCAGATCGCAGGTTACGTCGTAAGTAGCCTAATGTGTTGATTGATTGATATGTGGGGTTTAACGTCCCAAAACCACTATATGATTATGAGAGACGCCGTAGTGGAGGGCTCCGGAAATTTAGACCACCTGGGGTTCTTTAACGTGCACCCAAATCTGAGCACACGGGCCTACAACATTTCCGCCTCCATCGGAAATGTAGCCTAATGTGTGCGAAGCTTCAGAACGAATGGTTTCAATGTGTTTCACCCATGATAGTGATGATGTCAGATGAACTCCTAGATACTTGTAAGTACATGTGGCGTGCTCCCGACCACTGGCCTCTCTGATACCAATGTGGAGAAGCTGGCCACATCTACCGCCACTGCCTGTACCACCAAGTGGGACTGCGTGGTTTCGCCTTCAACGCGCCGCGTCCACAGCGGGGTGAACGACCACGCGGCATCGCTGACTTCTTCGCTGCAAAACAGTGAACACCCCGAGCGTCTTCGCGTTCACCTCCACCTGGCCCTTACATTTTGCCTCACCGCCGGCCACACACTGCCCGACCCGGGGCCGGTCGCCTAGCCCGTGCTCGGAAAACTAAGGACAGCAACCAATAGACGTGTGCTTGCGGTACGACGAACAACCGAAGATCCTCTGCTGACGATGAGGACCCCATGGTGGCACTTCTAGAACCCGCCGCAACCTCAACGTAGTCCCGACGTCCAAAATTCGCGGCCAGAAGGCCTAATGACGCAATGCCAAAACAGTGGTACAGACTGTAGCCGTGATCCGACGCCGCGACCCAACCCTAACACCAGGTGACGAACCAGTGACTTCGACTCGATATTCACATCGACGGCCACAGCATCACAGCTCTCGGCGACACTGGAGCCTACTATTCCGTCATCGTTGGGACTTCCGCCGCGAGGTTGAAGAAAGTTAGGACCGCTTGGGCAGGCCCTGAAATTCTTACAGTCGGAGGTCACCTAGTAACACCAGCAGAAATCTGCGCACCAACAATGACCATTAACAGCCGAGCTTATCGTGCAAGCTTCTTCGTACTACAGCAGTGCTACAGAGATGTCATTCTTAATATAGACTTCTTGAGCCTTCATGGTGTGGTCATCGACCTGAGAAGAACGTCGATAACACTATCCCCAGAAAAAGTGCTACTGCCACGCACACCATCAGGAAACAGCGCCCTGAGTGTGCTGGAAGAAGTCACCATTCCTCCTCGCTTCTGCGTCAGCATTTCCGTCGGCACTCAAGAATCGACAGACATGCAAGGTATCGTTGAAAGCGACCAACACCTGTTGGTCAACCGCGAACTTTCTGTCCCCAGAGGAATAGCTGAGCTGAGGGGAAAGAACGCAAAAGTGATGCTCACGAATTTCACTAGCGAGTACAAGCATGTAAACAAAGGTACAATGGTCGCCTTCATGAACAAAATTATGGAAGTCACCAATGCTTTCATTTTTGCCGATTCTGCAGAATCTTGTTTTTGTTTTTAGGGGCGAAGCTCTTTACAGCGGCACAAGTTCGTGTCCCCTGGCCGTAGTAGTAGTGTGTAACAAGTATCACATTTTGACCTCCAAGGTGGTGCTGGTGAGAGATTTCATCTGTGCGTTGTTGAACAATAAAAGATAGTGCTCAATGTACATGCCAATGGCTGCTAAGAACAATGATAGACAGGGGAATTCGGCTTTTGGTTAACGCGCAAGCTGCGAATTTTTTATTGTTCAACAACGCACAGAAGACAAGAAAGGGTTGCTACGTTATACTCGCTGGGCGTACCCTTCTTGGTTTTAGAAAGGTTTTGCGAGCGTTTGGCCGCAGTGCCAGGAATAAAGTCAACTAGTATATATGATGAACTCGAGGTGGTTAAAGGTAAGAAGTAGCCACGAAGCGGAAGTCGTAAGAAAGTGCGCGTGTGCCACCTCTCGTTTAGTTCTTGGAATGTTCGCTGGATGGCGTTGCATATGCGGAATATATGATGAAAAGATGCGAGATGTTGGTACTTGGAGTGTTGAATAGATGGACGAATGGACACACAGACAGATGCATGGACGGACGCACGGATGGCTGCACGGACGCGTGGACGCATGGACGGACGCAGGAGTGGATGCGTGGGCGAACGCAGGGACGGATGCACAGATGAACGTGTGGACGCACGAACAGACGCACGCACGGACGGGCGGATGGACGCATGGGTGGCCACGCAGACGCGCGCATGGATGGACGGAAGCAAGAACGAATGGACGGACGGATGCTTCGCCCCACTATCAATCATTCACTCCGTGGATAGGCTGCCATTTTTTTCGCTTCCGTAGTTACGAAGTAACTACTTCTAGGTTGCGCTGTTCCTACATTAAGTTATGTCCTACCAACTTGCCCAAGTTTCCACGCTTCAGAAGCTCCTCACTCCGTTTTCGCCGTCCATCCGGGCATTCCGACGCATAAGCAAGAACAGCTCAAGGCCTTGCCGCAGCAATACAAGAACTGTCTTTTGACACCGTCGGAAATTGCTGCCGTGATACGCTGCCTTCGGCCAGAAAACCAGAAACACGAAGTTTCCTGGGCCTGGCGTCCTACCTTCGCCGCTTCATTAGTCATTTTGCTGCCATCGCATTGCTTCTGCACAAGCTGCTGACATCAGGATCTACCTTCGCTTAGAACGCCGACTTTGAGCGTGCCTTTCAAGCCCTCAAACATGCTTTTTCCGACCCTGTTCTTTGTCACTTCGACGAGAATGCACCTACATGTCTGCACACCGACGCGAGCGGCCATGGCATTGGTGCAGTTCTGCAGCGGGATGCCACTTCATGATAAAGAGTTATTGCACATGCTATTCGCGTTCTTACGGCTGCTGAACAAAACTACTCCATAACTGAGCAGGAGTGCATCGCTTTTATTTGTGCCCTACAAAAATTTCGACCGTATCTTTACGGACACCAATTCACCAATCACGCCTTATGCTGGCTATCATCACTGAGAAACTTGTCTGGTCGCCTCGGTCGTTGGGTGCTCCGCCTACAAGACTACGATTTTGACGTCATCTACAAGTCTGGCAAAAAAAAATACCAAGATTCAGATGCTCTCTCTCTCTGCCCCCTTCCACTATCATCGTCGAGTACGTTTGCTGATTGCTCGTCTCGTGGGCAAGACACTGCGTCAGCCTTCAAATTATCCCACCTTGCTGTTATCGACACGCTGGCTTCAAATCGCTGCACCAAGTTCGCCGCAAGTCAGCGTGATGATTGATATTGCAATCGCATTATCCAATGCCTAAAAGGCATATCACCCACTCCTAATGCTAGATTGCGCCGACAACTATGGCAGTCAAAGCTCGATTAAAATGTGCTCTATCGTTATGTTTACACTACTGATGGCCACTGCTGAGTTCCAGTAATTCAGCGTTCTGTACGTCACCAAGTTCTCGAAGCCTTTCATGACGACCCATATGCAGGCCACTTAGGGTTTCACAAAACACAAAGCCACATCAGGAAACGTTTCTTCTGGCCTGGCATCTCTACCTTTGTGGTCAAGTACGTTGCATCTTGCTATCTGTGTCAACGGTGGAAGCGACCAACTTGGTCTCCTGCTGGCCTTCTGCAACCAATCCCGAGTCCCCTGACACCTTTCGCCATCGTTGGCATATACCTTACTCGGACCCCTTTCCATTACGCCAGCTGGTAATCGTTGGACTGTGACTGCTGTCAATCACCTGACACAGTACGCAGAGACTCCTGCACTACGCACAAGTTCTGCTTCAGACGTCGCAGACTTCTTAATGCAATTGTATTGTGTCACGGTGCACATGACGTCTTACTGAGTGATCACGACAAGACGTTCCTGTTCACTATAATCGAAACCCTGTTCAGAACCTGTGGCACATGACATAAGACGATGTCAGCCTACCACCCAAAACTAATCGGCTGACATATTCATCAGACACTAATCGACATGCCATCGATGTATATTGCACCAAACCGCGACAACTGTGATACAATTTTGCCTTTTGTGACATTTGCCCATAACACCACTGTTAAAAGAACTACTGGCTGCTCTGATTTCTACCTCGTGTACGGCCGCTCACCGACATTCATCATCGATATCTCTTTCCTAAACGTTCCAACTGACACCTCGGCAACCGTATCAGAGCAGTTCACCACAAAGCTCGAGAAATGTCAGCAACGAGCTCGCCTTAATACAGAAGCTAATACGCAAGATCGCAAGCAACGCTACACCAGCCCTTATCGCGACGTCTCCTTCAGTCCGGGAAATTAAGTGCTGCTTTGGACGCCCATTGGTACTCCAGGATTGTGCTACAACTTTCAGTCATGCTTCATTAGACCCTATACAATCAATGAACAAACGTCCCCAGTAAACTATCGCGTCCCTCCCACCAACCTTTCTTCGGATTGTCGCTGTTGTGATTCAGACATTCTCCACGTATTGCGCCTGAAGTCATTCGTTCGACGTTCCCTTTCCGTAAGACGCGTCCAGCTGGCCGCTCACCCGTGGGGGGAAAAAGGCGTTAGCACTAGTCATACGCGTCATTTTATTATATGTACATACTCATCATCATCATCAGTCTGATCTTTGTTGTGGGGCGGAGGCTCGGCCAGTAAAAGAAGTGTTTTGCAGCCAAAACGCTGCCTTGCCATATATATATATATATATATATATATATATATATATATATATATATATATATATATATATATATATATGAGCAGCGATGACCTAGTGGTTAGAGCATCCGCCTCGCATGCAAAAGCTCCGTGGTTCAAATCCCGGTGCCACGCAGCTCCCAACCGAATAAAAAAATCCGCGTGGTGATGGAACTGCATTACGAGGCCTGGGGTGCGGCCTCACCGGTAACCACCGCCGGGAACGCACTCCCTCACCAGAGAAGGATTAGCCACCCTAGTGCAGTATCTGACCACTACCTTCCACATGCATACGTCAAATAATTCATGACCCTCCGTCCCCAGCAGCTGCGAAGCAACTGACCACGCCGGCGGTCAGATCTGCAACGCAGCAGAAGGTGCTAAGAATCTCTGGATACGGACAGGCCGCCATTGGAACCTGAACTTGGCAACGCTTAACGCTAGAACCTTATCTAGTAAGGGAAGTCTAGCTGTGCTATTCGAGGAGCTAGAGGATGTTAAATGGGATATAATAGGGCTCAGTGAGGTTAGGAGGACAGATGAGGCCTATTCGGTGCTACAGAATGGGCACGTCCTTTCCTATCGGGGCTTGGCTGACAGAATAGAACTGGGAGTGGGTTTGCTAATTCAGAGAAACATAGCTGGCAACATAGAGGAATACTATAGCAGTAATGAAATAGTGGTAGTTATTGTAATTAAACTGAATAAGAGATACACAATGAAGTTGGTACAGGCTTACGCGCCTACATCCAGCCATGATGACGCTTCAGTTGAAAGCTTCTATGAAGACGTGGAATCGGCAATGAGTAAGGTAAAAACACAGTATACAATGCTGATGGGAGACTTCAATGCAAAGGTAGGGAAGAAGCAGGCTGGAGACCAGGCAGTAGGAGATTATGGCATCGGTACTGGAAACGCCAGAAGAGAGCTACTAGTAGAATTCGCAGAACGCAATAATTTACGGATTTTGAATACCTTCTACCGAAAACGAGGAAACCGCAAGTGGACATTGTGGAGCCCTAATGGCGAAAATAAGAACGAAATAGACTTTATAATGAGTGGACACCCAGGCATCGTGCAGGATGTGGAAGTGGTTGGCAAGGTGCGATGCAGTGACCATAGAATGGTACGGTCTCGAATTCGCCAAGACTTGAAGAAGGAACGACAGAAACTGATACGCAAGAAGCCAATTAATCAGCTAGCACTGAGAGGGAAAGTACAGAAATTCAGAGTGTCGCTGCAGAACAGGTACTCGGCTCTTAGTGAGGAAACGAACCTTAGCATAGATACAATGAATGATAATCTGACGAGTATCATTACGGAGTGTGCAGTGGAAGTTGGAAGCAGGATAGTTAGACAGGACACTGGCAAGCTTTCCCAGGAAACAAAGAATCTCAATAAGAAGCGTCAAATCATGAAAGTCTCAAGTACAACAGACAAAATAGAACTGGCAGAGCTTTTGAAGTTGATTAAAAGGCGTAAGGTATCCGACGTAAAAAGGTATAACATGAAGAGAATTGAACATGCTCTAAAAAACGGAGGACGCGTCAAAGCAGTGAAGAGGAAACTTGGGATAGGCAAAAATTGGATGTATGCACTAAGGGACAAAGATGGCAAAACAACTACCAATATGGATAGGATAGTTAAAATAGCCGAGACGTTTTACAGAGATCTGTACATTAGCCGGGACAACCACGACTTTAATACTATAAGAATTAGCAGTAACCCAGATGACACCCCACCAGTAATGATAGAAGAAGTCAGAAAAGCTTTGGAGAGCATGCAAAGAGGCAACGCTGCTGGTGAGGAACAGGTAACATCAAATCTACTGAAAGATGGAGGACAGATTGTGTTAGAAAACCTTGCCACCCTGTTTACGAGGTGTCTTTTGACGGGAAGAGTACCAGAGTCTTGGAAGAACGCTAACATCATCTTCATACATAAGAAAGGAGATGGCAAGGACTTGAAGAATTACAGGCTGATTAGCTTGCTCTCTGTAGTACACAGGCTATTTACAAATGTAATTGCTAACAGAGTAAAGAAAACATTAGAATTCAATCAACCAAAGGGACAAGCAGTATTTCGAACAGGCTACTCAACAATTAACCACATTCATACTATCAATCTGGTAATATAGAAATGCTCAGATTATAACTAACCACTAAACATAGCCTTCATAAATTACGAGAAGGCGTTTGATTCAACAGAAATATCAGCCGTCATGCAGACACTGCGGAATCAGGGTGTCAATGAAGTATATATAAACATCCTGGAAGAAATCTACAGGAGATCAACTGCTACCATAGTGCTTCATAAAGAAAGCAACAGAATACCAATCCAGAAGGGTGTAAGGCAGGGGGACACAATCTCCCCAATGCTATTTACCGCGTGCTTACAGGAGGTTTTCAGAAGCCTAGAATGGGAACAGTTAGGGATAAGAGTTAATGGAGAGTACCTTAGTAACCTGAGCTTCGCCGATGGTATTGCATTGCTGAGTAATTCAGGAGACAAATAGCAACTCATGATTACGGAGTTAGACAAGGAGGGCAGAAAGGTGGGTCTTAAAATGAATTTGCAGATAACGAAAGTAATGTACAACAACCTCGGAAAAGAGCAGCGCTACGAGACAGGTAATAGTGCACTTCAAGTTGTAAATGACCATGTCTACATGGACAGGTAATAACCGCGGAGCCGAACCACGAGATTGAAGTAACTAGAATAATAATAATGGGGTGATGCACATTGGGCAAGCATTCTCAAATTATGACAGGTAGATTGCCGATATCCCTGAAAAGAAAGGTATATAACAGCTGTATCTTTCCTGTACTTAGCTACGAAGCAGAAACCTGGAGACTATCTTAGTCGTGCTATCTTAAGAATTCCATTCCCAGTATCATAGGTTTTGCAGCACTCCGGTAGGATCGGAAATGGGGCTACAAAAGCCACATTTTCAATCGTGAGTTTTGCTGTACGTTTTTTCGTGGGTGTCATTATCGGGCCTCCAGCATTTCAGATATAAGGGCCCGCCCATTCCGTTATGAATTTCTTGAGTTCGTCTGCCAATCGTTCACTCATCATGGAAAAAGTCTGCACCAGTGTCGACCAAGGCCGTCACTTCAACGCCATCAATCGTAACAGCGAGGTCGGCAGTCGCACTTTTCTTGGCGGAGTCTTTATTGTCGTCTCTCACGTGTTTCGGCAGCAGTGTGTGATTTTCGGCAATTTGGTGGCTTGCAACCTTCCCCCCAGAGGTGGTCGCTGCTTTCAGTTTCCCCGCCGTAGGCTGGGAGACTCACCTGTGATGGCAGTCAGCAAAACTACGGCGGCCTGGTGAACCAAAACGAGCCGGGGATGGTGAGCGTGACCGGAAGGTATCAGACCCTTCCCGCCGGCCAGCCTGGTCGTTGTCGTGGGGGCACGGCTTTCGTCAAACAGTCAGCGCGTAGCGGTAGGTGCACTCTCGCGGTAATGAGCTTGATGATGTGGGCAAAAACAGTAAATGTGCCCTGGCTCTCCGCAGTTGTAGCAGAGTGGTCGGCGATCCGCAGTGCACTATATGTCGGTCTTCCGCAGATAGGGTCACCTGACAGAATCCTGCTTAGTCCAGGCTGCCACAGTATAGGGTTCGAGGTACTGCGGCGCTGGCATGGGCGTGGGTCGACGAACAGCGTCTGCATAGCTGTATTCATTCGGCTGGTAAAATACTTATGGAGCCAATGAACGACGCACAGCGTCTTCGTAGGTATACGAGTTTGGATGGTATGGCGGAGCGGAATATTGCTGAGAGGCAAACGCTTGTTGAAGTTCATGATGAACGACTTCAGCGATTGAAGCTACCGTGGACTCCTGCTGCGGGGGTGTCTGGCACTGCAATGCGTACTTTGCGTTCTCCTTCGCAATTTCCTCACCCACGATCTGTCGAATCAGGTATCATAGAGAAAACTCGTCGTTTGCGGTAAGTGCAGCGGCCCCTGCAGTTGCGCCGGTGGCCGGGCGATCAAACGGCCGGTACCGTTGCTGCAACGCACGCTCTATTGCGGTGGCCTCCCTGATGACCTCGTCCACTGTTGTTGGCGGATTGCGCACAATACCAACAAAGAGTTGCTCTTTGACGACCCTCATGAGATGGCTTAGCTTTTGAGCCTCGGGCATGTTGTGGTCTGCGCGGTGGCAAAGACGCACCATATCCTCAGCAAACATGGCAACGCTTTCATGCAGATGTTGGGTGCGTCCTTCAGGAAGGCGTTGTACATTTTCACGTCGGCCCTCGTTACCAAAGGTATCGAGAAACCGACGATAAATCTCCTCCCATGTCGTCAATCTTGCCTCGCGGTTTATAAACCACATCTTCGCGCCGTCTTCAAGGGTGAAGTATACGTGGAAGATCTTTCCATCGAGACTCCAGTAGTTCGATTTAGCTACCCGTTCAAACAGCTCTAGCCAGTCTTGCACATCTTTGTTCGGCCGGTCATGAAATATTCAGGAATGTGCACATTCTGGACCGTCACCCGTGAAGTACTCCTTGAAAATGCCATTGCTTCAGTAGGGGTGCTTTCGAAAGTGTTGCTCCTTCTAAAAGGCCCAACTCTGGTTCAAGACCTTTAAGGCGACGGCTTGAGCGGTGCACAGGCGTCTCCACGCGTGGCCGTCTCGTAGGGCTGGATTCAGGGCTTCTCACAGGGGGGCCCATCACGAGGTGATAGTACCGAGCACTTCGACCAGTGTCGTGGGTTATAAAATACAGAAGGTTTATATAGGAACATGATCAGTAGAACTCGTAGAGACGCTCTCAAAAGAAGGCGCCCCGCCGCGGTGATCTACTGGCTAAGGTACTCGGCTGCTGACCCGCAGGGCGCAGCTGCGGCGGCTGCATTTCCGATGGAGGCGGAAATGTTGTATGCCCGTGTGCTCAGATTTGGGTGCACGTTAAAGAACCCCAGGTGGTGTAAATTTCCGGAGCCCTCCACTACGGCGTCTCTCATAATCATATAGTGGTTTTGGGACGTTAAACCCCACATATTTATCTATATCTATCAAAAGAAGGCCGCTAAGATTGTCAGTTTCTTCACGCGCCTGTTATGCGCTTGATGATGATGATGATGATGATCCTTGACACTCTGGCGCACACCCACAAAGGGGGATCCTCGAGGCCATCCGCGCTCTTCGTTGTCTTCACTATTTCGCAGCTAGACGCAGCTATGCACGCGGCAATATTTAGAAAGATTAGTCACAATCATGTGCTCATAGCAGCTTCGACAGAGCATTGGTGATGGTAATCTTTTTCGATGAAGTCAAGTGATTTTCCTAAAGCGGCAACTGCTTAGACCGGTTCATAAAAAGTTTTTTTTGTTCCTATCTCTAACTGCATCGGCCAGTCGCAGCCGAAAAAAAAAATGCCTCATATCTGCACGTTAATCTGCAAGTGTCGTCGCAAGACGCTAATGCTCAGTCTGGAAAGATTGAACAAAGCGTTTATTTAACGTTCTGCGCAAGAAAATTGGTGAATGGTATTCTGGAGAGCTGCATTAGAGTGCCTCGAGCGTGCAGCGGAGGTGAATGAGCGCATCAATTCACGTCACGCGTGAGACATGAGCGCTATATTGCAGTTATTTTGGAAAACCAAATGCTGGCTATGAGACGGGCGTCCTCGCCCGTGTCAGAGGTGATAAGGTACAGAACGCAAGCCGACGGGTAGGTACCACCACCGTGTCATTTTAGCAAAGCGTTGGAAACGCTTCCCTTTTCGTGCAAGCGTTACATGATCAGCGCCGCATGATAAACGCTACGGTTTCTAGAATAACTTATGTATGCCTTTTCTATTAAAGGACGTACATACAGAATATATGCTTGTTGTTATGGTGCCTCAGATATGCACGATAATGGCTTTTTAATTGACAATCGCGCAAGTATTAACGCTGAACCTTGAGCATTATTGGTGGGCGCTGCGGATGCGGTCGGCCGTCAAGGACATCCGTTGCTGCAGTTTAACGTGCCCGATACCGTTAAGGGTGGACAAACAGACAAGTGGACAGACATAGAGACCAAAATTTTGCGTCGAAGGTTCCCAAAAAGACTATCGCCTTTAAAAGAACATGAACAAGTGATGTATTAGTATAGAGCCTCAGTTCAGCGCTAACCTGCTCTGCAGTGCGGCAGCACAGGGCGGAAAGCATCGCAAAGAGCCTTCAAGGAAAAATCACCACTGCTGAAATGTTGGAAAATTGACACTATATTGTAACATTGCCTCGTTATTTTTCTTTGCCTCATAACAATATAATTGGGTGATTGAAGTGATGAAGGAAAATCTCGCTTTAATTGTTGTTGTTTTTTTAAACGTGCAGCCAACAGTGACCACTGTCAAAATTGGTGGGGGGCTGTACCTTTTCTTAGGGGGGCTGAGCCCCCTTAAAAAAGGCAGAGCCCCTACATATGGCAGAGCCCCTACAAAGTTTCGATGGGAGAACGCGAGGCCGTAAGGAGACAAGTCGACGAATTGCTACGCGACATCATCATCCAACCGTCTAAGAGTCCCGTGGGCTTCACCCTTGCTGATAGTGAAGAAAACAGACGGAACCCTACGTTTCTGTGCTGATTATCGCCGCGTGAACAAAATTACACAAAAACGATGTGTATCTTCTCCAGTGGATTGACGACGCCTTCAATTGCGTCAACAATACGTAGTACTTTTTGTCCATGGACTTCAAGACTGGCTACTGCCAAATCGAAGTCGATGAGAAAGACCAAAAGAAAACGGCGTTTATAACACCAGGTGGCCATTTCGAGTTCAAGGTCATGTTTGGCGGTCATTCCTCGGCACCTGCGACATTTCAACGCATTATGTACACATGGCTAGTGGAATTGAAGTGGCAGGCTTACTTTGTTTACTTGGACGGCGTTGGGGTGTGTTCTTCGAGCTTTGACAACCATTTTCAGTGCCTTAAAACTGTACTTCAAGCCATCAAGACCTCAGGACCCACCCTGAAGCTAGAAAAGTGCCGCTTCGTGCACAAGCAACTTTTGTTCTTGAGCCACGTGATAAGCAAGTCTGGAGTAAGACCTGATCGCCCCGCCGTGGTGGTCTAGGGGTTAAGGTACTCGGCTGCTGACCCGCAGGTCGCGGGTTCAAATCCCGGCTGCGGCCGCTGCAATTCCGATGGAGGCGAAAATGTCGTAGGCCTGTGTGCTCAAATGCTCAAATTTGGGTGCACGTTAAAGAACCCCAGGTGGTCAAAATTTCCCGAGCCCTCCACTACAGCGTCTCTCATAATCATATGGTGATTTTGGGACGTTAAACCCCACAAATCAATCGAGTAAGACCTGATCCGCAGAAAACAGCCGCCATCACTACATGCCTGCTGCCCACCGACAAGAAGGTCGTGCGTCAATTTCTATACCTGTACGCCTAATACAGGTGGTTCGTCAAAAATTTTGCCCGCTTCACTGAGCCACACTCTAACGTTACGAGGACCGACAACGAGTTCAAGTGGGAAAAAACATAGAAGAAAGCATTTCAACAACTAAAACGATGCCTCCGAATGCCTCCATTACTCGCGCATTTCAACAAATACACCGGCTAGGGCGCACTGATGCAAGCAGCGTAGGACTCGGCACCGTCCTTTTGCAGAGGACTGACGGACTGGATCGGGTTATCAGTTACGCAAGCCGGTCGCTAATCGAGGCAGAAAGCAATTATTCCGCAACAGAAAAGGAGTTCCTTGCCAACATCTGGGGGCCGTCAAAGTTTCGTTCTTACCTATATGGCAGGTCCTTGAAAGTTCTGAGTGACCACCACGTCTCGTGTTGGCTAGCTAACTTGAAGGACCCTTTAGGTCGCTTGGCGCGATGGAGCCTGAAACTTCAAGAATACATTACCGTCATTTACAAGTCCGGCAGAAAACACACCGATGCTGACTGCCTGTCTGGCTTCCCAGGTGTCTGAAGGACGGCTGCTTCTCGGGAACGATAACTGCTGACGACTTCACTGAATGACAGCGGGTGGATTCGGAACTTAGAATCCTAATCAAATACCTTTTGGGAAGGACCTCCGTTCTTCTGATAGTATTTAAAGGGCCACTTACGTCGTTTTCGCTGCGAAGCGGCCTTCTCTAATTGAAGAACTTCTCGCAGCTTTGGACCAAGTATTTTCTCGTGGTGCCTTTAGTTCTGCGACCACAACTCATCAAGGCACTGCACAAGCCATTTCATCAAGCCATTTGTAAATTGCTTTAAGCATTCTTTTTTTCCAGCCGTTGTTGAGATTTGGAACAACCTAGATGGTTCCCTACGCGAAAAACCAATTGAACTGTTTTTGAAAGAACTGCCGAACCATATTTTGTAATATGTGTTAAATGCTTTGTATGTTTCTTTGATATTGCTTAATGTATGTCCGTTCCTTTTCCTAATGTACCCACTCCTGCTATGTCTCGTGTATTGAGACAGCAGTATCTGTAAATAAATAAATAAATAAATAAATGATCTGATGGCAGGACACCTTTGTGTTTCTTGCGCGCTCGCGAGGATACAAGAAATGTACTACTGGCCACACATTACCAACGGCTTCACTTGTTACGTGGTGACATGCTGGGACTGTCAACGACGGAAGACACCACCCACAAGACCAGCTGGCTTCCTCTAGCCAATCTTCTCAGCAGCCATTGTTCCAACAGATCGGGTTGTACCTCTTTGGGCCGTTCCGAATGTCGACTTGCGGAAATAAGTGGACCGTCGTCGCTACTGGCTACCTCACCTGATACGACGAAACAAAAGCCCTGCCCAAATGCAGTGCCGCTAAAGTAGCCAAGTTCTTTGTTGAGAGCATCGTTCTTCGACAAAGAGCCCCAGAGGTTCTCATCACCGACAGAGGTACGGCGTTTACTACTGATCTGACTCAGGCAATCCTGGGATACAGCCAGAGAAGCCACCACCATACAACTGCTCACCACCACAAACTAATAGCCTGACCAAGCGTCTAAATAATACCATCACCAACATGCTGGTCATGTATGTCGAGGTCGAACACAAGACGTGGGTCGCCGTGCTTCCGTACGTGACTTTCGCATACAACACGGCTGTGCAGGAGCCAACGCAGATGACTCTATACGAGTTGGTTTACAGAAGAAACGCGACAACGGCGCTCGAGACCATGCTACCAAGTATCTCTTACGAAGAAAACGTTGACGTCACCGTCTAACTTCAGCGCGCTGAAGAAGCCCTTCAACTCGCCCGCCTGCGCATAAAGTATCAGCAGATGATGGAAAGCCGCCGTTACAACCTTAGACGAAGCTTCGAGGAAGACTTCTTTCTTCTTTCTTTATTTGTTTCTTTCTGTGCCAGTACAGAAAATGGAGCGAAGGCAAAAAGCTGAAAGCCTGACTAAGGGCCTTTGCTCCAAATACAGTGAGGCAGACAGGCTGTCATAAGAATTTTGCAGGATACAGAAAAAATACAAAAATATACAAAATACGGAAGGTACATGTGCAAATACTGTAACACATACAGCAGTAATAAAATGTTGTTTCCAGTAAACAAATATATACATAAACATCGTAATGTTTAAATACCAATAAATATAAGTTGCGATTTCTTATCACTATTGCAAGAGATATACAAAATAACAATATACACAGGAAAGCGTAGGAAAAAGAACACACACATAAAAAGCATCAGATACTACTTGGGCAAAGAGGACACATAGAACGATAGTCAAGAAAACTCAATGTTGATTTCAATCAATACCATCCTGATCGTATGCTTAGAAACTGTACAATTTATATCTAGGAGGCTGTCGATTTTGTTTAAAAACGTGAGTATCTGAAAAGAGGAGCGTTGTCGTTCATAGATCGTTCGAGTCTTCGGAGTCTTTCTAGCGTAAGTACGAAAATCGTGCAGAGAGCCACGAGAATCCAGCGAATGATAGAGTCTATTGCGTTTTATGTACTGAAATAACTTAAAATAGTAAATCTGGCTTTCTTTGAGCATGCGATATTTCGAAAATAGTGGTGCTGTCCGCAAGTCACGTATAGGGCCACGAAAATCTTCCAAGATTCCCAGAACCCCTTTTTTGTAGAATAACCAATTTAGAATAGTTCGTTAGTGTTGTAGTCCCCAACACAAGCGCGCAGTAAGAAAGTCGTGAGTAGAAGAGAGTATAATAAAGGATGTTATTTAGCCACAGTGGTATGAAAGAATTTAACCTGTATAAGCAGCCAATACATTTACTTAGTTCTGACTTTAAATTTGCTATATGCTCATTCCAAGATATGTCTTCTTGAAACCAGACACCAAGGAAATTCTGGCTGTTAACTTGTTCGAATATGTGGCCCTGGTAGGTAATAGTCATACTAAAATTTTTTGGTTTATTCACGGGGGCAAACAGCATGTACTTGGTCTTATTAGCGTTTAAGCACAACTTATGAAGTTTTAACCATGACGAGAGTCGATTCAAAACAACATTCATGTTCCCTGCAAGGTAGACAAGTGAAGAACCCTAAAAAAATGTTTGTGTCGTCCGCGTACATTACTAGTTCGGGGCAATCTGGAATGTGGCAAAGATCATTGATATAAATTATAAATAGAAGGGGACATAGAATGGATCCCTGCGGCACTCCTTTCTCGACCACGACGTAGTCTGATTGCACGTTATTTATGCTCACAAATTAGTATCGATTTGCTAAATAGCTTTTCAATAGGTCGCGTGCAATTCCTTGTATACCTTACGAGCTTAATTTATGCAGGAGGATGTCACGACATACGCTATCAAACGCATTACGCAGATCTGTGAATAGCCCAACTGCATAGAATTTTTTCTCCAAATTTTCTCTTAAGTGATCTTTTATTTGAAGTAATGCAAGCTCTGCAGACTTGTTTTTTGGAAGCCAAATTGCGCATTATTTCAAACAGTGTATTTATCAAAAAAATCCTGGAGCCGCTTGTTCAATGTACTTTCGTAAACTTTCGAAAGAGCAGGTAGCACTGATATGGGCCGATAGTAGGGCATGTGTTTCGGATTGCCGCCTTTAGAGATAGGACATACGCGAGCAATTTTCAGCTTATCTGGGAAAATGCCCGTGGTGAAAGAAAGACTGATAATATACGCTAATGGAGCAGAGAACACGTCGGCCACGTATTTTATCGGCCCTGGTTTTATTTCATCGTACCCTGCTGCACATTTTTTTTTATTTTCTTAATACTTTTTTCAACTTCGGTGCATGTGACAGGGGTTAACACAATTCTATTGGGAATACTATAATTATTTGACAACAGATGTAGAACCTCACCATCAGTGTCATCTTGGGTGTCACAGCATGATACGAAATACTTATTGAATGCTGTTGCTGCATTAACATTACTAAGGACACCCGCTTCTGTCTATATAGAAGTTACGTTGCTGCGAGGTTTGTGGCCCAGCAGGTCTCTGACCTGCTGGGCCACAACTCATAATACCAACCTGGTGACCGAGTTGGGTACAATGAATGCCAATACGCCAGCACAGAATCTGTGAAAAATTTCTGCGACGGTACTTCGAATCGTGCAAGGTAGTCCAACGTCTCGACCTACTCGACTGCGAACTTATTCCCGGTGGCATTACATCCACTCAACGGCGCCATGCTCGACCTGAAGCCGTTCCTGTCATGCACCTCAAGCCACTTCATGCGCGAACCTGAAGACTGCACCTTGCTGTTTGTACTTTTTGTTTATTTTCTTCATTATTGTGCTTTTGTCATTTGTTAAAGCAACGGGACGATGCCTTTTTCAGAGGCGCGCAATGCCACATTCCTTCAAGTTTTGTTATCGCCCTATTTCGCTGCCAGTACATCTCAGCGCAAACTGCGCCTAGAGTGTTCGAGAAGCTTGAGGACTGTAGCAGATCATTATGGAGAGATCTGCTTCCTTCATGCACGCCACGACCGCATGACAGTATGAACTTCTTTCCTTGTATACTCCTATAAATCAATCAAATCCAAAACATCGCAAAACACAGAATACTATAAATGGCGGAGGGGGGAGTGGTTCTTAGGATTAGAAAAGAATAAAAGTGAACCCCTCATCTGTCGGCAGCTAAATGCGACACCTCATGAGCGGTTCGCAGTTGAAGGAGAATGGGCGGGGGAGTAATAGACTAATAGTGGAGAGAGAATAGGGGAAGAAAGGAGTGAGATAAGGGGGAGAGGAGGGCAGCACAGATCATCTGCCAAAATCACGTGGCGCAAACTCTTTAAAATTTGCTCACGCAGTCCGCTTCCGTCAACAAAGTCCAGACGCACAGAAAGGCAACGCTTCCTGTCTTCGCGGCAGCTGTTCGGCAACACGACGTGCTCATGTATTAAACATATACCACATATACCGATATACCAGGTGTACCGTGATAACGGGATTGAAGTGCGCATGCACAGATATGTACGTTACCCGTACCGCTTACCGTACGTGCGCTATTTTTAAGATTGACCGTTACCGTGTTACCGTAGGTGTACGTAGTGTACGTGAGACATGGCGGCGCTCTCAGACGCCCACATCGAAATGATTTTGGCGTAGTTGTTAAAAGATTCACTTTTTTCGCAGCAAACGACTGTTTAAAATGGCTTCGTTTGCTTTCAGATAGCTTCGACGACCGAGTATCACGGATGATTTGGCGTAGTTTTTGAGATAGCTTTCCACTCCTAACGTATCCAGGCCTAGCTGGAAGATTTATGTAAGTGAATCGGCAACATAAATGTTTTCGCGTATGGTGCGTGGTTATTATTTACTTTTATTATTACTAAAACAAACTTGTAACGAAGCTTCGCGCGGTCACACAAGCAGACATTCTCGTTTTCTTTTCCTTTTCACACATCAACAGTTCACTGTTTTTACTTTTCAACACTTCGAAAGGTGGCACCACCATCCCAGCTGGGCTACGTAAACCACGTAAATGCTATCCCGCTAAACTATAAGGCGCTGTCCGCAACGAACGTTTGCTGCCCGATAACGCCATTCCCTAAACCTCTGCTATCACGCTAATGGTAAAGTTTAACTGTCTGTTGTCCGAGGCAGGCTGAGAGCTTCGTACGCTGCGAGCATCAATTGTCTGTTCGCGTCACCTGCCTAACAATGAAGCAAGAGGTTGTCTAGGGTCTCCAGATGACCGCAGTCTATGCAGTATGGAGGGCCACTCCCGGAGTTCCGATGTTTTCGCTCGGCGGTGCAGTTGTCTCCGGTGTGGAGACGAAGAGGGAAACCGCGGTCCCTTCTTGGTATTCCCTTGAGGGGGAGCCGCCGCGGTGGTTTGCCGTGCGAGGGTCCTGATGACGCTCGCGCACGTAGCGGGTGGTTAAGAAGGCACACAACTGCGCAAAGTGTACTTGTGACAACGGTGCCATATGTATTTGCGTGGCAGACTGACTAGCCAAATGGGCGGTCGTTCTCAAGATGCGGATATAGCTAGTATCATGAAATGTATTCAGTTGTCGCGTGGCCGTAGTACTAAATTCAAATTGAAAAAATACAGAAACAACATTTCGCAAAATTTGAATCATGTTCTACTTTTCGCCAGTCAATGTCATCAGGCCCGCTTGCCCCAGATGTAATAATAATTTGTGGGGTTCTGTGTCCAGAAACTACTATTTTAATTAGAGACGCCAAAGTGAAAGGCTCCAAAAATTGCTACCGACGTGCCCGTACTTCTCAGCATACGAGCCTCCAGCACTTCGGCTTCACTTAAATGTGGCCGCCATGGGTGAGATTCAATCACGGGGCATTTGGGTTAGCAGTCGAGCAACAGAACCACTTGACCACTGTGGCGGACCATCAGACCGGAAAATTGCAAACGTGATGCTGGTGGTACTGAGTATTCTCTAGGAGAAAATTGCGCACTGCACCACCACACCTTAAACCTAGTGCATACAAAACACTAATTATATCATGTTTAGAGTACTCCGATCTCATTTGGAGTCCACATCAAAGGCACCTGATTATTAAAACAGAAAAAATACAAAAAATTGGCAGTTATATTTGTATATTCGGACTTCTCGAGGCAATCCAGTTCTGCAAGCTTGCTCGCATTGGCAAACTTAAAACTTCTTTCGCAACGCAAAACTATCTCGCGGCTGAAATTTCTCTACCAATTATATCATGGTCAATTCCACACATCGTGATCTCATTACCTGCTACACCCGCCCAAACACTCATCACGACTGAAGCTTTCCAAAACTGTCCACCAACCTTTCCGTCGTGTTAACGCTCACAAACATTCCTTTTTTTGCCAGCTATCCACCATTGGACTAGACTAGATTACAATATTGTGTGCTGTAACACCATTCACTCATTTATGAACATAATACAGTGTGTCCAATTTGAATTATGAGCTGTTTGACATTGTTTTTTTTCTTGTTATTCCGCTTGTATTTTCTTTCGATGCTTAGTATGTATTTTCTTGTCTCTACTTTTGCGTGAGCTGTGAAGAGCCTGCAGTATGTTAAAAAAATATAAAACTACCACCCGATTTCATGTTCACAAGCATTTAAAGCAACACGCTTTAGCGTATAACTGCTCTCCACATATATTGTCACCTATAATCAAACAGTGTTAACAGGAACGTGTTTTCATTAAAACGCGAGAGACTTTCGAGGTCTGTTTGCTAGACAAGATGCCAACTGTAAATTAGCTCCATAGGTCGGCGAAAATCGTGGAGCTCACTGAGACCAACTCAGGAAATATATTTCGTGCTTTCGACTCACTCGGACTCAGACTCGCCAAAATTTGCCTGAGCCAGACTTGTCCCGGCGCATACTCCCTAAACCTTTTTTTCATTCGGACTCACTCGAACTCATGCTCACGAAAATGTCACTCCCACAAACTGAATTCGACTCAGACTTACCGCTCTATCTGAATCTGGGTCTTCACCTGCTATGGTGATCTAGTGGCTAAGGCACACGGCGGCGGCCGCAGACCGCGGGATCAAATTCCGGCCGCGGCACTCATGCTTTCAATGGAGGTGAAAATGCTCAAAGCCCGTGGGCTTAAATTTAGGTGCACGTTAAAGAACGCCAGGTGACCGAAATTCCTGGAGCCCTCCATCACGGCGTCTCTCGTAATCATGTCATTGCTTTGGGAGCTTGAACCAAACAATTATTATATTACTGAGCCAGAGTCGCAGTGAGTGGATTCATGAGTCCGTTAGCCTAGAATTTCCTAGTTCGACCAAGTTGTCAATGCTTTTTAAAACTCTAGTTAAAAAATGTGGTTGTTGCTTTTTTTATCTATTCTTTTTAGTAATAGAGAGAAAGAGAGAGTGAGCATTTATTAGAAGGCAGAGAGGTCGGCCAGAGCTAGTTCGCTCTAGCCTGCTACTCTACACAGGGGATAAGGAAAAGGGGAAGGAAAGAGGGATGAAGGGTGATGATGGGGACAAGAAGAGGTGGTGCGTATGTACAGTAGCCACTTAGCATAGTACCCTACAGTCTAGTATCTAGTCCAGTGTTTTTGTATAGTCTAGAACAGCCTTTGTAGCAGTTTTTGACACTATTTGGTCGTTCATTGCTGACAATATGTGGCTTTCACTTAATGGCGTTCGTCCGATGCTTGCCAACGTTGCAGTTAGCATTTTTCTTTGCGCCACGTATAATGAGCAGTCACAAAATATGTGAGCTATTGTTTCGCGCACTTGGCAGCGTTCACAATTCGGGCTGTCCACACGGCCGATTAGGTGGTTGTAGTGGCGAGTGAAGGCGACGCCCAGGTGAATCCGGTGCAGTATATTAGCATGTCTTCGGCTGATTTTGTCTGGAAGACGAAAAGTCATACCGGGGTCTGTTTCCCGCAGGCGCTTGTTCCGGTGATCTGGTAGTGACCAGTAAGTGGCAGCGCATTCGCGCATGAACGATTTCAACAATGTGTTCACGTAACATCGCGAATACGACACTTTGACGTACATAGGAGCGTTGTATACTGCCGCTCTTGCTTCGCTATTGGCTGTTTCATTGCCAACTAGGCCACAGTGTCCAGGAATTCACTGGAGTGTAATCAAGTGACTGCTCCTGTGTGTTAGATCAAATGTTTGGACGATTCCTAACGCTAACTCGTAGAATTGGCCTCTTCTTGAGCAAATATCATAACAATCACTGTACAGTGTTCACATATATGCTACTACAAGCTTCCTTGGCCAATACACCAGAGTGGGTATGTGCCAGTGTTCATAGACAACAAATAAACAACAAAGGACGTGGCGGTGCACGAAATCGTCGGACGACTGCACTCTTATCAACTAACCTATGCGCAGTTCACCGTTAACCAGAAGCAATAGATCATTTTCTTCTCACATGTCGCTGTTTTGCCTCACTCCAACGAATGATTCTCGAAAAGCCGATTGGTATGCTGGGATTCGCATTTAATACATCCACGCTTTTATCGTTTGGACCCAATCAGTTGGGTGCGGGTCACAGTGCTGTTCTGTCCGCGCTATATAAATTCATTTAGACAACTGAAAGAAAGCGATGCTAGTGGTACCGTCAACCCCACCGCGGTGGTCTAACGGCTAGGTACTCTGCAGCTGACCCACAGGTCGCGGGATCGAATCCAAGCTGTTGCGGCCCATGTTGTTGTATTCTTGTAGTCCCATGTGCTCAGATTTGGACGCACGGTAATGAACCCCACGTGGTCGGAATGTTTGGAGTCCTCCACTTCGGCGTCTCTCATAATCATATAAATGCGTAAGCACCTCATCGGTTGCTTTATCGCAGGCAGAACGTGAATACCTGGATGGGCTTTGAGGCAATAGAGGACCCATCACACGTGCTTTGACACTGGCGCATCGATTAGGCTTGTATTTTGTCTTTATGTTCTATAATCATTCTTTTTTTAGGCATATATACTCTTGCCACTCTGTGAAATAAAGTTAGTTGAAAATCGGCGCTCTTTCTGTCTATCCTGTCCCTTTTTTCTATGTTCGCGCGCTGAAAAAACTTCGAGATATGTCGTAGTCTAGCCGCATCGTCGTGCTGAATTAAAGTGGCACTTTTCCTATTCTCCGGATCTGTAGTGCCAGACCCTTCGACAAGCTAAACCGCAAGGCTCACCGTTGTGTCCGACACAGAGGTACCGCTCGAAATGTTTGTCCTTGTTCCCGTATCTTGCTCCACCGCGCCAGGCGCCACTGCATTTTCTACCCCGTCTCTTATATTTCTACGTCGCAAGGCTCTTCCTGCCCCGTTCTCCGTTCTCAACACTGCATTCGGATTATCAACTATAGACCCCGTGCACTGATACTGGCGCGCCACCGCACGGCCGTCAGAGAAGACAAACGTTGAGAGCCCGAGCAGAACGAAACACTCCCCCAACGTTAGCTAGCGCGTCTTTTATCTGAATCATAAACTGCTGCGCAGGCAATTTAATTGTACACGCCGTGTTCTGCGAGAACAAAGTTTCAGAGTTTCTTGATTTGATTATGCTTTATTGGGCAGCGAAATAAGTGGACCATGCCTGTGTGACGTAAAAGGTGTTTCGTTCCCATTTCTTTTGCCGTCTCGCATTCTGCCGATGCGTGCTTGAATTGGTCTGAAACACCCTCTACATGTGCGATGACCTTGCGTGATATTCTTGCTGCCATGGAGCTGGTGAGAAAACAAATGCATGCAAGAAAAGTTATTTCAGATCAAGGCTGATGGGACGTTTTAAAAGACCTCAATAATTACTACCTCGCTATGTACCGTTCGCAGATGTAAATACAAGTAGCCACCCAGCCGCGTATGCGCACTCGATAAGATCAAGCTAGTACGTCAGTTGGTTGTTTGGTACTTAATAAACTGGCGCAACGCACCATGGGGAATCGGCCATGAAATGGGCGGTGCCTTGTTATATAAATTATTTTGTTCATAAATCTCAATATCTTCAGCAATAAATCATTTTCTCAATAACTAATTAGCTTAATTCACGAAAAAAGCATAATGTCGTTGAAAAATAAGCTTCACTTACATAACCTTTCAATGCAATTTGTTTCGTCTCGTGTAGCAAATCGCATATGGCATCCCAAACGCTCCTGTGTCTAAAACCAAGTGCTGTAGCTCCAAAGGGAATAACCACTGGATGTAATTAATTGAATCCCATCTTTCGGATTTGGCTCATTCGAAAGCCTTTTTCTCTGATTGTTGAACAATCTGTATGTTATCAAGAAGTGATGCAGGACGTAGAGTATAGCAGAACTGTGCATGGTAAGAAACGATGCTCCGCGAATGCTGTAGCGACGGATGTGCATGTAGGTGTTTGTTTCGGAAAGCAACATAAACAAGGCAAGAGGTTATAGTGAATGAGACCGTAAATGAGACCGTGATTATAGTAATGGTGGCCGAAGTGACCGTGCCGTCGTCGTCAGCACTGTACAAGGTGAAGCGAAAGACGGGACGGGGCATGCACCGTCCTCTCTGGACTAAATCTTCTCGCGTTCTCTTTCTCACCCGCACCTCAAGCTCTTTGAATAAACTGCTTGAGCGGCGAGGTAAAGAGTATGATCATGATGAGTCACGATAATCAAGCAAAGCACTTTCAAGCAAGGCACTTCGCGAGACTCGGTGGCGGAAAATCGCTGTGGCACGACCCCGCAACAAACGAGCCCGCCAGTTTCCACGGCAAGTGGCCGTGGAGCCATCGATATTTCTAAACGCTCCGAGTATTTTGAAAGTACGCGGGCAGTTGGCAAGCACCCATAATAATCTAATTTTAAGGGAATGACAGCTTGCCGCGCAGTTATGCTGCCGATTTCATGCATTACGCATACCTGACACACGCGTTTAGCCGTCATTCCTGGCGGCGGGCAGTAAAGAGCTCACTAACGCAAAAAAAAAACGTGGCCGCTTTCGTGAAGGTTTTCTCATTTATTCATGGTGCCATCGCGGAAGAATGTTCCCCTGCGATATCTTTAAATTCTGCTCGAAGTACAAACTAACCCGCCGGCCGCGGGCGCTTGTGCCACCATTGCTATGCAATTAGGCGCTGCTGTCTGCGACAACTCTCAACTTTGCGTGCCCGCCACACCACAAGTGGCGCTGCGCGCGCCTTTCAGGGAGCCCCCGAGTGTATATTTCTTTCCATCCCGTTTAGGCACCCCATACTCTTAGGGTGGGGAGAATCGTTAGGTTGTCTCGAGCCCAATGACTCAATTCACATTCTGAAGACTCTTAGGATTCTATTACACTAAAGAACTAGACGGGTAGTCCGAGCACTGCGCAGCCGGAAACTACCTCCACGCAGGATCCTGCGAATAAATTCTTTTCTCTCTCTCTCTCTCTAGAGACTCCTGACGATACCCCTGTTACCAGTTCGACGCCCTTACTTCTTCAGAGCACTACACATCACCATCATCGCCCTCGTCCGATGTTCTGGAAACTGCCTTAGGCGCCGATCTTCCAATTCCATACCACGAGCAAGTCCTCGTGCTCCTTCAGAATTTCTGGTCATCGTTTGATTGTGACCAATCATACTTGGGGCATACGTCGAGGATCACTCACAGCGTCCGCACGGGTTCCCGACCTCCATTATGCCAGCACCCATATCGCTTGTCGGCTGCCGAACAACGGGTAGTTAGCGAGCAAGTCGAGGTTATGCTGCAGCGTGGTGTCATTCACCCTTCCCGCAGCCTTTGGGAGTCTCCTGTGGTAACGGCACACAAGAAGGAGGTCATTACGCTTCTGTGCAGATTATGATCGGGTCCGTAAGGTAACTCGCAAGGATGTCTGCTCACTCCCCCAATATTGTTACGTGATTTCGTCTGACTGAAAGAGGGCATAGTGGGGCATACCCAAGTAAGGTGCCTCAGACTGAGAGTGAAGAAGTGGACGTTGTCCGTGAGCCCAGTGGAGTCCGTCCAAAAAACTTGAAATTATAATCTCCAAATTCCGGTGCCGCGTCCCCCCATTAAATTTTTATTTACACAGAGCTGGTCTGACACTTTCCGCCCTTTGTCCGTTCTGCGAAGAATCAGAAACTATTGAACATTATTTTGGCTCATGTCGTAACTATGCATTAATTAGGAAACGACTTTTAGATATACCATTTGCGAAGCTAGGTTTAAATTTAACCACAGAAAATGTTCTAAGTTTTGGTGCCTCTGTTTTGGGAAATTGCCACAGAGATGCATTCGATGCGGTGTGTAATTTTATTCAAGACTCTAAACGTTTTTCAACATAAAGCCCCGTTAACGGATACTCAAAAAAATGGGTAGAAAAGTAATTTTCAATTCTGGATAAATCCGTGACATACCAAATTGATCGTGTTTGGCAAAACCAGCTGTCTGGTCGGCTCCAAAAATCAAGTTGTAACTATTAGTGTCTACTTTGTTGTAGATTTTTTTTCTCACAATCTATATCTTTGGTTTCTTTCTTTTTTTAACAATTCACTATACAACTCCCCCCCCCGTTTTTTTGTTGTAAGCTATAATGCAGTTACCGTCCATATGACACTATATGTTCTCTTGGCCAATCCCCCAGAGTGGGTACGAGCCATGGATTAGAGGATACAAACAAACAAACAAACAAACGGTGAGCTGCGTTGTGGCTGCGGACTGACAACTGTTATTTTCCACGTAACATTTTGGTAGAAGTGCTGGGTACTCTTCTGACAACGGAGCTACGCAGTGGACGCCTCCTTAAGTCTGCTACCATGGCTCCGGGTGAGGATACGGCTTCGCCACCTACCTCAGCAACGACAGCAACCCGGTACGTCGCCGTAACGCAACCCCGTGATCCCGGTACCTTTACTGGAGAGGACAACGCGAATGTGGACAAGTGGACTTAGCATGTACGAGCGCATCAGCAAGCAATATGGCTGGGACCCAACCGTTATGCTTGCGAATGTCATTTTTTATCTTGACAAGACCCCTCGCATCTGGGTTGAGACCCACGAGCACGAAATCACAAGCTGGGAAATGTTTAAACAACAGCTCCGCGACCTTTTTGGCAACCCGTTTCGTCAACAGCGTGATGCCCGAAAGCAATTGGCTGTACGTACACAGACGTCCACTGAGCCCTACTTGACTTATATTCAAGACGTCTTAGCATTGTGTCAAAGGGCCGATCCCAACATAACTGAGGCCGATAAGATTTCACACGTTTTAAAAGGAATCGCCGACGATGCGTTCAGCCTGCTTGTATTTACCAACGTAACGACCATCGACGCCGTGATCAAAGAGTGCCGCCGTCTCGAGCAGGCGAAGAGTCGACGCATTTTGCAGCAGTTTCAGCGCCTAGCCAACACCGCGGCAACGTCGTCTTGCGAAGCCACTCCTTGCCATCCGTCTACAACCGAAGACGTGACGCGCATCGTCGGACGTCAACTCGAGGCTGCTTACCCGGCTGCCAAAAAACCGACGTTGCCCGACGCCTCAACGCCAGCTGTCGCCTTGATCCAGGCTGTTTTCCGCCAGGAATTCGCTAACCTTGGTATCCTGTCCACTGCATCCACACTGGATAATACTGGTCCCTCGATAGCTTCCGTGGACATGAGACGTCGCCGTCCGTACTCTATTCGAACCGAGAAACCGTCCGAATGGCGAACAGCGGATGATAAGCGAATCTGCTTCCGCTGTGGTCGCGCAGGACACATCGCTCGTTACTGCCGCAGCCAATGGCCATCTATGTCTTCTGGCTCGTACCCCGCTTACAGTAACTCATTCCGTCCACCAAACCACCGTTATCCGACCCACACTGAGTCTACAGCATTTACTGCCCCTGAGGACTACGGCCACCCTGTCCCGTCGTCGCCACCGCCTCAAAGCCGCCCTTCTCGTTCAAATACGCGTCGCCGCTCTCCCTCGCTATCGTTCAACCGCCGCATGTCCCCGGAAAACTAGGCTGCGCAGCTTTTGGAGGTGAAGCTGCCCTGTCGACCTTACCCAAAAATCCTCTGTTGCCCTTACGTTTGAACCGGAACACCCTAGAAGTATATGTTGATGGCACACCTGTTGAAGCTTTCATAGATACGGGCGCTCACGTCTGTATTATGAGTTCGCGTTTTCGTCGTCGCATGAAGAAGGTCCTCACGCCCCCGTTGACCAGTGTCGTCCAAGTTGCAGATGGTGCAAGAGTCCCTGTCGTCAGTATGTGCACACCTCAACTTACCGTAGCCGGTCATCAAGTGGTCGTCCTTTTTACCGTGCTTGCAACATGTCCCCACGACCTCATAGTAGGCCTCGATTTTCTTGCCGCCAATTTTGCTCTGATTGATTGCTCCACTGGTGTGCTCCGCCTTGAACTGCCACAAATCAGTGCCACCCCATACCAACCTACGTGCCGATTACAATGCAGCGATTTTATTCGCCTGCCCTCCAAAACTGTGACGTACGTCGATTTTCTGTGCTCACCAGCTGTGCCCGACGGTGACTATTACGCTACGCCTCTCACCGACGTACTCCTTGCGCACAAAGTTGCAGTGCCCTATACGGTGCTCAGCATCACAGATAACAAAACTTGTCTACCTCTTGTCAATTTCGGCTACATGAATCATGTGCTTCCACAAGGCATTTCTGTGGCCCACCTGTGTCCATATCTCGATTCACAAATTGAAGTGCTTGCCTTAGACCCACTTGTTTCACCGCACCGCACATCACTCGCAACACATTCGGGCTACCGTCAAATTGTAGACATGATCGCCACTGATCTTCCGCCTCCGCAAGTTGAAGCCCTACAACATCTTCTCGAGGCCTACCAGGATATGTTCGATTTTGGTGACCGACCTCTTGGGCAGACGTCCTTTGTCCAGCATCGCATACACACAGGTGATGCGAACCCTGTTAACTGCCGTCCCTACAGAGTGTCTGCTTTTGAGCGGAGCATAATTCAGAAGGAGGTGAACAAGATGCTAGCCAAGGACATTATTGAACCATCCTCCAGTCCCTGGGCATCCCCGGTGGTATTAGTTAAAAAGAAGGACGGATCGTGGCGATTTTGTGTGGACTATCGCCACCTTAACAACATCACCAAGAAAGACGCATACCCTCTGCCTCGCATTGATGACACCCTTGATTGCCTCCATGGTGCCGCCTACTTTTCTTACATCGATCTTCGTTCTGGTTAGTGGCAGATTGCCGTGGACCCCATGGACCGAGAGAAAACGGCTTTTGTAACACCCGATGGCCTCTACCAATTCAAAGTCATGCCTTTCGGCTTATGTAATGCCCTCGCCACTTTTGAACGAATGATGGACTCCCTGCTCCATGGATTCAAGTGGTCTACGTGTCTTTGTTATCTGGATGACGTGATTGTGTTTGCTCCCACTTTTGAAGCGCACCTTGAGAGACTGTCGAAAATTCTTGATGTATTCCACCTCGCCGGCCTTCAGCTGAATTCATCCAAGTGCCGGTTTGGTCACCATCGCATTACAATACTTAGACATATTGTTGACGCTTACAGCGTACAGCCTGACCCAGAAAAAGTTCGAGCTGTGAAGGACTTTCCTGTGCCGAAAACCGCCAAAGATGTCCGCAGCTTTGTGGGGCTCTGCTCCTATTTTCGGCGGTTCATCAAGAACTTCGCGGAAATCGCTCGGCCCCTAACAGATTTACTCAAACCAGATGAGACGTGTATTTGGATTCCCTCGCAAGCAGCAGCATTTTCCGACCTGACCACTTTGCTCACTTCTTCTCTTGTGCTGGCTCACTTCGACCCTACGGCACCGACCGAAGTGCGCACCGATGCCAGCGGTTACGGAATAGGCGCTGTGTTAGCTCAGCGACAACGTGGGCAGCATTGCGTGATAGCTTATGCCAGCAGGCTGCTGTCCACCTCGGAGCGTAATTATTCCATCACAGAGCGCGAATGCCTAGCGCTGGTGTGGGCAGTCGCGAAATTTCGCCCTTACTTATACGGCCGATCATTTATAGTTCTTACCAACCACCATGCTCTCTGCTCGCTCGCCTCCCTCAAAGATCCCACAGGTCGTCTCGCCCGCTGGGCACTCCGCCTCCAGGAGTATTCTTACACCGTAGTGTACAAATCAGGAAAACTGCACAAAGATGTGGATTGTCTGTCACGCTACCCTGTGGCCGACTGCGATCCTACGAGCACTGATTCTGTGGGCTGCGTCCTTTCCATCTCCCAGCTGCTTCATCTCGGGGACGAGCAGCGTCGCAATCCGGATATCAGCCGCCTAATACAACAGCTCGAATCTTCACCGCAAGACGCTTCTGTTCGCATGTTTACCTTAAAGGACCACACCTTATATCGGCGTAATTTATCGCCCAATGGTCGCGACCTACTTCTGGTCATACCAAAGCACCTGCGTTCCACAGTCCTACGCGAGCTCCATGACACGCCAACCGCGGGTCACCTTGGTGTCTCTCGCACATTTGACCGTGTGCGCCACCACTTCTACTGGCCTGGCCTTTCACGCTCTGTTCGTCGCTATGTCAACGCTTGTGAAATTTACCAGCGTCGCAAAAAGCCGTCGGGACTACCTTCCGGATATCTTCAGCCCATCGACATCCCATCGGAGCCATTCTTCTGTGTTGGTTTGGACCTTCTCGGTCCCTTCCCAACATCCGCCTCTGGAACAAGTGGGTCGCGGTGGCTACGGATTACGCGACCCGTTATGCAGTTACGTGAGCCATGCCAACAAGCTGCGCTACAGACGTCGCTGATTTTCTACTACGCGATCTCCTTTTAGTGCATGGAGCCCCTCGTTAACTGCTGACAGACCGATGCCGTACGTTCCTTTCGAAAGTGGTTGACGATATCCTGCGTTCCTGCTCTACCCAACATAAGCTCACGACATCGTACCACCCCCAGACAAACGGGCTTACATAACGTTTAAACCGCACCCTGACAGACATGCTATCGAAATACGTCTCGGCCGACTATCGTGATTGGGACCTTGCACTACCCTACGAGACGTTCGCATACAATTCCTCCCGGCATGACACTGCCGGGTACTCGCCATTTTACCTTCTGTTTGGACGCGAACCAACATTACCGTTGGATACCTTCCTGCCAGCCACTGTGCAGTCTACTTCTGAATATGCACGCGAAGCTATTACCCGAGCTGACCACGCTCGTCAGCTTGCCCGCAGCAGAATTATGGCGTCCCAAGACTCGCAGAAGCATCGTTACGACGAGCGGCATCGCGACTAACACTTTCCAACAGGCTCCCTCGTTCTTCTTTTGTCCCCTACGCGACATGCAGGCCTTTCAGAAAAACTTCTTTCTCGTTTCACGGGCCCATACCGCGTGCATAGCGGAGACCAACACTACATATGAAATTGTCCCTGATAATCCATCAACCTTATCCGCTCTGCTGTCATGGGACATCGTCCACGTATCAAAGCTCAAGCGTTACCACACTGCTCCTGTTGTGGCCCCGTAAACTCGCCGGGTCGGCGCTTTTGCCGCCGGGGGTCGTGTTACGTGATTTCGTCTGACTGAAAGAGGGCATAGTGAAGCATACCCAAATAAGGTGCCTCAGACTGAGAGTGAAGAAGTGGATATTGTCGGTGAGCTGCGTTGTGGCTGCGGACTGACAACTGTTATTTTCCACGTAACAATATAGATGATGCCCTCGACTGCCTGAAGGGCACAGGGTACTTCTCATCTCTGGATCTTCGCTGCAGTTATTGGCAAGTACCCATGGCTTCAAATTACTGCTAAAAGACAGCTTTCGTGATGCCTGACGGCTTACTGAAATTTACCATCATGCCTTTCGGCCTGTGCAATAGGCCAGCTACGTTCGAGCGCATGATGGACACCATCTTTTGCAACTCCAAGCAAAGAACATGCCTGTGCTATGTTTGTGATGTGGTGTTTTCGACCAATGTTCCAGTGCACCTTGTTCGCTTGGTTGAGATACTGACCTGCCTCTTCATTGCTGGTCATCAAAAAGTTCCGTTTTCCTGCCCGTAAGTTAATGATATTGCCACGGGGTTGTGACACAGACGAAGGGAGCAGACTGCAGATCGAATAATAAACTGTTAATCTGGGCCGAACGTGTGGCCACGCAAAAGGAAACTCCACTGAAGACAAGACACCACTGAAAGCGGCGAGGAGAGCATCGGCCATATATCAACTGACAAGCGGCGAAGCGTGTCGGCATTTATTCACTTGCCATCGAATCTTCTATAGCGTTATCGCTATCAGTGATGAAGGTTTTAAAATAATCTGTAATATTCACGAAGTGGGCGTAACCTTCCAGACATCATCATCAGCCTGACTACGTCTACTGCAGGGCAAAGGCCTCTCCCATGTTCCGCCAGATAACCCGGTCCTGTGCTTGCTGCTGCCAATTTATACCCGCAAACTTCTTAATCTCATCTGCCCACCTAACCTTCTGTCTCCCCCTAACCCGCTTCCCTTCTCTGGGAATCCAGTCAGTTACCCTTAATGACCAGCGGTTATCCTGTCTACGCGCTACATTCCCTGCCCATGTCCATTTCTTCTTCTTGATTTCAGCTATGATATCCTTAACCCCCGTTTGTTCCCTAATCCACTCTGCTCTCTTCTTGTCTCTTAAGGTTACACCTACCATTTTTCTTTCCATTGCTCGCTGCGTCGTCCTCAATTTAAGCTGAACCCTCTTTGTAAGTCTCCAGGTTTCTGCTCCGTACCTAAGTACCGGCAAGATACAGCTGTTATATACCTTCCTCTTGAGGGATAGTGGCAATCTGTCATAATTTGAGAGTGCTTGTCGAATGTACTCCACCCCATTCTTATTCTTCTAGTTACTTCAATCTCGTGGTTCGGCTCTGCGGTTATTACCTGCCCTAAGTAGACATAGTCTTTTACAACTTCAAGTGCACTATTACCTATCTCGAAGCGCTGCTCCTTTCCGAGGTTGTTGTACATTACTTTCGTTTTCTGCAGATTAATTTTAAGACCCACCTTTCTGCTCTCCTTGTCTAACTCCGTAATCATGAGTTGCGATTCGTCCCCCGAGTTTCTCAGCAATGCAATGTCATCGGCGAAGCGCAGGTTACTAAGGTATTCTCCATTGACTGTTATCCCTAACTGTTCCCATTCTAGGCTTCTGAAAACCTCCTGTAAGCACGCGGTAAATAGCATTGGGGAAATTGTGTCCCCCTGCCTTACACCCTTCTCGATTGGTATTCTGTTGCTATCTTTATGAAGCACTATGATAGCAGTTGATCCCCTGTAGATTTCTTCCAGAATGTTTATATATACTTCGTCTACGCCCTGATTCCGCAGTGTTTGCATGACGGCTGATATTTCTACTGAATCAAACGCCTTCTCGTAATCTATGAAGGCTATGTATAGTGGTTGGTTATAGTCTGAGCACTTCTCTATTACCTGATTGATAGTATGAATGTGGTCAATTGTTGAGTAGCCTGTTCGAAATCCTGCTTGTTCCTTTGGTTGATTGAATTCTAATGTTTTCTTTACTCTGTTAGCAATTACCTTTGTAAATAGCTTGTACACTAAAGAGAGCAAGCTAATCGGCCTGTAATTCTTCAAGTCCTTGTCATCTCCTTTCTTATGTATTAAGATGATGTTAGCGTTCTTCCAAGACTCTGGTACTCTTCCCGTCAGGAGACAACTCGTAAACAGGGTGGCTAGTTTTTCTAACACAATCTGTCCTCCATCTTTCAGCAGATGTGATGTTACCTGATCCTCACCAGCAGCTTTGCCCCTTTGCATGCTCTCCAAAGCTTTTCTGATTTCTTCTATCATTACTGGTGGGGTGTAATCTGGGTTGCTGCTAGTTCTTATGGTATTAAGGTCATGGTTGTCTCGGCTCTTGTACAGATCTCTGTAAAACTTCTCCGCTATTTTAACTATACTATCCATATTGGTAGTTATTTTGCCTTCTTTGTCCCTTAGTGCATACATCCGACTTTTGCCTATCCCAAGTTTTCTCTTCAATGCTTTGAAACTTCCTCCGTTTTTCAGAGCGTGTTCAATTCTCTCCTTGTTATACCTTCTTACATCACATACCTTACGTCTATTAATCAACTTCGAAAGCTCTGCCAGTTCTATTTTGTCTGTTGTACTTGATACTTTCATGATTTGACGCTTCTTAATTAGGTTCTTCGTTTCCTGGGAAAGCTTGCCAGTGTCCTGTCTAACTACCCTGCCCCCAACTTCCACTGCACACTCCGTAATTATACTCGTCAGATTATCATTCATTGTATCTACGCTAAGGTTGGTTTCCTCACTAAGAGCCGAGTACCTGTTCTGCAGCGACACTCTGAATTCCTGTACTTTCCCTCTCAGTGCTAGCTGATTAATTGGCTTCTTGCTTATCAGTTTCTGTCGTTCCTTCTTCAAGTCTAGGCGAATTCGAGACCGTACCATTCTATGGTCACTGCATCGCACCTTGCCAATCACTTCCACATCCTGCACGATTCCAGGGTGTGCACTCATTATAAAGTCTATTTCGTTCTTATTTTCGTCACTAGGGCTCCTCCATGTCCACTTCCGGTTTTCTCGTTTTCGGTAGAAGGTGTTCAAAATCCGTAAATTAGACAGACAGGTTTTCCAGACAGGTTTTCACAAACGCTTAGAGGGCAGCATTCCAGACGCGTTCCAGACACACGGCTGGGCTTCGTGGGTGAAAACCGAATGAAACCTAAGTGTAACGGAGAAACACGCGTGGCTTTTCCCTCCTCTGAAAAGCATCGACCCGATTCTTGAAACTGAACACGAGGGGAATTACATGCACAATAAAAATAGCAATAAAGCAAAAAAGGTACAATAATAGCAAAATACCTACAAACAACTCAATTTTTAGGTTCGTTAACGCACATGAAACGGCTTGAGGCACACGACATGAACTACTTCTGGTTGCGCACGCCGCCGTTGAGAGTTCGTAATGCCGTCGGAGACAACTTCGTAGTCCAGGGGGCCGAGACGGTGAACTACTCTGTACGATCAGAAGTACCGTCGCAGAAGTTTTTCACTGAGTCCACGTCGGTGTATCGGTGTCCTTACCCAGGCAGGGTCATCGGGCTGGTACTCCACGAAGCTTCGTCGAAGATTATAGCGGCGGCTGTCAGTCGCCTGCTGATTCTCGATGCGCAGGCGGGCGAGTTGACGAGCTTCTTCCGCAAGCAGAATACAGACGGCGATGTCGAGGTTTTCTTCATTAGCGACGTTTGGCAGCATGGTGCCGAGCGTCGTTGTGGGGTTCCTTCTGTAGACCGACCTATATGGCGACATCCGTGTCGTCTCTTGCACTGCCATGTTGTATGCGAAGGTAACGTATAGAAGGATCGCGTCTTACATTTTGCGTTCGACATCAATGTAAATCTCCAGCACGTTGACGAAGGTCTTGTTTAGGCACTCGGTGAGGCCATTGGTCTGTGGATGGTGGGCGGTGAGCCGGCGATGGTTTATCTGGTTGTAGCCCAGGATCGCTTGAGTTAGGTCCGCCCTAAAGGCCGTACCTCTGTCGGTGACGAGGGCCTCTGGCGCACCGTGACGTGGAACGATGTTTTCAACAAAGAATTTAGCTACCTGGGATGTACTGCCTTTAGGCAGAGCCCTTATCTCGGTATAGCGTGTGAGGTAGGCGGTAGCGACGATGACCCATTTGTTTTCTGACGTCAAGGTCGGAAACGGCTCTAGTAGGTTCATGCCGATTTGCTGGAATGGTGGGCGTGGTGGCTCGATGGGCTGTAGAAGTCCAGCTGGCCTAGTCGGTGGTGTCTTTCGTTGCTGACAATCGCGGTAAGTCTTCGCGTCGAGCAACGTTGGCAGCAAGGTGAGGCCGGTAACAACTTTTCCGTATTCTGGCAAGCGTGCGAGAAACACCCAAGTGTCCTGCCGGGGGGTCGTCGTGCAGGGCCTGAAGTACTTCTAGTCGCAATGCAAAAGACATGAGGAGAAGGTACTTTGCTCGAAGTGACAAGACGTTGTTTCGGAGAACGCCATTTCGCAAGATAAACGTCAGTGTTCGCTTGAATACCATCGGGGCTAGGCCAGCACTGCCCTCGAGGTATTCCCTGAGTTCCGGATCATCTCGTTGTTGTTCAGCGAAGTCGTCGGAGCTTGCGGTTCCCAAGAAGCACTCATCATCCTGGTCATCCTGCGATGGTGTGTAGACGGGGCACGAGACAGGCAGTCGGTGTCGGAGTGCTTTCTTCCGGACTTGTAAAGGACGGAAGTGCGGGATTCTTGCAGTCTCAGGCTCGACCTTGCGAGACGACCCGTAGGGTTCTTCAAATGTGCCAACCAAGAGAAGGCGTGGTGGTCGCTTGAAACATTGAAGGGCCTGCCGTAAATGTAGGGGCCAAACTTTCATGTAGCCCAGATGATGGCAAGGCACTCCGTTTCTGTTGTAGAATAGTTGGTCTCTGTCTTTGATAGCGACCGGCTGGCAATACTGCAGACCATTTCCTGTCCGGCAGTCATCTGCACAAGAACGGCGCCTAGTCTATACACTGCTTGCGTCGGTATGTATTTCCATTTCGGTGGATCGCTCGAAATGCGCAAGCGATGGAGGCGTCTACACGCGTTGTTTAAGTTCTTGAAATGCTTCCTCCTGCGGCGTTTCGAACCTTTATACTATATTTATTTTTATTTATTTATTTAATACTGTAAGCCTTTTCAGGCTCATACAGCGTGGGCGGGCAAATTTACACAGTCGTGTACGAACCAAGCAATATCGCACGGAAGAAAACAGAATCACAAGATGCTGGTGAAAAGAAAAACGATGAAAGCGATTGCACAAAAGCATGGACAGGTCACAAAACATCATCGAGGTATCAGCAGGTAGTACAGTGATCAGTGTGTTCGAAAGCGCCCACAAACATCAAAAAACAAAAAGTTGCTTTTACTCTTCATAAAACAGGCTTTCTACATTCCGAACAAATGCATCTGCAAAGGAAAGATTAACGCATTCACGTGGCAGTTTGTTCCACTCTTCCTCTGCTTATGGGAAGAATTATTATTTAAAAGTGTCACAGCGTGACATGAATGGTCTGATGCACTTATTATGGTTGGTACGAAGGGAGGTATGGTTAGGTGGCTTTATATAGTTGTCTTTATCTATGTTTATACCGTTGTGATACAAAAGAAAAAGAAACTTTAAAGAAGAAACACGGCGACGGGCTGCAAGGGTCAATAAGCACGCCCGCCTGCGCAGCTCGGTGACATTGTCATGTCTCGAATACTTAGAATAGATAAAGCGAAGGGCCTTGCGTTGGACGATTTCTAATTTGTTGGAAAGATATTTTTGGTGGGGGTTCCAAACAATGCTGGCGTACTCGAGGATCGGCCTCATGAGAGATTTATACGCTGTCAGTATTACATTAGAAGGCGCCAATGCAAGTTTTCGACGCACAACCCTAGCTAGTTATAGGCTTTTGTGTATGTGCTGCTTATTTGTGCATCACACTTCAGTTTACTTGTAAACGTGACGCCCAGGTATTTAACAGCGTCGTTTTTGCAATGTTTGGGCCAACCAAATTGTAACTAAAATGCTGGATTGTTTTTCTGCGAGTTATGCTAAGGCAAGCAGTTTTCGACGCGTTAATTTCCATTCCCACTCAAGGCACCAACACGCAATATTAGCTAGTGTGGTGTTAAGTCTAAGCTGATCATCAGTTGCGCAGATAGTGGTGTAGATCAAGCAGTCATCAGCGATTAATCTCAATTTAACGTTGGGCTCAAGGCACATATAGATATCATTAACATATATTAGGAACAAGATAGGTCCTAAAACGGAACCTTGTGGCACTCCGGAAAAAACTTCCAATGATTCAGAGGCAATTCCACGTTGGACGTAGTAAGCTTGAGTGGCTTGGCGATCTTGGCGAAGTTTTCGACGAACAGTCTGTAATAGGCGCAGAGGCCGAGGAATCGAAGGATGGCCTTCTTGTCGGCGGTTGGAAAGAATGCAGTGATGGCGGTTGTCTTCAGCGAGTCGGGGCATATACCAGACTCGCTTATCACGTGGCCCAAGAACATGAGTTCCTCGTACGCGAAGCGTCACTTCTATGGCTTTAGGGTGCTTCCAGAGGTCTATATTGCTTGAAGTACAGCTTCAAGGCGCCGGAGATGCTCATCGAAGCTTGAGGAAAACACGACGACATGGCCCAAGTACAGGAGGCAAGTTGCAAGCGAGCCCGTACAGTATTCACAACGCGTTGGAAAGCTACGGGGGCCGAGAAAAGACCAAACGGCATCACCTGAAATTCAAAGAGGCCATCTGGTGTAATAAAGCCGGTCTTCTGGTGGTCTTTCTCGTCAACTTCAATTTGCCAGTAGCCGGTCTTGAAGTACATTGACGAAAAATACGTCGCGTTGTGGAGTCGATTAAAAGTGTCGTCCCTCCGTGGGAGAGCATACACCCATCTTTGTGATTTTGTTTAGGCGATGATAATCGGCGGAGAAGCGTAGAGTGCCGCCCTTCTTCTTCACTAGCACCACAGGTGACGCCCATGTACTCTTGGATGGTTTTATGATGTCACGTAGCATTTCGTCGACTTGCTTCCTTATTGCCTCCCGCGTCGAAACTCTGTACGAGCTTTGACGGAGCGGTATAGTACGTTCCAGTGTTAGCCTCCTCCGACGACGAAAAGCAGTCTTCGTAATCCCCGAGCAGGCTTTTCAGCCGTTCGTGCTTATGCTTCGGAAGCCTCGGATTGCCGTCGAAATTCTAGTGGAGACGTCGATTCATTGAAGCAGGTTCTGTAGACTGGGCGAGAGCGATAGCGTACATGGCTTCCACTATACCTTCAAAATAAGCAACCGTCGATCGTGCCTTTGCTCAATTGTTTGTACTCGTTGCTGAAGTGCGTGAGCATCACTGTTGCTTCCCCCCTCTCAACTCGGCTATTTCTCTTGCTACGCAAATCTCGCGGTTAATAAAGAGCTGCTGAACGCTTTCAACGAAGCCTTGCAGGTATGTTGTTTTCTGAGAGCCGACGGAAATGTTGATGCTGGAGCAAGGGGGGTGGCGATTCGCTCTTCCAGAACATTTAAGGGCTGCTTTTTGGGCTGCTTTTTGGGCTGTTTGTGTGGTGGTAGGGCTTGTTATTTTGATAGCGTTATTAGGGGCGATGCTCCTTCAGGCGTAGCCTATGTCCCATGTATGTAGCCACTTCTCATTTAGCTCTTGCACTGTCCACTGGATGGTGGTACCGTCCCCTGTATGTAGCCACCTCTCGTTTAGTTCTTGCAGTGTTCACTAGATGGTGGTACTAACAGCTGATGAATAGATTCAAGATGTTATAAACTAGACTGCGCTACTTATAATTTATGATGAAAGATGCGAGATGTTATAAAATAGGAATGATGTCACATATGGCACGTGTCATTGGTGGAAGGCAATCATTCAATTTAGTGTGGTGACGTACGCTAACGAAAGCGTTGTATTAAAATTGAGGGGGCAAAATGTACGAAGGATTCATGGTTTACGAGGTTTAACTCCGGATCTTCGCCCCCTCATCATCATTCACTTCGTGGATATGGCGGCACTATTTTTACTTGTATCTCAGATCGATGACTGCACCATGAAGGCTTGAGAAGTTCATACCAAGGATCACATCTATTGAGAACCGCAGCACTAGAACAGAACAGAACAGAAGGTTTTATTGTGCTAAATGAAGAATACATGTGCATGATATACAGAAAGAGGTCCCATAGTCAGAGACTGAAAGGGGACCTCTTGTACAATGTAGAATTGAGAATGATTGTGATGTACATAGCAGGGAGACAGAGCTACAGTAAAATGCAATTGAAACAAATAAAATAAGAATATACCCTTGTAATCTCACAGAAACAATTTAAAAGCAAGAATAACGCTCTAACTTCAATGACAACTGATTACAGAACGCAACTCACAATGAACAGGAATCAATTAAGAAACAGCAAAACAAGCTAGTTAGTGGACATGATATGATTTTTTAACTTTGATTTAATTGCCTTCAGGGAACGGCATACTTTAATGTCGGAAGGTAAACAATTCCAAAAAGAAATTCCGGAAAAATGAATGGTTTGTTTGCCATAATTGGTGCGAACTTTTGGCAGTAGAAAGTTATTGTTAAGGGCAAACCTTGTGACAATATTATTTGCGAGAATGGTAGTAAAGTGTGGAAGTTGGTTATTTATAGTTCTATACATGTAAATACCAAGGTTATAATTAACTAGCTCAGATACAGTTAATATATTGTTTTTGTGAATTAGTGGCTTAGCGCTAGAGAGATATGGGCTTGACGTGAGAATTCTTATCGCTTGGTTTTGAATTGTCTGAACTGAAGTAAGATGAGTGGTGTATGTGTTACCCCTTGAGGTAATACAGTAAGAAATGTGCGAATGAACAAAAGAAAAATACAGTGACATAAGTATTGATCGATTAAAATAAATACGAGATTTAATCAGTAGTCGAACGCCATACGTCATTTTTTTCCTAATATATGCAACATGTCGGTGGTATTTCAAGCTACTGTCGTGTTCGACGCCTAGGAATCTACAGCAGTCGCTCACAGGGATGTGATTGCGCACAATTATAACAGGAGGGATAGAAGGTAAGGGTTTTTGTGGTAAAGAGAACACAACGAATTTTGTCTTAGACGTGTTAATTTCTAACATGTTATTACTACACCACTGAACGAGTTGTGCCAGATCAAAGTTTAGATTTCCAGTTAAGGATGTAATGCTGATATCGGAGTTAAAAATTGTGGTGTCGTCGGCGTATAATATACAACTGGATGAAGAAAGGCATTTCGGCAAATCGTAATATAGAGTAAAAACAAAAGGGGCCCCAGAATGGACCCCTGGGGTACACCGATATTAGTTAATTTGGTTGACCAATATGCATTAGAAATTACCACCTTCTGTGTCCTGTTGCAGAGATAGCTACGTAATATTAGTAATGTTGGGCCAGTTATACCAAATGCTTCAAGTTTATTAAAAAGAATGTGATAATTGATCGAATCAAAAGCTTTAGTTAGGTCGATGAAAACGCTGCCCGCATAGTAACCGTTGACAATAGCCTTTTTTAATTGGTCAGTAAGTGAGATTAGCGCAAGGCCACTGGAGTAGCCGGAATGGAAGCCAAATTGACAAGGCGATAGTATATTAAATTTGTTCAGGTAATTTGTGAGACGTGTACAGATCAGTTTTTCAATTACTTTGCTGAAGAAGGGTAAGATGCAAATGGGGCGGTAATTATTCAATAACGAAGCATCTCCTTTTTTATGTACGGGGATTATTTTACCCTGCTTCAGTTCATGCGGGAAAACACCTGTTCTAAACATTAAATGCACAATTGAAGAGAATACATTTGATATAAGGTGAGCTAGCATTTTTATATGGGAGGGGTGAATGCCGTCAAGGCCAGCACTCGTCATTTTTAGGGTACCTATAACGCTGATTATTTCATCTGGAGTTGTGGGAAACAGAAAGAACGAATGGGGTAGGCGATCTAAGGCCATTTCATTTAATAAAGGTAGGGTGTGCTCGACGTGAAAGAAGAAGTTTGCAAACTGATCGGCTATGTCAGCTGGGTCACTATAAGTGACATCATTATGAATAACTGTAGCTATTTTATCCGAACGTGGGTTCCTATTTAAAAAGGAATTAATGATGTCCCAGTTTTTTCTCGTAATATTTCCGGCCTGAGTTATCTTTCGCGCATAATACTTTCTTTTAGCTTCCTTTAGCCGGGTGTTTATTGAGTTGCAGAATTTTTATAGTGAGCAAGCAAATTCATGTTTAATGGTTGCCTTTTAGTTTTTTTTGTAGAGGTTGTCACGTTTGCGCATGTCTGTTAGTAATCCCCTCGTCAGCCAGGGATTTGCTGGTGATGCGATTATTTTTTTGCATTTTTGCTTATCTGTACAAGATTGAACATGGGATAGGAGCAAAGATGAAAAGAGGGTGGAAGCTTCTTGTGCATCAGCTTTAAGATAAACTTCAGACCAGTTAGTGTTGGCAACGGTATCAGTAAATTTCTGCTTTTCCAATATATCACGAATAAAGGAAGGTGAATCACGTTTTGCAGTGGAATCTAAACGCAGAAATATGGGATAGTGGTCAGTAATAATAATTTCTAGCACTCCAGTGTCTGGTGCCGTGAGTAGATTTGAAAATGCATGATCAATGAGGGACCCATTGCTATTGCTGTTTGGTCTAGTTGGAATACTGATTAAAGATTCATACCCGAAGCTATTTAGTGCAGCTAGATAGTTGATTGAGTTAGGTGACAATCGTCTAGTAAATTGATGTTGATGTCACCCATGATAATAGCATTTTTATTTTCAAGGGAAATAAGATTTAGGGAGCGTTGCAAGTTTGTGCAAAATTCAGTAACTGGAGAAGACGGTGAGCGGTACATACAGCCTAATATGAATCTTTTGTTATCTGTATTAAGAAAAGTATGCTCAAACTCAAGCCAGACCGATTCACAGTAGATCGTGTTTAATTCGAGATCGAACCTTTGTTTACAGGAAGCGTTAGAAAATACGTATATGGCTGCGCCACCATGATTGCTAGATAACCTGTGACTGTAATATGGCGTGTAGGAAGGGAAACCAAACAGATTTCTATTGTTTTCTGATAACCAAGTTTCTGTAACTGCAATTACTGAGAAAGGGTTGGTAAACGTGGAAAGAAGACTTTGAAATTCATCAACATGTTTTCGTAGGCTTCTGGCATTAGGATGAATAAAAGAGTGGGAGTTACTCCTTAAAAACGAGTTTAGTTGCACAGGTGACAGAAGAGCCGACGAGGAAGGCATAGCTGGCGCATGCGCATTATGTACAATGGGAGCCAATTAGTTTATTTAGCCAGATCAGCCTCATCGCGTATCCTGTATACATTACTGTCGGTTGTCTTGCTAGCTTTGATTTGGCAGTTTGTTGTCCACAAAAACATCCTTTTTTTTCTCTTTCTTTAGAGCCAAAGCCTTAGAAAAGAGAGGCTTGTTCGCAGGGGTCAAATGCTCATTTACGTACACGGGATTGTCAGGTGTCTGTGTTACGTTAATGTCCCTCAGGCAGAGCTTAGCTCGTCTGGCCTTGCTTATGAATTCAGTCTTCTTATGTCTTGAACAAAATCGCGCAAGAATGTTTTTGTTGCATTCCTTTGCTGTAGGAACACGGTGAACGACGTCAAGGTCAGATGGTGACACCGGGCATCCGATCTTTTCACCCACCGTTTCCAAGATCGCGACACAGTCCTCCCCTTGTGTGCACGGTACACCTCCGATCTCGACATTGTTAAGCCGTGAATATTGTTCGATTTCAGCTAGTTTGTTAGACATCATGCGGTTTTCAGACTTCAGTGATTTGTTTTCGGCCATCAAGGCAGTGTTGTCTTGCCTTAATTCCTCAACAATTTTTCCGTGAATTTTGCGCTAGCAACAAGGTCATCAACTTCTTTCTTCATTTGCACCGCATCGAAACCAGAATGATGCAGCTTTAACAGAATCCTTGCGAACACCGACTCCACGAAAGCCTTGGTTTTAGGCTTCTCCTCGAGTTCCTCTAATCTCTTTGCCAGTTCAGCATTCGTTGGCATTTTGGACACAAGAGACACTCAGACAAGCTCAAAATGCGAACAACGGCAGCAGCGACAGCAAATGAGCAACGAAAACATCGCAAATGGCGTGAAAACCAACCTGCAGTAAATTATACGGTAATCTCGGTCAGTCGCTCATTGCGCTGCCGCTGCTGCCAATGACATCCAGTCGACAGTGCCGGTCCTGTATAGCGTTGTTTGACGATTCCAGTGCCGCCCAGTGGTGATATCACCGAAAACGCAGCCGTAGGTAGCGCTGCGTCGTCTCGGAAGGCCCCACAAGCAAGGTAGTCCGTGGCAGCAATCAGGGCGTCTGGCGATGAAGCAGCACCTCGGGAGGCAAGCTTCGACGATCGGGCATCGGCCGAAGTAACTGTAGTAAATTATACGGTAATCTCGGTCAGTTGCTCATTGCACTGCCGCTGCTGCCAATGACATCCCATTGACAGTGCCGGTCCTTTATAGCGTTGCTTGACGATTTCAGTGTCGCCCAGTGGTGATATCACCGAAAACGCAGCCATAGGTAGAGCTGCGCAGTCTCGGAAGGCGCCACGAGCAAGGTAGTCCGTGGCAGCAATCAGGGCGTCCGGCGATGAAGCAGCACCTCGGGAGGCAAGCTTGGACGATCGGGCATCGGCCGAAGAAACTGCAGTAAATTCTACGGTAATCTCGGTCCGTTGCTCATTGCGCTGTCGCTGCTGCCAATGACATCCCGTCGACAGTGCCGGTCCTTTATGGCGTTGCTTGACGATTCCAGTGCCGCCCAGTGGTGATATCCCCGAAAACGCAGCCGTAGGTAGAGCTGCGCAGTCTCCGAAGGCGCCACGAGCAAGGTGGTCCGTGGCAGCAATCAGGGCGTCCGGCGATGAAGCAGCACCTCGGGAGGCAAGCTTGGACGATCGGGCATCGGCCGAAGTAACTGCAGTAAATTATACGGTAATCTCGGTCAGTTGCTCAGTGCACTGCCAATCACTAATTGAAACTTGCGGGGTTAATCCGGTTGTTAACGTAGACTCTCACAGTACATATTCCCTCCGGTGGTGTGGTGGCCTCCCAATGGGCCACGAAAATCTGATGCACATTCGACCTATAGCCGAACGTCCACGTCCGGAGCCGGTCATCTTTGGGATAACCTAGGGCCGTTGCATATTTTGTTGTTCTTTACGTCCGTTTTGTTGCTTGTCTGGAACTTTCGAAAGATATCTACAAAGCATTTCATGTGGACGCAATAATTTAGACAGGAGATGGACATCCACAAGACATCCTTGAAGACTTTTCGAAACGGCTGCAAACATTTATATACGTCTTCGTCCAAGAGAAGACCTATAAAATTCATTTTGAAAACGAAAGAATAGCGCCTCAAGTGTGCTTTCTTGCAGTTTTTTAGTATTTTGAACAATTCCAACATAGCCGTATCTGTTAAGGAATTGTTCATAACGTGTTAGAGTGTTCAATTGAGCAAACGACAGGAGGGGATACAGAAGATGAGACAGAGTACTGAACTGCCAACAATTTATTTCTTGCGAAAGTCTTGCTTTTATACAGTCACCAGTTGCGCTAGTCATGCGTGAAACACAATAATAGTGCATAAGTACATCAGATTGACAAGCAAAGGGTGCTAACACAAGAATCTTTCATTGAGCATATTTTTTGTGCCTCTATTATTTCGTGTGTGATGCGATCCCTGCATGTTGCCACAATGAAAACATTGGCCGGCAGCCACACATGCTGCACCGAGTGGACTGCCACCCTTGTTTATAATTATTCACATTGTGTAGATGTTCCTTCAGCCTCTCATTTATACAGTGACATGTTTGGCCGACGTAGTATCTTCCAGACGATAACAGCAGCTGATTACAGATGCAATCTCTAAATTTATTTGCATGTGTTTTAGTGCAACCGAGAGTGGGTCTGAACGGAGGCACGGACAGCTTGCACAGGTGACTAAATTTTTTAGGGGCCGTAAAGACCACCTTTACGTCAAGTCGCTGTACCACTATGAACTTTCAAAGAAACGTGAAATCAGGTTTCTTGACGTTAAGCTATTCCTAAATCATGACTGCTATTGCTGGATGTATCAACCACGTGGAAATAAGCCTGTTTTGCCATTTCACTCCACGCATACTGAATTATATAGGCGAGGTATCGCAACATCTTCCTTCGTGAATGCTTTGGGAAAACCTTTATGCACAAGATTACGGAAGGCTTTGTTGAACAATCGCCATGGCTGACGTTGGCTGAGTACCCCGACCACATGCAAGTTTTCATTGCCGAAAGCCTGCTCCGTCAACTTCAGGCCACAGAGAACGCTAACGTCATCCAGCATGTCCAAGCTAGACAAGCTTTCACCGTAGGTTCGTATATGCACAAGATAGCGCACAATCTTAAGAAAGTGGCACAGCGAGTTGACGTGAAGGTGGTCTTTACGGCCCCTAAGAAATTTAGTCGCCTGTGCAAACTGTCCGTTCCACCGTCCAGACCCACCCTTGGTTGCCCTATCAAACACGCAAAAAACTTTAGAGATTGTATTTGCAATGTGGTGTATCAGCTCTTGTTATAGTGTGGAAGATACTACGTCGGCCAGACAGGTCACTGTATAAATGAGAGGCGGATGAACATGTGTACAATGTGAATCATTATAAACAAGGATGGCAGTCCGTTCATTGCAGCACGTGTGGCTGCCGGCCAATGTTTTCAGAGTGTACTATTGTTGCAACATGCAGGGATCGCACCACACGCGAGATCATAGAGACAAAAAAAAATATGCTCATTGAAAGATGCTTGTGTTAGCACCCCTTCTGTCGCCCTCACCGATAAAGAAAAATTATCTCTTTGCTTGTCGGTGTGGTGTACTTAAGCATTATGATTGTGTTTCGGGCATGACTAATGCAACTGGTGACTGTATAAAAGCGACGACTTCCGCAAGAAATAAATTGTTGGCAGCTCAGCGCTCTGTCTCGTCTCCTCTATCCCCTCCTGTCGTTTGCGCTGTTAAGCACTCTTTATCATGTTATACCAACACGCCCAATCCTACTGTCTCATAAGATGTACTTCAAGACATTCTTTATGCACTATAGTGAACTGAAGCTCAAGTTTGCGGAGCGATGACAACGCCGTGCCTGTCCCTGGCGGCGAGCTCCGGAACACTTGAGGAGAAACGCGGAAAGCGCGCAGGCGAGTGTGTTTCGCCGAAACGGGAGCGCTTGCGACACGCGCGCCACGCGTTCTGCAGTCACTGCGGTGAATAGGTGCAGTGCCGTCCACTTGGCGCGCTAAAACGAAACGCTCGCTGTGCGAAGGTGCCTTTCCACGATGGAAGAAGCAGCCCCACGGAAACGTCGGTGAGGTTCGAAATGTTGTGTTGTGGGCTGCCACAGCAAGACAGACAACACCAAGGGACGCTCTCCACGTGTAAAGCTGTATCAGTTTCTCAGCAAGTCACAGTCGGTGAGCACAGCCGTGTTCGTGAAAGATAGACCAAGCATTACACGAAAGCCGAAAAAAAAGGCAGATCCCACGTACAGTGGGAATTGATAATATGCAAAGCATGAATGAGAAAGGTTGATACGTCACTTTAAAATTAGCAAATGTTACGAGGTTGAGGTAAAAGATGCTGTACATGACTTTCGTGTCACGATGATCATGCATGTTTGGATGCGTTGTTTGCCATCGTCATCTATTCAAGTCACGTGATACCAAATTTAGTATATCTGGAGCAAGCGAAATGGCCGCGAGCACGCTATGAGCGTGGTGTGTTGTCATGTTCTTACATGACACATTTAGCAGCATTATCATCTTTGCACAAGTCATGTACTTTCGCCACTAATTGACGTCATTAACACCAAACTTCCTATATGTGGAGCTAGCAGAACGGCCGCGACCACATGATGGAGGGCTCAATGGGAGTATTCCCATGAAGCGTTGACGCGCGCGCACGCTGTGCGCAGCGACCCTGCGTTAGCAAAACGCGAGCACTCTATATAGCTTGACGCCAGGCGCGACCATCATTCATATGCGCGGCTCGACGGCTACCGGCAGGAAATGCGACATGCTGCATTTTGCGCCGATGCGTTAACCAGACAACACTGTGCCTCCCTCTTTTCGTGACGGAGGGACGCTGGACGCGCCACAACGCGCATGCGTCAAAGCAACGAAGCACGGCACGCGCCTGCGCGTGTATGGCAGGACCGTGGCCTAGCGTGGCAACGCCGGCGTGACGCGACGATATGAACGCCGGTGAGCACGCGCACCGCTTCACGTTGAAAAGTATTGGCGATTTGACTGCGGCATGTAGTCATGTTCTGACATGACACGCATCTCATGATTATCACGTTCACACCAGTCACATACCTTCGTCATTCATTGACGTCACGTAACACCAAATCTGGCATATGTGAAGCTAGCGAAACGGCCACGAGCGCATCATGAGTGTGGCATGCAGCCATGTTGTTATCTCACACGCATGTCGTAATTATCATGTTTCGATGTGTCATTTACCTATGTCGTCCGTTCATGTCGCGTAATACCGTGTTTGGTACATGTGAGGCTAGCGAAACGGTCACGAGCACATCATGAGTGTAGCATTTAGTCATGTGGTTACATGACATGCATCTCATTATTATCATGTTTGCACCAGTATCATACCTTTGTCATCCCTTCACGTAGCGCAATACCAAATTTTGTTTAGGTGAAGCTAGCGAAACGACCGCCAGCGCATCATGATCGTGGCATGTAGTGTTGTTTTACATGACACGCATCTCATGATTATCATGTTTGTACCAGTAACATACCTTCGTCATCTATTCACGTACCGTAATACCAAATTTTGAGTATGTGACGCTAGCGAAACAGCCGCGAGCGCATCATGAGCGTGGCATGTAGTCATGTTGTTACATCACACGCATGTCATGATTATCTTGTAAGGGTCTCTCGCTTGTGTTCGACATGCGGTCATATCATACCGTACCAGTTTTGAAACATGCCATGTGAACGAAACAGCCGCAAGAGCTGCACGACCATTATATGTAAATCATCACATTCATGACACACATGTCATAATTTTCATGTTATGACTAGTCAAATATGCTCTTCATACAGTCATGTTCTGTTATACCAAATTTGGTATCGATACCATTATCGAGACAGCCAGGAGAGCTTAAAGTCGTAGGCGGCTAGATAGATAGATAGATAGATAGATAGATAGATAGATAGATAGATAGATAGATAGATAGATAGATAGATAGATAGATAGATAGATAGATAGATAGATAGATAGATAGATAGATAGATAGATAGATAGATAGATAGATAGATAGATAGATAGATAGATAGATAGATAGATAGATAGATACGCTGAAAGCCGCCGAAGTTCGCTAAGAAATGTTTCGCATTTAAACGGCAAGCTTTTCAACTTGACTCTCTATGGTTAAACTTAGCTTGCTGATTCGCTGCGACGTCAGCGGCTCATGCGCGGCACGGAGGACATGACTCTAAAGCTTCTCAGATATTTTAATGCCATGACCTAATAACCTTAGTCTTTATTTATTTTTTCAGCACTCCGCAAACGTTTGCGCATCACAGTACACGGCTGCTACTATTAGATACTACGTCAAAACCGTTACAATTATATGATTTCCATAAGCGTCAACACAGCACATCGATAGAGTACGCTGTTTCATGTCGGCGGAATGAGACTTTCCTCTCGGCATACGTCGTACACGGTATTATCAGAGACGACCCGAGCAATGCATTTCGCAGTCACTCGGGCGTCCTCCTACTGTGTCGTCTGCTCTACATCATAAGCTTCACTAACGAGCTTTAGTCCTTTAGTTTGATTCGCTTCTTGGAAGTGCTCGTCCAGCTAAGAGATGTTTGTGAAGCCGCAGTGCAGGTGGTACATTGTGAGGTAACTTAAAAACAGCACGCGCTCTCTGCACGAGCACGTAAGCGAGCGGCAGCGCACTAGAGCGAAGGGAAAACCCGCCATCTACATCCTCGAATTCTACTTTTCTACCAAAGATGACGCTGCCGGGTAGATTTATGGCTGGCTGGCTGGCTGGCTGGCTGGCTGGTTGGCTGGATGGATGGATGGATGGATGGACGGGTGGATGGATGGATGGACGGATGGATGGATGGATGGACGGATGGATGGACGGACGGACGGACAGACGGACGGACGAACGGACGGACGGACGGATCTGGCTGTACCCTTTAGATCGGGCGGTGGCTCACGTCAGTTAGCCATAAAGTTGAGTACTATCACTGTGTCTTTAAGGATTGAATTTCACTCACGCCTCAATTGTAGCCATCAATCAGTTAGCCTCATCCTGGTTATTTCTACCGATTTAAAGCCTATTTTGCCTTCTATGTACCTAAACCTCAATGCTTTGAAACATTTGGCACCATTATCTTCGACTATAGGGTGGAGCCCTTTTGAGACATTATTAAATGTTCAGCCGTTTCCTCCTGCTCTCCACACGTTCTACATACCGTGTTTGTGCCTTCGTAATTTTGCTCGGTAGGCCTTCGTCCGTCATACTCCCGTTCTAGTCTCTAATAGCAGAGAATTACACCGAAAATTATCGTAGATCATTTCCCTCGCAATTTCCTGCTTAATAGTTCGGTGGGTCTCGAATGACGATTTCGTAAGCATTCCCACCTTCCTCATGCCACTCTCTGTTTCCTTCACCTTCTTCTCAACCGATGTTTTCTTTTGGCTTGACATTCTGCTGTTGTCTAAATACTTGCTTGACAATTTTCGAGTTCGTTTCCTCCATTTAGTATCGACATTCTTTACGTACAAGTAACTGAGAACTTTCTTCACCCAACGCTCCCCTTCCATTTTTCTCAATCGCTCCTCCAATTTTATCTCACTGCTAGCTTCCCAGCACTCAAACGATGTCCATCCCATGTCTCTCAGTACCCCCTTGATTTGAGGTATTACCGTGTGCTCCCAAAGCAAGTCTACCTATGCCACGTTGTTTAATTTCCTCTCTTGCTTGAACTTCTAATTTCATGCACAAGACCGCATTGCCGAACGTAAAACCCGGGACCATGACACATTTCGAAATCTCTCTCACAACGTCATACCTATTGTAGTTCCACAGTGCCATAACTTTATTACAGCTGCATTCCTGGTGCCCTTAGTCGTTACGTATCTTTCGTGCTCCCTTAGATACTCACCCCCGTTATTTATTCATACGGCCAACTATTTGTAGTTACTACTACTTCTTTTTTACTACTTACTTTTTACTTCTTTTACTATTTACTACTTCTAGCGTGACTTCCTGTTTATGCTGACTGCCTTCGTTACTAAAGATTATGATTGGCAATTTTTTCCTGCTGAATTTCAAGTTTAACCTATCTCCCTCATCAATCCCTGCATATATCCCTTGTTGTCGGCTATGATGACTATATCATCTGCACACATCAATGCTGGCAATTACTGTTCAATGTGTTTTCATTACTTGGCAAAAGACAGACTGAACCTGAGTCGACTGCCCTCTAATTTGGCTTCTAGCCTCTGGAGATACAGCATAAATAACAAAGGTGACAAGGCACATCTCTGTCGAAGCCCGCGTTGTATCCCCATAGGTTCAGATACCAGTTTTTCCTATTTGATAACTACCTTGTTATTTTATTAGATATTGCAATAGGATGGAAAGATGGGCTAGTTGGTAATTCATTATGGTTAGATAGATAGATAGATAGATAGATAGATAGATAGATAGATAGATAGATAGATAGATAGATAGATAGATAGATAGATAGATAGATAGATAGATATATAGATAGATAGATAGATAGAATAGATAGATAGATAGATAGATAGATAGATAGATAGATAGATAGATAGATAGATAGATAGATAGATAGATAGATAGATAGATAGATAGATAAGATAGATAGATAGAAGATAGATAGATAGATAGATAGATAGATAGATAGATAGATAGATAGATAGATAGATAGATAGATAGATAGATAGATAGACAGACAGACAGACAGACAGACAGACAGACAGACAGACAGACAGACAGACAGACAGACAGACAGACAGACAGACAGACAGACAGACAGACAGACAGACAGACAGACAGACAGACAGACAGACGGACGGACGGACGGACGGACGGAGGATGGACGGATGGATGGATGGATGGATGGATGGATGGATGGATGGATGGATGGATGGATGGATGGATGGATGGATCGCGGCCCGCATGTGACCCGCAAGTGCTGGTTTCGAGGCTACGGTGTCACTGCGATCGTACGTCGCAGTTTCCAGCAGGGCAGACGCTATATAAAACTCATATGGCACCCGCTACGCCCGCAGCGCTTGCAGACAGTATTCTAAATCTTCCCGATATTCCGCATTATGTTTTCCGCATATTTTGCATCAGTGTTGTGTAGAACAAGGTCTACTGTGTGTTTCCGCCGACGGTTCATTTCAACTCAATGGCCGGATCTGCTTGCCACCGTCAGTTGCCGATATAGGATGCAGCTAAAAGCGTCGCCCATTCGGATAACGTACTTCTTTTGGTAAGCCGAACTACGCGCCCCTGACTTTTCGTCATTTCGTTACTAGAACTTTTCAAAATTATAACCCATACGGTTAGTATGACAGCTCGTGGTTGAATCTTGATCGAAAGCGTATAGCTATAGAACACACGCAGGCGCGAATCGTAAGCTATACGGACTCGACCTATTTTGAATATTCTTGTTCTTCTACAGGTTACAGCTCGCGTTAGTGAGCGTGTGCGAGGCAAGCATGTTTACAATAATGCCGGCCAGTCGCCGACAAACTGCAACGTTTCTACGTATACGCGCCTCGCCTGAGTGCAGTTATGATTGATTGTTATTCACAAATACATGAGAGCGTTGTATCAGATCTTTAATTAGAAATTATCTTATGTTTCCCAATTAATACGTAGCTTACTTGTATGCAGGATTTCTTCACTGCTGTTTGTGCAAAACATTGGGCGTGGCCCAATGTTTTGCCCAAACAGCAGGGAAGAAAAGCTGCATTCAAAAAAAAGTACACGCCAGTGCACTTTTTTTCATGAGATCCTCAGTACATCATAATATTGTTCATGAAATTTCGTGTGAAAGCAATTTTCGAAAGTCATTTCAAGTTTTTGAAGCAAATGTAGAATGCTGCTCTCCGTACTATTTGCCGTGTCCTTATTTGCTTGATATCTTAGTTGCATTGTTGTCGGAAAAGCTAGCTAAGGTGATGCCACCGAAGCTTTAAACCTGGCAGAGCGGGCAGGGAAGGCAAATGATCATTTTCGCGCTACTAAAGCCATGACGAAAAAATACTTAAAAGTTGCACGGGCCGGGTGTGCCAACTCCTGGCTACGCTTCTGTACCAAGAAGCACATTCATTAGAGGCGCGATTTTATTTGTGCGCTATAATAGAACGCTCGCTTTTCCCATGCACAAATAATCGAGGTTAGCGTAAACGTAGTGCGTACGTGGCACCCTCCGCCAATCTCGAGGACGAACATTGTGTTGAAGAGATTCAGAGCCGCTGTACTTCCGAATTGCCTGCGCGCGCACGCTGCCGCATTCTTTTCTACTATCGGCATCAAATGAAACGCGAACAGCGGAGCGCGTGGCACAAGCCTTATCAATGGCAAAGTGCGTGTCGTCCACCAGTCATTAGCACAGACAGGCCATCACATCCGGTGTGGCAGCACTGCGCAATCCCTCTATAGCGCAATATTTCTGCTTGTGTTCCAGGTATGGTATTTGAAAGGAACAAAATTTATAAAATACAGAGGTTACTACTGCAGTCGAGGGCAAGTATTGTATAGCACGGTTTGTCATCACGGAGTCAATAATCACGGCATGTCTGGAAAATTCTATTTATAGTAGACAAAGTGAGTTCATAGTGCTGGTGATTCCACGCTGTTTCACTTCGTGCATGCCGGTAAAGCGAAACGATTTGCGCTCTCTCTTCCGAAGAAACACTCGGCATTAGCAGTTAAAATGAAGCCTTTTCGGGTCGTTCTCTGAAAGAAGGGTGTAGGTTAAGCAGCGCTGGCGAACGAGATACGACAGTCGTTTGAAAATCAACCACAAAACTATTATATATATTTTTTTCTTTTATCATGCCAAGACACCGATTGCACTGTGACGCTGAAGTAAAAACAAGGAATTGCGAGTGATACGATCAAAAGCGCTTGGCACGCCCACGACTTTCCATCATTGTCATCATATGAAAACTAGAGCAGAAATGGAGATAAAGCACTCTAGGTGGATCGCGCATTGCTGCCAAACCGGATGTGCACGCCTGTCACTGGTGATGACTGGACGGCCAACACTATAGTGTTTCTAATGCTTGAAACACGCGCTCCGTGTTCGGGTTTCATTTGACGCCGATAGTACTCACCGCGTGCCGTTGGAGAATACAAAGTAACACAAAGGCTCACGTACGCAAGCCGCTTGAGGCCCCAGAACTAAAACTCTCTATCGTGAAGCCTCATATAGGGCAATTCATGTCCGATGAACGTTTGCTAATTTCAGCGATATTCCCAGGTGCGCACTGAAAGGGCTAGCTGCAGATCCGTCCTGTGTCCGAACGTACAGTTTTTGTCACCCATCGTACGTTCGACGGCTAACAATCTTTTGTTTTATTTTAGCGCATATAGGTCATACAGACGACCGTATAGTATAGAGCTGGCGGATTTCTGGGTATCTCCATTTGTCTTACATACATATGTCCAAAACTGGCATACCAGTAGATGTCCACCAGATTTTTGTGGCCCATTGGAATGTCGGTTTACTTCTCACCATTTGTTCTATAATGGTCCCCATGGGGTCGTAAGGTATTTCAAAATAAATAAAAAGATTTTCATTTCATTGAGCTTAAGAATTCATTATGCGTCTTTTCAGACCACTTTCCTTCACGTTGCGTTGTCAAGCAAATCTCGACTTGATTTTGAATTCGTGATTGATTCCTGTTATCAGTCTTCGTTAGCCTAGATGCTCTCTAAATGTGCATCACGAAGTGCAGGCCTGAGCCTTCCACTCACGGCAAATTCTTTTCATCTACTCCACTTTGACATTTCATTACCTACGTTGTGTAGAAACCTTCTTATACTTAACAACTCTCACGTGTTTTTGAAACAAATGTATCTTCTGAAAAGAAAGGGGGGCCGTTGGGGGGCGCTGACCAGCGCGGACGTCTCCGCATCGGCTCTGAATCTTTTGCTTTTTTTCGGGTTTTTTATGGAGTTTTCAACCCAGTTCTCTGCTCTGAATCTGTGTATAAGGAGGTTTTGCGCACGTGGATACCCGATTTCTGGACTTTGGGTGCGTATTTGCCATTTTTCGACCGTTCTTCTGATCGGAACGCCGCGGAAGAGGGCTAGCCCTAACATTAGGCTTAGCGGCTTTGCCGCTTCGCCGCCGTCAGTTAGGCCTAGTGACGAGTAGGGCGGTTGCTCACACTTTTCCCGAGAAGATGCAAGTTGAAGTGGAAGGCGAAACGATCGAGGAAGAGGAACTCAGCGATGCGGGCTGGAATTTTGTGCGCGGCAGGTCTTCACAGCAAAGAATCGGCGGGCACGAACCCGACGAAGGTTCTAGAAGATATGGCGTCGGTTCTGGCGCGTCTTCCCGCCGCGGCCGTTCAACACTGAAAAAAACGGATTATTGCGTCCCTCTCGCATGCCCGACTTGCCGGAAGATCACCGACGGATCGTCATACGACCGCGGGATGGTTTGGATCTCAGAAAAGCAGGACACTGCAAGTTGCAGAGGCAATCATGGCCGCTGCGAAGATCACTTACGACGCTGCGGGAGAAGACGTAGTCTGCCCCAACGTTACACAGAATATCGTCGTGGTTAGTACGCCGCTGGAGGAGCACGCGAAGAACTACGTGCGCATTAAGCAAATCAAGGTTGGAGAGAAAGTGTACAACGTCAACGCCTACTACTCCGCGGGTGACGGCTACTGCAAGGGTGTTATTCGGAACGTGGACCGGGAAATCACCGAGAAGGAACTCAACACTATGATTGTGCATTCCGGGAATCCGACTGCCATGCAAGCCAAACGCATAAAGGACACTGGTTCCGTGGTCATCGTATTTGAAGGCTATGAAGTTCCGAATCACGTCAAGTTTGGAGGTGTTCTTCTCAAGTGCTACCTGTATAGGCGGCAGGTGGATGTGTGCTACATATGCGCCAAAGTAGGCCATCGAGCGGATGTATGCCCGACGCCGGAGAAGAAAACCTGTCGTGGATGCGGGGTGGAAAACCCCACGGACTCACACGAGTGTAAAGCGAAGTGCAAGCTATGCGGACAGGGTCACCCAACGGGTGATCGGACTTGTAAGCAGCGCTATCAGACTCCTTTCATCGTGAGACAGCGACGAAGAGAACGGATTGAAGAGTCAAGACGGGAACGACAGCTTCCCGGAAGATTTGAAGATTTTCCTCGCATCGAAGAGCGGGGCGACCAACGGCGGAGCCATGGCTCTACCCATCGCTCAGAGTCCGCTGGCCCTAGGTCACAATCCGGCTCAAGGCCTGGTCATCTCCCGGCGCAAACAACATGGGCGCAGAAGGCTGGTGGTGTGAAAACACAGCAGGTAAGTGGGGGGTAGTCCTACATGGCAGCCGGGCAGTGAGGAACTTAAACAGATGAGAGAGGAGAATTCTCTTCTAAAGGAGATGTAATGACACTTAAAGAGGAGATCGGAACGCTGAGGAAAGCTTTGGAGGATACTAGTAAGTCGGCTCCTGTTGCTATGGAGACTTCGGCAGGAACTGTAGGTCGCAAACGCAAAGCGGTAGGTGATGTAGCTGTTTCGGACAAGGACGGTTTTGAAGCGTTTCGGGAGACTATGGAGAAGTCGCTATCGGAGATCACGAACATACTCCAACAGCTTCGAGTGGACGTAGGGGAGCTCAAGAAGCAGAGCGCTGATCACGGTAAGCGACTTCGAGCATTGGAGACTAGGACTGATGAGGTCCAAGAAGTTACGCCACAGGAGAAAGGGCAGACGCCGCATCTCCCTTCGCCACAGTCAAAGGCTGGGGCGGATGGAAACGCAAAATTTGGCAGCGAAAATGGCGGGGCAAAATAAGCAGCACCCGGCACTCCGCGTGTGGCAGTGGAACTGCTGGGGGTTTCAAAGAAAAAAGGCGGCATTGTGCCAATTTATTAGAGCTAGAGAAGGCAAGCCACATGTCCTGTTGCTGCAGGAGACTCTCCTAGAGGGGATTACCCTCTCTGGGTATGAGACTTTCTGCCGCAAATCGGATGACGGCAGGGGGATAGCGGTGTGCGTTTCCAAGCAAATCTCGGCTCTCGTACATCACGATCTTGACAAGCGATTTAAATCAGAATATCAGTGCATTGAGCTTCTCCCCGGGAGGCGACTGCTCAAGGGGTTGCTAATTTTACATGTTTACAGTTCCCCGAAACGTTCGAAGGACCGCTTTTATGCCCTTATTTCAAAGGCTATGAGTCTCGCGAACCGCGGGAAGATCCCGCTTTTGGTGTCTGGAGATTTTAACGCGCCACACACTGCGTGGGGGTATCCAAAAACTACAACGAAGGGTGACTCACTTTACAAGAGCACGCATGACTTGGGCATGATTATGCTGACTGACCCCCGTTATCCGTCGCGAATAGGAAATTCAGCTTGTAGGGACACTACGCCTGATTTGACTTTTACAAATTTTCAGGATCACTGCGAGTGGACTAATTTATATGAACACTTAGGTAGCGACCATTATATACTAGAAACTACGCTGTCGGCAACTGTCACAGCTAGCAGGAAACACACTATAGTAGACTGGGATCTTTTCCGCGATATTCGTAAAGATGGGGGCTGCTGGGAAAATCTTGCGGATTGGAAACAGAACTTATCTAGCGACGTTAAGAGGGCCACAAAGGTCATCGAGACGCCGCCAGAGATTGGAACCATGGATAGCAAACTTGCCCACCTCTTCGAGGCCAGAATGGCCTTAGGGAGCGCTGGAAACTGAACAAGCTCAATCGGCGGTTAAGGCGAAGGATTGCTGAAATTAACAGGGAGATCGAGACCTACTCCATGCAGCTTGAGAGAGCGCGATGGGAGGAGACATGCAACATGGTAGATGGACAAATGCGTGTTGGGGGGGAAATGGAACTTGCTTAAACATCTGATGGGGCCCGAAAAAGGCAAGGGTAGTCAGTGCCGGGTGGTCGACCGCATAGTCAGCGCGGCTCTCAGAGACAACTCAGAAAAGGAGGTTTGCGATATGCTTGCAAGCAAATATTTGCCGCTTAGAGGGATGGATCCCACCCTTTCCAAGCCCCCCCTCTATAGTGGGCGGATGCAATCCAAGCTTGATGAGAATATCACGACAGCTGAAGTTCGGATGGCGCTAATGGATCTCAATGGCAGGTCGGCACCCGGGGCTGACCAGATCACTAACAAGACTTTGAGGAACCTTGATGACGCCTCAATTGACTTTCTCACCGACCTTTTTAACAAACACTGGGCTGATGGCACGTTCCCCGAGGAATGGAGACATGCGGAGGTGATCCTCATCCCTAAGCCGGGCAAAAGCCCAGCCTTGACAGCCTCCGCCCCATCTCACTTACATCTTGTGTTGGAAAGGTCTATGAGCATGTTCTGAATAATAGGTTCTGTGCATTTATCGAGGATGAGGGTCTCCTCCCTCCGAATATGGTGGGTTTCCGTCCACACCTCTCAACGCAGGATGTGATGCTTCTCCTTAAATCTCACATCATTGACGACAGCACTCGCGATGCCAGGGCCATACTTGGTCTCGATCTGGCTAAGGCGTTTGATCACATATCTCATGCCCACATATTGGAATCCATAAATGACATGAACCTGGGTGCGCGATTTTATAATTTTGCCGCTGCTTTTCTCAGTGACCGAACGGCTACTCTTAAGTTGGGGGAGCTGAAGTCAGAACGGTACGAATTAGGTTCACGTGGAACCCCTCAGGGGGCAGTCGTCTCCCCGCTTCTTTTCAATATTGGCATGACTCGCCTTGCTCGCGAACTGGACGAACTCGAGGGGTTGGAAAGTGCGCTCTACGCGGATGATATCACGGTGTGGGTCCGAGGCGGTGCCATAGGGCGCCTTGAGGACAGATTGCAGGAGGCGGTCAACACGGTTGAAAGAAACATAAGTCGTATGTCTTTAAAGCTTTCAAGTAGTAAATCTGAGCTATTAATATACAGGCCCACCAGACAAGGACGGCGACCTAAGGACTGGGTCCCCCCTGAGCAGGTGGATGTGACATTATTGACTGCTAGTGGGGCTAGAATTCCCAAGGTTAGCTGTATCAGGATATTAGGCATGCTCATTTCAGCGGATGGACGTAACACGGAAACTTTACGTAGATTAGAGCAACATACTGCGGCTACGCTTCGCCTCATTATTAGAGTTTCTAACAGGAAAGGAGGCATGAAGGAGGACAATCTTCTTCGCCTCTTTCATGCCTTCCTCATGAGTCACGTTCATTATGTTGCGTCTATGCATCACTGGCTCGCTGCAGAAAGGGAGAAGCTCAATGTACTGATCCGTAAAACTGTTAAAAGGGCACTCGGCCTTCCAATCCGAACTAGCACGGAGGGGCTGTTAGCATTAGGAATTCACAACACGTTGGATGAAATTATAGAGGCTCAACGCACGGCGCAGATCTCTCGCCTCTCGGTCACCCGGGCGGGTCGGGAGATTTTGGCACGTGCCGGAATTTCTACAATACTCCAGGAAGAGCGGATGACTTCTCTTGACTCCGCCGTTAGACAGGCACTCGTAGTTTATCCTATTCCTAGGAATATGCACCCTCAATTTAACGTCGCAAGGAGAAGGGCTAGAGCCAAGAAAATTTTGGAGCAGGTGCACTCGAAGTCGGGATCGTCGACCTTCACGGACGCTGCGCGTGCGGATAGGAATCGTTATGTGGCCGTTGCGGTCTCTGAGCGAGGTACAGTAATGTCGGCATGCTCTGTCAAGGCAACCTCCCCAGCAATAGCTGAACAGGTATCCATCGCACTAGGGCTTTTGGATTCATCCCGTGTTCAGATCTACTCTGATTCCCGTTCGGCGGTTAGAGCCTTTGCCTCTGGCAGGGTCTCCCCACCTGCTGCTAGAATTCTCAGAGGTAGGACCATCACTCCACACGAGATCATTTGGTTCCCGGCCCATATGGGCTCCACGATCAGCGGCATCACCAACTCCAACGAATTGGCCCACGCCCGGGCGCGAGGACTTGCCTTCCGCGCGGGGCTTCACGGCCCTGGCACGTTGGACCGCTCCGCCCCGCCCGGGCCGATCCTCTGGATGGGGGTGCGGCTGATCGAGGGTCGCGGGACGTTCTAGCGACATTTAACGAAGTCACTTCACATTATCGTTTGAGTCGTAGGGTCTTTCCTCCACCCCATTCGCATCTTACCAGAGGACAAGAAGTCACGCTCAGACTACTACAGACAGGGGTTTACCCCTGCCCAGCTAATGTATCTATTTATATGGATATATCTCCTGACTGCCCGGACTGTGGGTGTGTGTGTACATTTGAGCACATGATGTGGGACTGCCCCCACATACCCAAGGAACTCAAGGCGCAAATCATCCCAAGACAAGGGTTTTATTCCGCCATCAAAAGTACGGATCGTCACCGTCAGCTTCGGGCAATCCAAGGGGCCCACGATGCCGCAGGCAGGTACTCCCTGCCTGTACCAACGTGGGAGCGGCCCGCAGGGGCGTCGGGGTAAAACCCGACTCTCCTCCCTCGGTGTACAATAAAGTTATCTATCTATCTATCTATCTATTCTGAAAAGAAAGCAACGTCCACACAGGTGACACATGCTCGATCATTCGATTTTCTCACCACTATGCTGACCTTACTGCGCAGGTTCTGGAAAACGAGGAGCACATCGCACGCGCTCCTGTCGTCGTGCTCGACGGCAACGTCCCCGTCGAGACAATCAGCTGTGTCCTACGGCTTTGCGGTCAGCGACGCATACCGGGTGAGCGATGCTTCAATTTCAATTTGTTTATTTCAGACATATGTACACAAGAAATATGTCAACGGCGTAAAAAGACTCGTGCGTCTTCTGACGAAGGCTTTACCCTGGACTTACATGTCAGACAGCAGGGAAAACATGTAAAAATATAGAAGTAATTATCTTCTCATTGAGCAATATCCAAATGTGAATGAAATAAAAGAAGCATTTTGACATGAATAAGGATAGTTTGTACAAACTCTAATAGAGCAAGTAAATGTTTTTGAATATGAAGCATAGCTTGCACGTGGCGTCATTTTTGCTGCAGTCCTACTTTGGCGGCCATATTTCTGAACCACCACTCATACCTGCTGTGCGCGCCAGTCGTATTGTTGCAGTTTTCAGTACGATGGAGCGATGGAGCCGCACTGCCACTGTCACTGTCTTCCTCGCGATTGTTTTTTTTTTTTGTGCATCATGCCGCTGGTTGGCACAAGGCAGCCGTTAAATGCAGCGTTCTACTCAGAGCTGTTAGGAGAAGCGCGTTCTCGCTACACGAGGAGAAGGTGCACTTGTGCAACGAAGTGGATCCGTACACACTTCGACACGGAACGCGTGCTACTTAAAACATCTCTGCCATCACAAAGTTTTCGCATGGTGACATTGTGAACTATTCGGTTTTAAGCACGAGTTTGGTAATTTCGGCAAATTGAACGTTTTCATATCAGTGGAAGCGCATAGCTAATTCACCAGCGGCTTGGAATAAAAGCCTGTCTGCTAAGGAGATTCGTGACCGTACAGTGATTATCGTTGCAGCAGTAAGTTCAGTGGTTCATCAAATACATACATACTCCAGCCCCGAGTCATTGAAGAGCGATCGCGCTCAGTTCTCACGCGAGAGCAGCGAAGTGCTCACGCGGCGTTTTTAGATCATGCCTCCCCGTTTGCGTGTTGCTGTCTCTTTTGTCATAAACATAGATGCATGTACGTGTGTGTGAACGTAGTAATGAGAATTGAGTCGCTGCTTGTGAACTGTCATCGTGAGGCAGCCGCATTCGGACTCATCTATACACGAACGGATGCCTTGATTTTGTTCAGCAGGAGAAATGCGTGATGAAATTTCAAAGTGGCAATGGGGGAAAATGAAGGATGAAAATGGAGATGTACCCTTTCGCGTAAGTCATAGAAAATTTGCTCGGGGCAGAAGGGTTAGTGATGCAGCATTATTTGCTCTTTCGTTAAAAGGTGACGGGCAGCGGCGACGCGGGGGCATCGCTGGCTGCAAACATCTGCGATGCTGACTCGGCTGCTGAGTCCACGATCGCCGCATCGGCATGTCGTCGGCGCCGGTCGAACTTTGCTTGCCACTTATCGTGACGCAATTTTTCCTCGCGCTCATGCCATGGGGTGCCTGTATGCTCGGAGCCGTAGCCGAATCGCAGAGACGGCGCAACCAATCTTGGTTAGTCTCTTCGAACAACGCGGACGGCTTTCATGCGAGCACAAGAGCATCTACGTTAATTATTGTCATTATGCTTCCTCTCTCAGTCGCTTACCTTCTACAAAGTAAGCTCCACACACACACGACCGTTGTCGTTTTGTTCGTCAAAACGCGCACGCTTTACGCGTGCCAGCCAGTTCCCCCGACGCTTCGCGCTAGTCTTCAAAACCTTCGGTATTTCAAATGAGCTCGTACTAGTGGACTGCTTCTTTCTTCCGCAGCTGTCGCTACGATTAGAGCAGCCTATCATTGCGCATCTAACTATTGCGAAGGAGGAAACTCGTAAGGTCAACGAGACGCTGCTGAGCAAGGCCTGACCGCGGTTCATCAAAGTGGCTGACTCGCTCCAAGCAGTGACTTCAAGTGACTTAGGTGCAAGCTATGTATACAAAGCAAAAGCTAACATGTGCATTTTATAATAAATCATTGAAAACCTATGTGCTTGTCGGAGACATGAGAAGTACTTTAAGTTGTTTTTCAAAACGAGATATACATGTGGTTGGCCCGTTTATAAAGGCCAGGTTTATTAAGTGTGGGTGTGCACTACACGAAGAAATTAGTTGATAGTCTTCAGTTTTAGTGCCGTAAGTCCACGGCCTTGATCCCGTCAGTGATGCAGTATGTCATCTGTCTGGTTAAGTATTTTTTTGAGAAGGTGGTATAATTGTGTTTAATTTCGCAGGAAATTATTGTCGCCAGGGAAAATTCATACAACTGAGAGAACGGTAGTATGTTCAAATTTCGACACAGCGAATCAGCTGATGAGGGCGGATGAGAGCTTCTTATTTGTAAAGTGGAAACACGTTCGCCATCTATTTTGTTGCATGTACCCCAGACTAAATGACAGTATGTTAGATGAGAAAGGATACATAAAAATATAATTGTTTTAATACGTAATGGCAACAAATATTTCAATTTGTGTAACATACAAAGAAATCGTGATAACTTCACACGAATATAGTTTATACGTCGCGGGGTCGTGACGTGGCCGAAGGTATACAAGAATCGACGTTGAAATCAAACTGTTTATTTGGGTGAACCTCTGCTCCGTAAATGGAAGTCGGATTACAGTAGCAGACTTGCATTGATAGCGGCGAACGGAGTGTAACTAAGGGCATAATGAGCTGTTGACGTTCGGTGATTGAAAATGAGCGTTTTCCTCGCAGGCCCAACTAGCTTTACGAGGCAATCTTTTCGTATCAGCTAGTGCTCAAATAGCGTCTTCATGTTAATAGTTTCCTTTAGTAAGCCTTGAACTGAAGACATATTTTATTGAAGAATAATTTACCGATACTCGTATCTATGTGTTATTTCATCGGAAACAACTATCTTTCAATTCATATATAACGTACCCTTTAGACGAACAGATAAAACTCACTTGATCTCATTGTGGGCACCACCAGAAATGACGATTGTTATAGCACGAGAACAGAACGACGACAAAGAAACAAGAAGGACACGAAGGACACGTCCATCTTATCTCTGTGTCGTCGTTCTGTTCTCGCGCTATAACTATCGTCATGTCATACCAACTAGCCCAAGCTGCCACACTTCTAAACCACGAGAAAATAGCGTGTTTCCGAGATGTTTGGAAGGCAAAACTTGCAGCTTTATTATTGCTGGCAAAGCATTGCGGGAGCTTCCACTCCAGCATGTTTTAAAGACGATAGTCTTTCTAGGGGACCTTCGACGCAAAAACTTTGGTCTGTCTGTCTGTCTGTACACTTGTATGTTTGTCCACCGTTACCGCAACCCGGGTACTCTAAACAGCACCAGCCGATATCCCGAACGGCTGACCCCATCCACAGCACCCACGATGTTGGTCAAGAATCAGCGTTGATACGCGTGCGATTGCCAATCGAAAAGAAATTATTGCGCATATCTGAGGCGCCATAACAACACGTATATATTCTGCATGTTCGTCTTTTACTAGAAAAGGCATACATAAGTAATGCTAAGAACCGTAGCGCTTATAAATGCACACTAACATGGCAATCGCTTTGTTTCAATTATGTAGCCAAATGCCGCAGAGCAGACTTCCCTGTGGCTATAACCTAATTTGATGCTGCTAGACGATAAAATTACTGCCACATTTAATTCTAATCCTCATTTGAAGTCTTGCCCAAAACTAGACCAGGAAGCAACGTCCTCTTCTTCATCCACTTTCAAGCGAGTTTCCGCCGCAGTGGATGGCTCATGTGACATTATCAACACTCATGACCAGCGTCATCTTGGTGCTGGTTATGAGCGTTGAAAATGAGAAAGAAAAGACGCTACTATAAAATCTAACTGCTTCGTGAGGAAAAGTGAATAGGCTGGTCTCACATCAGTATGCTATGAAGGAAGTAGCTATGATACAAGACACATCAAAATAGTACAAAAGCGGCCAAGGAAAGAAAATAAGTAGTCATTGCATCAAAAGTCAGTCCACGTTCGTTTGACGACGCAAAAGACATGGCTTGAGCATTGAAACATGCACCAAATTACTTTGCGGCAGCCGACGGGAATGTCTTGAGGTGTCCTCTGAGAGAACTTCGTACGTTACGTCGATGAGTCGGCGTAAAATCTTGTACGGGCCGAAGTAGCGCCACAGCAACTTTTCAGAGTGGCCACGCTGTCGAATGGGAACCTTCAACCAAACTTCATCGCCTGATTGAAAGATAACCTGTCGAACGCTGTAGCGGCGTGCGTCGGCAGTCTGGTGAGTCTGAACACGGCATCGGGCGAGTTGATGGACCTTCTCAGCGCGTTGACCGAACAAGGCAGCGTCCGCGCTGAGCATGTTCAGGTTGTCGGGAAGGAGCACTTCCTTGAGCATTGTCGTAACCTCTCGACCGTGAACCAAGCGAAACGTGGTTACGTAAGTAACCCCGTTACGTAAGCATTACGTAAGGGAGTAGAATGTCCCAATTTTTGTGATCAACGGCCACATACATTGACAGTATATCTGCGATGGCCTTGTTCAGCCGTTCAGTGAGCCCATTTGTTTGGGGGTGATAAGCAGTGATTTTTCAATGTTCTGTAGTACTAAGTCTCAAAACTTCTTGAAGCATCTCTGCGGTGACAGGTGTCCCACGATCAGTAATTATCACAGCTGGCACTCTATGACGGAGGACGATACTGGTCACAATAAACTGGGCGATTTCGGCAGCGGTAGCTTTGGGCAAGGTCTTTGTTTCGCCGTAACGTGGTAAATAATCGATGGCGACCACATGCCACCAATTTCCAGACGAAGACGTGGGAAGCGATGCGAGGAAGTCCATGCCAATTTTATGATACGGCGCTATTGATGTGCCGATAGGCTGTAAGTAGTCCTACTGGTCGGACAGGTGGAGTCTTGCGGCGTTGGCAGTCGCGGCATGTGTGGACGTACTGCGTGACTGTCTTCGCGAGGCGTGGCCAGTAGTAGCAACGGCGGATTCTTTGCAAGGTGCGCGTGTAGTCAAGATGTCCGGATGATGACTAGTCATAACAAGAATGTAAAAGATCGTCACGTAGCGAGGTCGGCGCAACCAGTAGGTAAGTAGCTTGCGTACGGTCAAAGTTCTTCTTATAGAGGACTCCATTCCTCATGCATGATGAGGCCAGCGAGTATGCGAAATTTCGAGGTAGACTGCTTTTGCGGCCTTCGCGATATTCACTGGGTGGGCTTAGATCTATGTCGTGGTGTTGTTGTTGAGCCACGTCGCTTGCTGATACAGAGGAAAGAAATGAATTGCCCTCTCCAACGTCAGCATTTGTACTTTCGACGGGCGCGCGTGAGAGAGTCAGCGTTGGTGTGTTTTTGTTCTGACATGTGAACGATAGTAACGTCAAATTCTTGCAGCCGAAGGCTCCACCGCGCCAGACTACCGGAAAGATCTTTGAGGTTGGTGAGCCAGCATAAAGAATGATGGTCGCTAACTACTCTCAATGGGCGACCGTACAAGTATGGCCGAAACTTTGTTATAGCCCAAACAACGGCTAAGCATTCTTTTTGTAGTTGTTGTTGTTGCAGAGTAGTTCTTTCTTTGTGGATAGCTCAGACTTGGGTGCACGTTAAAGAACCCCAGGTGGTCGAAATTTCCGGAGCCCTTCACTATAGCGTCTCTCATAGTCATATGGTGGTTTTGGGTCGTTCAACCTTACATATAATCAATTCTCTGTGGATAATCATGTCTGACTTGCATAGGCAATCACGAGCTATACGCCATTTTGCCATTGAAGTAGTGCAGCTCCAAGTTTGATGTTGCTGGCATACGTGTGTAGCTCTATGGCGACGTTGTCATCAAACGACCGGGTACAGATGGAGCTTGCAGATGGTTCCATATAGGATGTCAAAGGCGTGACGCTGATCTTGACCCCAAACGAATGGTACGCCGTCTTGTGTACGTTCATTGAGAGGTGCAACCATTTTGAAAAAGCCTATGACAAAGCGTCTGTAATATGCGCACTGTCCCAGAAATCGGCGGAGATCGCGCTTGTTCGTTGAGACAGGAAATGCGGAAACAGCGCTTGTTTTCTCGGGGTCTAGGCGTATACTGGCGTGGCTCACAACATGACCGAGAAACTTGAGTTTCTCGAAAGCAGAACGACATTTCTCAGGTTTGAGATAAAGTCCAGCTGTTCGAATCACCTGAAGAACTGTTTGCAAGCACGGGACGTGTTGCTGAAACGTGTTCAAGAAGACGACCACATCGTTGAGGTAGGCAAGACATGATCACCATTTTAGCCCAGAAAGAACCGTGTCCATCGTTCTTTTAAGAGTAGCTGGCCCCCGAGCATAAGCCGAAGGGAAGGACTTCGAACTTTTAGAGTCCGTCAAAAGTAATGAAACGATCTTTTCGCGATCACACTCATCAACGGCAATTTGCCAATAGCCACTGAGTAGATACATGGAAGAAAAGTGACGAGCGTTCCGAATATGATCCAGTGAGTGATCTATTGGTGGTAAAGGTACACGTCTTTCTTCGTGACCTTATTCAACTTTCGGTAGTCGACGCAAAACCGCAGGGTACCATCTTTTTTCTCTATTATTACAACAGGGGACGCCGAGGGACTAATCGAAGGCTGGATGACATCGTCCTGGACTTGTTGGCGTATAGCGTCTTGTTCTTTTTGCGAGGCTTTGTAGGCGTGCTGCTGAGCGGGTTTCTCGGTAGGCTCGGTGTTTGACAAGCGGTGTTCGGTTCACTTTCGAAGTAGTAGCGAACAAGTCCCGAAATGAGTCGAGTACTTCCAAAAGACGTTCTTGTTGTGTGGATAGTAGACCTTGGTTTACGTCGAAAGAGCTCGCGAATGTCATGGTGGTATGGTCGCACGATGAAAGGGTAGCTGATGTTGAGGGACAATGGACGTCGGCAATATACCCAAGGTATGCAATCGCAGTGTGTTCTGCAAGATGGCGATACTCCTCGCTGAAATTTGTGACTAGTAGGCAATCCTACCTCCTCCTGGGTTGAACAATACCTCGGGCAACGCAGATTTGAGCAAAAAGTAGGCTCTAATTTCTTTCCGTAATTACACCATCATGGACGCCTTGGTCGCATTAAACGCTGACAAAGAGGCTGCTGCGGGGAGGCAGGGTAACATATTCGGAGGATAAACGTAGGATAGCCTTCGATAAGTGGGTGTGCTCAAGTTCAGGATGAAACGGGTCCTCTAACGACACATGCATGTCTCGTGGGTCAATGATTGCACCGTATTTGCGAAGAAACTCCAGTCCCAGAATGCGTGGGTGGGAGCACACAGGTAATACGAGGAAAGATTGATTAATATGTGGGTTTCACGTCCCAAAGCCACCATATGATTATGAGAGACACCGTAGTGGAGGACTCCGGAAATTTCGACCACCTGGGGTTCTTTAATGTGCACCAAAATCTGAGCACACGGGCCTACAGCGTTTCCGCCACCATCGGAAATAAAGCCGCCGCAGCCGGAATTTTATCCCGCGACCAGCGGGTCAGCCGCCGAGTACCTTAACCACTAGACCACCGCGGCGGGGCTAATACGAGGAAAGACCCTGTGAACGTCGAAGCACAGACTCGAGCACGGGTTGTGCACAATCCAGTCAGCGTGACGAAATGCCCACTTGCCGTGTGAAACGAGGTTTCTTGCCAAGGGGTAGTTACTTTCCTCAGTTAGGATGCTAGGGCGCTGCTCATAACTGAATAATCAGCGCCGGTGTCGACGAGGGCTGTGATGACATGATTATCGACGTGTACGGTGATGTCGGCAGAAACAGTCTTATGACTTTCGGGAACGACTGAAAAATCAGAATGGTAATCTTAGGTTCTTTGCGTCGAGGGAGGCTCTTTGACAGTTCATTAGGTCGCGGCTTCAGCTCCAGGAGCCGCGGTTTTAGTTTCCCTTGTGGGAAGTCAGTGATCGGCCTCTGAAAGGAGCATAAGATGACGAGGGAAAGCTAGGTGATTAGGAGCGGCGAGGTGATGGTTATCGTGATTGGTGGTGTTGACCAAGGCGAGGAGCTTGCTGTCCCGTAAGGTATGCTTCGATGCCGTGGGGGCGCTCACCATGACGCGGGCACGGAGCAACACGGAAGCCACGGAGACCAAGTTAGCGGTACCGACCATTGCGGTAGACATGACCCGCTTTGCCACACTAGTACCAGAGTGTACAGTTATCCTACGTGTACCACATGCCGGCCTTTGGGGCGCTCTGTCGTGATCCGGAGAGATGACCTGTGGGTGCACTCGGGACCCTTAAGTGAGGCGGGTGGTGAGTCGAAGAGGTACTCTGAAATCGATGTATAGCCTGATCTATTGTGTGCATAGTCGGATCAGGAGCGTGTGGTGCAGGAAATCGCAAGACCACCTCATAAGTGAGCACAGAGGCCTCGGGTCTTGTTGGTGCGAGTTGGGTGACCCCCTGTCTGATTTTATTTCGGATGGCGTCAGAGAGAGCAGTTACGGGTGATTGGGGTCCCTCTGCTTGGAGCTGGCGCAGCTCGTCCCGCACAACGCCTCTTATGAACTCTGCGAGGGCATGCCTCTCACTGTCAGCCCTGATAGAGCATGCAGAAGCGGAAGTCGTGGAGTTCCTACTGTGACGACCGTTGCTGGAAAGTACACTCCATTGTGGTTGCCTCACTTATGAACTCGGCCACGCTCGTCAGCGGATTGCGCACGAGTCCGGCTAAAGCTGCTCTTCACGCATCAAATGTCGCACCTTCTTTTCCTCGACAATCGCAGGGTCGAAGCATGTCCTAGACAAATATCTAAACTCTCTCGTTAGGTCGTTAGTTCGGAGACGAGATGGCCTGCTCCACTCTCTCCTTCTTCTCGGCTCTGCGGCACGCATCACGAAACTGTCGGCTGAACTCTTGCCACATTGCGAAGGAACCCTCGTGATTTTCATGCCACGTTTTGGCAAAGTCCTCCAGCACGAAGTAAGCTCTCCGCAGCTTGACAGCTTCATCCCATTCGTTGATGTTGGCAACTCGATCGAAGTGGCCAAGCCAGTCATCAACATCCTCCTAAATGTCTCCATGTAATGAGCGTGCTGTTTGCGGCACATGAAAAACATGCGGCAGAAGAGAATAGGCGTCGTTGGTTTGACTCGCCTGGCTGGTAGTCGAGGTTGCCATCTGGTTTTGAGATAAGGGGCCGAATTCGAGGGATAGTCCTCGCAGGCGGCGGCTGCTTCCAGTCGTGTGAGCTGTAGCTATCTACAAGTAGCTCGGTGGGTCAGCTGAAACTCGGGAGCCGATGCGCTTCTACTCAGAACCTCCACCAGTGGCATGAGCGAAATAGCTGAGACAGCCAGGAGTTGGTGTTCTGGTACCTGTTCTTGTTTACCTTCAGTTGTGGCTCATACCAACTGTGAGGAATAGTCAAATAATTGAGTGGTCTTATAAAGTATGCGACTTTAGAGTGAAGAAACTTATAAAATAAAAACTTTACGAATTTCACAACAAAAATTTTAACGATCAATGAGCTGTATCTATTTTAATGGTTTTGCATTCGTAATAGATAATAGCCTAGATCAAACCTAACTTTAAAAAAGTTATGCGTATGTCGACATAGAAGAATAATAGGATTAGTTTGTTAGTCTTTTGGTTTCATTCAGATAATTCCGCACTGCCTGGCAAACTTTCACACTGGCAAACCCAGCAAAGAGACTCCAAAGGACAGAAGCACGGGCATGGATAAATTATTTCCAATAGCACGTAAAGCATTTTTTACCTTGGATCTATGAGCTGTAGTAAATCGCCTACATGTCAATAAATATTGTTCCAAGGTTTCTGGCTCGCCACAGAAGGCGCACTTTGGAGAAAGAGCCCAACCAGACCTGTGTTGGTAGAAATTTAGTTTCGACATGCTACAGCGCAGCCTCGTAATTGCGACTTCTAGTTTACGTGTGTCACAAGAGGATCAGTGACAGGTATATAATACGCGCCGATATTCTGTGGAATTTGTGTGTGATATACCTGTGAAGCTTTTTATAATGGTATGCCTGCGAAACCGCGTAGCCGTTACATAAGCGGATGGTGGAAAACACGGTAAAATTGACCCACTTATTGATGACTTCGCTAAAAAATCGGCCATTTCGTTTAGGAACAGCTCTTTATGACCCGGCACCGAAACTGATCTAATTTTTCTCAAATGTGGGGGTATTTATGCACGAAACGCCTTTATTTTGTGTGATTCAGCACCAGCAGAAAGTGCAGCGCGAAGAGACAGAAAATCTGTAATTATGACAGCCGATGAAAGTTCCGCGTTTAACTTTCGTAGGGCGAGTACGATGCACTGCCACAAACTCAGCCACAAAAACGGGTGTAAAATCAGGTAGCCGGAGTGAATAGGACCAATCCAATTTCAGGCTGAATATACTAACAGCTGACTTTTCGTCACGCTTTGATACATCTGTAGCAATAAATACACCTGTTTTTGTGCTCTGCAAAGCAGACTAGGAAGCAACGTTTTCTTCTTTCTCCAGCGATTTTCCGCCACAGGGGATGGCTCATACATGTGACAATATCAAGAGTGAATAGAATGTAAACTGTACCATTAGTGTAGAGAAGGAATAACATTGGATCTATAATATCTAGCCAATAAAATCAAGCCAAGTCATGTTCCTTGAAGATGTAGCGCGTACCCACGCTGAGGCATTGGCCAAGAACCGGATTGTTTTCATGAAAGACTTCTTTATTTACAGGTTGCTATTGATCTACTTGCGAGAAAGAAAAAAATATGACACAGGACAATTTTGATAGTGCAATAATAAATAAACTGTAGTGTAATGCAATGAAGTGACGCTTTTGAATTAGAAATGATTTTAGAAAAGTAATAAGATTTACCGAAGAATAATATTACGCTGACAAGAGTGATGACATCTTCTTCATTCCAACACGCCCATAATGTTGATGTGCGTTCTTGAGAATGGTTGGGCGTAGTTCACAGGGCACATAGATCTTCCTTAGTCCTTTTCTTTCGACGATAACTGCGTTGTTTTTCACTGAATATGTTCCTTTTGGGTACTCAATGCTGCGTCGTTGAAGTTCGTCGAGGTACAATAATGGGACAACTGGGGCTCTAGAGGGCGCATCTCCGTCGACGTTGCTTATGCCCTTCTGGTGTTTGATGTGTACTTCATACATCGATAGCTTCAACGACCACCAGAAGAGACAACCTAGAAGATTCTTAACAGTCTTCAACCAATGTAGTGCAGAGTGACCCGTCACAACAATGCGAGGCTTTCCATGAAGATAGCAACGCCATTTTTAAATGGCACCTATAAGGGCAAGATATTCTTTTTCTAATTGACGTCGTGCTTAAGCAATTTGTGAGAATAATAGGCAACGGAATGTTTCTTGGCTTTATCGTAGGGTTTCTTCAGCACTTCAATAATGCCTTCACTATATGAGTCATAGTACATATATGTGCAGCACAGCTTCTTCAGTTATCTGCTCTTTAAGTTCCCGAAAAGCTTGCTTGCATGCTTCTCTTTACTTTCGCTTTTTCTCTTTGTGGAGTAGTCTCGTGAATGGAAAAGCGATATCACATAAATGAGCGACGCAGTGACTGTAAGTGTTTGCAGTGCCCAAGTAAGGGTGGTCTTTCCACCCTTTCATGGGCACTTTCCATTCTTTCCACTTGAGTTTAGGTGTCGGAAGCTTGAGAATCGGAGCCGCATTACTTTGCTTAGGTGCACTGCTGTTCCTTGAGAAAGTATTGTGGCCCAAGTATTCAGTGTTGGTGATCTTGAAAATAGGAATTCTTTCTGTTTTAGTTTTACGTTCCCATATTTGCGCACTTGCAACAGAGCCTCTAGGCGTCGTGTATGATCCTCAAAATGTCTCTGAGCATACGATCGCATCGTCAATGTCATTGCCAATATTAGTGGGTGATGTTTGGCTACAATTGATGGCTCTTTCAAATGTAGATGGAGCGTTATTTAACCCGAACGGCTTTACCGAGCACTCACAATGACCGTTAGTCGTGACAAACTCCGTTTCCTGAATGTCATCGGGACGCATTCGGACATGCCATTTTCCCAATGTTAAATGTAGCGTAATGAAAAAAGTTCGCCTTTGTCAAGTGGACCAGAATATTATCTGTACGCGCAATTATTTGTTTGTTGGCTACCGTCATACCATTGTCGTTGCAATACTCAATACATAGACGAGTCTTCCTTCACCTTTATTTTCCTGCTAAGATGACCGGTGCTGCTTAAGGCGACAACAAAGGCCTCACAATGCCTTGCCTAATGAGGGCGTCAACATTTTTATAATTTCCATTTTGTCTGCTTGTGAAAATTTGTATGGTACTTGATGTATAGGGACAGTATTGGTAAGTGCTCAGAAGGGGATTCATCCAATATATGTCTGTAATTTCGAGAAGATCTCGTCATACTTATTTTTAGAAAACGAGTGGAGCACCACTGATTCTTGTTTTGGCAATTTTCTGAACACGGGTTTCTCATCGGCAGTGATTTAGTGGATTTTTTATTGTGATTCGGCAGGCTAAAATTTTTTTTGTCCTTGAGTTGCTGACTGGCTTTCCAAATATACTGTAGGATGGAAGTACGAAGCGCTGTCTAGACCAAAAATTGTTTTCTCATGCCTCTCAGAACACGTACATAAACTTTCTTTGCAACATTACTAATTTTTATTTGAATGCTTCCGCGACTCAATGCTTGAAGTAACGTGCTGAGCCATGATGCGCTGTACTCTCATCAACTGAAATACGAGCTGTTTGTACACATCTCCACTGATACAAGTAATTGTTGCTTGGGTGTAAAGATTTGCAGTTACCACGGTCATTTGTTGATGAGAGCATCAAAGGGTATTAAGGAAACTCCAGGTCACTCTCCTCGTTTCTCGATCTAGTCTCAATAGCGGACACGCTGCCGCGGTGCGGACATTCGTTATGCCAATGAAGCTTTTGTGGTAAACCAGCAGCTGAGCATTATTTACATCCATTTTGCGTGCGCGGTAAACAAGTCAATGTTGGCTGCTGCGGTATGCTGAAGATACATGAAGCTCCTGTTGTAGTAAGACTATAGGAGTACAAGTAACTAAAACGTTTTAGTGCCAAGAGCAACAGACTGTACCACGGTTTGGAAGTGGCCCTATTTAAAAAAAACAGTAAGAAAATTAACCATGAATGAGGGTCCTGAAATGAAGTGTTCCTGTGTATCAGAGTCAATTTGAATACATTGATTAAGCGCATTGCCTTTGTGATAGAGATGGAAATTCAGAGCATATCCTAACTCTTAGTGATTATATACAATGCAATTTGCATACATAATGATTATGTGTGATGTAAAGTTTTCGAGTTATCACGGTAGCGTTTAAATTCACTCACTTTTCAAACTCTACAGACCAGCATAATATTTCTGACATAGAATGCATAAATTGTGCGTTTTAGAACAATTAGTCCAGCATACAGAAAAACAGTGATGTAACAAATACGATAGCTACGCGATGCTTCGTATTCTTAGCATAACTGCACCAGCACGAACAAACTCAGAAACAAAACACCTCCAAGCCTGCGCGCAACGTGCAGCAAAGTCACAGCGAAAGCTGCAAGAGCGGCCTTTCGGAGCCTTTTTATAAACACTCTTTGGTAACCACTACAATCACGCTTGCTTGGTGCGCACTACTCCATAACTAATTTTCGTTCAGTAGGCCGCATTCCCTATGCTATCCTTCATCATTCTTCGGAGAAGGGTGAGATCCGCTACACACTTGCAAGGAACGTGGTGCATTGTTTTTTCTTATGCCGTGACTAATGGCGATCATGAATCATGTCTGGAGTTGGTTACGCCACATTTAATAGGTGATCAAGAACAAGCTTTTGTAACTGTTTGGAGCATTGGATGACCAACTCGTTATGCAATTTACTTGTGTGACACCTGGTTTTTATTTTGCTGTTTTAAAACGCTTTATTACTCACATTAACACCATTCATTTCCCGTCATCAAGCTTGCCTAAAGCCTAAGAAGAAGCAACCGTGTGGAATCATTGTATAGAGTTCACGTATAGGCTACTACAAGTTTTCTTGGTAAATACTGTAGTGGGCGCGTTCGAGCAGAGGTCCGCCAGGGACACAGGCTGAAACCTGAGGGCCGCAGTAACGAGACGCACGCTCCACGTTCCCAACACAAGTGACCCCGTTTATTCGTACACCAACCTTTGTGTACACAATCCCATAGAGGGCGCCCCATACCCAACCCAACTGGAGTGATTAACTTCACGCACCCTCTAAATCCCCCCTTTCGTGATGAACAAAACTATACAGGCCATAACATCTACCTGGCAAGAAAGGTAATTATGTGTTACAGCACACTTCAAGTTCAGCCGCACAGGAGGCCTGATGCTACGTCCCAATCATGTGCACACACTTGACGTTGGCGGTTTTGAAAGGGTAGCTGGGACATTCTGTGGCGAGGCAGTTGATTTCATTTCATTTCATTTCATTTTATTTCCTTAAAGACCCCTTGCGGGGCATTACATAAGGGGTGGGCACATAAAAATTGAGCAGAAAACAATCGTTTGTCCTAAAGTGAAAGATGATTAGTGATACTGGCTGTGAAGGTATAAGTACAAGTAATGGCAGGAATGTCGCCTGAAAGGCCATTCCAGGCAACTGCTGTGCGAGGAAAAAATGATGTTGAAAAGGTAACGGTGCGGGCACGTGGGCGTGCGACTTGAAGAGGATGATTAGTTCGTTGAGAGATGTGCGCTGGGGGAACAAAATAAGGTGGCATGCGCATCGAGCTGTAAAAAAACTTATGAAATAACGAAAGACTGGTGATACGGCGGCGGAGGGAAAGGAGGGGCAGTTGAAGTACTGCCTTTAGTGAAGATACGCTGACGTCATGGGAGTAAGAATTATTGATAAACCTAGCGGCACGGTTTTGAATACACTCAAGGGCGTCTTCAAGATAGGCCTGTTGTGGGCTCCAGATTGGGGAAGCATATTCAAGTTTAGTTCTAACAAGGCTTTTGTAAGCTAATAATTTTACATTTCTAGGTGCGTTACGTAGATGACGTCTCAAGAATCCCAAAGTTTTGTTTGCCGATGATATGACGTGGTGACGACGTCAGAAGATGGCGGAGGACTGCTACACTCAGGCACTGGGCGAACTGGAGTCTGCAGTGGGGTTGCGGATCTTTCTGTCAGTGGAGTGATGCTGCTGAAGTCCCCACCAACCGACGGCTGACTCTGCTGGGGAACCAGAAGTTCACCATCACACGTTGCCTGAGACTGCTGAGGGACGAGATGTCTGCGGTTGCTAACAAGGGCATCTGCATTCATCTGTACCACATAGGAGCGTGGGCGCTGCGCCGGGCTGAGCACTGTGCCCGTATACTCAGTGTCCCGAATCTACGCTCTCTACCCCTCCACCAGAGAACGCAAAACCTTCGCAAAGTGCCGACGGTTGAAATCTTGACACTGGTGGCAACATTGGGCAGTGTCACACATGTTGAAGTAGGCAGCGCGAGGAGGTTTGGGAACGACTCTGGCAGGTGGCACAGGAAGGCGAGTCCGGAAGCTGCGTCCCATCAGCACCTGAGCAGGACTGTAACTGGTGATGCCTAGTGCGTTGCGTTATGATAGGAGAGCCAAGGACTAGTCCGGAGACTTCTTGAAGAGGTCCTTGATCGTCCGCATCGTGTGCTCGACGTCACCATTAAACTGAGGGTACCTCGGACTGCTGTTGACATGGGTAAGCCGCAACTCTGGGAGAAGGCGTAGAACTCTGCCGACGAAAATCGTAGTCCGTTGTCACTGATGAGCGTTTCAGGGATTCCATGTCTTGCAAAGACATTTGATTATGGAGATCACCGCAGCGGACGTCCTCGAGCGAAGGGTCAGCACTTCAAGGTGCCTCTAGAAGTAGTCGACTAGGAGAAGGCAAGCTGCTCCGTCGTGATGAAAAATGTCTACCCCGACCCGCTCCCAAGGGCAGCTAGACGTCACCGTTGGAAGCAGTGGTTGCACTCGCTGGACCCGCGTCCTGGCGCAATCGGGACAGTGTTACACCATGGTCTTGATCTGGTTCCCCATGGTTGGCCACCAAACAACCCCCTTAATGGCAGCGGTCCACTCCGAGGGGCCCATCGTGAATCAGGGACACGACGGGCTTACGCCGAGAAGTGGGCATGAGTAGACTTAATCAATCAATCATTCAGTTTATTATCATGTCCTAAAAGGATATTACAGGGAGTAAAATATACAGACGAGAGTATATACACCCAAAGTACACGACTGCAACGGTACCCTCGCAGAGAGGGTCCCGATGCACCGCAGAGAAGAAGGCGGTCGTTGATAGCTATCTCAGTACGACGAGCCCAAAACTGGCCCATGTTGAGGGGAGGATTCTGCATGCGAGGCTATTCTTGCTGGTAGTAAGTCTTGAGCAGAGTGGACCCCCAATCTGCAGCCTGGTGAGCCCGAAAGTCGTCGAGTAGGACCGCAAAAGTGGGAGGGATAGTAGAAATTGGGAAGGATAGGTTGGTGCAAAGGACTGGGGGACGTCTCAACGCAGCGTTTCCAGCCGGGCTGGCGTGACAGTGCCGACAAGCTTCACGACGCCAAGGGCAACGATGGTGCAGATAGCCGAAAAAAGGTTGCTCTAGACGTTCAATGACGTATAGCCGTTCGTTAATTTCCCTGCCCCACAAAAACAGAGCTGCGCAGAAGGTAACAAGAAGCTTCACAGCTTGTTTGCCGGGCCCAAAAAGTCATTCGCCACGTGGCTTGTCGAGTTCGGCTGGGCGGCCAGGAAATTTACGTGGCACCACTGAGACGTCAGCGCCGGATTCTACTCTGAAGACAACAGGGTGCCCGTCGACGTGCCCTTCAATGTAGCATCCATTCTGAGCCACCTCCACGACGGCGTGTAGCTCCACAGATCCCAGACGCTTCTTCGAGCGACACATCAACGCGAAGCGGTCTCGCTTCTTGCAGTGACTACAAATCGCCTTGGCAGCTGGGCAGTCCAACCGTCGGTGAAACTCGTGAGCGCTAAACTTGAACTGCCCGCTGTGGCTGCTTTTCGAAGCTTCCGAGGCCTCGCTGCCGTGGCTCTTCTTGCCAGAGTCCCGTTTGTCATGTCGTCTACTTGGACGCTACGCTGGTTTACGGGAAGTAGCCACGGCGACGTGAGACTCCGACGGCGTTTGCTCAGCAGCGAAAGTCAGGCGTTACTTTTCGCGCTCTGCGTCTTCGTGTTGACGGGCTTACACGAGGGCATCGTTCAAGGAGAGGCTAGGGGTTTTGACTCAGTTTTTCCGAGAGACAAGAGTCCAGCAAACCAACGACGAAACGGTCACGAACAAGACGCTCTCAAACGCCTGGCGACGGATAAATGCACTTGCGTACCATGTTTCGCAGGGCCATGAAGAAACTGCCGACTGTTTTGCTGGGCTGTTGCGTCCACTTGTGGAAGCGAGAACTCTCACACTGCTCGTTTACTGGGTGCACAAAGTAGCTGGTGAGCCGCCGGGTGACTTCCGTGTACGACTCTTAAGCGTCTTCGTCAGACATGAGCGAACTGAAGACGATGCGTGACCGGGGACACATGCAGTAGAGGAGCGTCCTAACCCGTGTCTCGTCCGGTGCTGCGTGCATTGTGGTAGCGAAACTGTTGTAGCCAGGGAAGCCTTTCGCCAGCATTGTCGACGGAAAACGAAGGCGGGCTCGAGCGAAGGCAGGAACACGAAGACCGGTGGCCATGGGGTGAGACCAGGAAGAGTGGTGAATGTACCGATAGGAACGCGAGCGCGGTTGTTACCCATGTCGTCGTTGTTAGCCATGACGGAAGGCAGGAACCAGGGATCCCACTTCTGACACCATGTAGTGGGCGCGTTCAAGCAGAGGCGATCAGGCACGCAGGCTGAAGCCTGAGGGCCGCAGTAACGAGACGCACGCTCCGCGTTCCCAACACAAGTGACCCCGTTTATTCGTACACCATGAAGACTGGCGCTGGCGTTCGTGGAGAGCGGACTTGCTGTTCGGAGCTCCTATGTTTGCGGGAAGCGCGCCACTGCGTCTCGTGCAACGCTCCCCGTTTCTTCGCCTGCATCATGTGCATTTTTCGAATGTGAGACTTTTCACCTAACTGGTGGTACCTTTCAACTCAGCAAGTGGCTATGACCTCATCGAAGCCAAGCTTGCCGCAGTGAGTTTATCTTTCGTCCATTCATGCGTAAGACACTCCGACGCTTTGAGGCAGCCCGTACACGGCTGCTGCTACTGCGGCGTGGTTTCCGCGTCCCATACTACGGGCCCAAAGCAGACATCAATGCGAAGGGCTCTCAGCCAGCTCACGACTCTGTGTCGATGGAGCATTTAACCACCGTAATGCCGTCTTCCAATGAGCAAGGGTCGTCGTTGGCGGCGGAGAACGCCGCCGGACATTGCATGGTGGTTACGACACCCGAGACGCACACCGCGGGGCTCACATCTGATCCAGTTTTCGCCAGTTATCTTTCCGGACAACAAAATGACATTTTGACTGGGGAAAGAATGTAGGACGATGCTGCTTCGAACTGTCCTGCTGACCACGCCAATGATGACAATGCAGATGGCTGTTGGAAGAGTGTCATCAAGAAGCGACACGCCCGCAAAATGAACACCCACAAGGAGACCCAACCAAGTGAGAGCATCTCAGGCGTCTCTCAGCGCAATGTACGCAAGCAGATGTGGCAACCAGCATCTGCCTCGACACGATGCAAGATCATTCTACGTCCTTATGGAGGGCTTTGACTGGATAGGTGGACGCGCCCTGAACTAGCCAGCGCTCTCTGGAGTGCTGCTGGTTTGACTACCAAAGACCGCGAGTACATCATATTTCGACGGTGACCACTGCAAAACCTAGTGATCATCAGAACGCTCCAGTTCCATGTGGGCGACGCGTTACACAGGGTGCGGGAGTTGAGACTCGGTGAGCTTGTTTATCCCATCGCAACTTACTTTGCGGCTCCGGACAACTCTTGCAAGGGCATTGTTCCTGGGCATCGTGCCCGGTACGTCGTCTTCCACGCTAGTAGATGAACTTGTGGCCCCTGCAACTTCAAGCACGCATGATGGGTCAGACCAACATTGCGTTGGCCACTTTCGAAGGATTGAAGGTCCCTCGCTACGTACGCTTCTATGGGGCCGAACTGCGTTGTTACCCCCATTGCCCCCGGCAAGTGGTTTGCAAGATTTGCCTTAAGCTGAACCATCGGGATGACCATTGCCCTACACCAGACGTTGTCATATGCCCGACGTGCGGCACCGACAACCCCACCCTGTCGCACCCGTGCACTCCACATTGAAATCCTGTGACGGATTTCACCCTACGACGGATCCAAACTGACCTCGGCGTGAGAGGCAGACACTCAATATGGCATGGGTGCGGCAAACCCTCGAACATGAACTGCGTGAACTCCAACCCTCCAGTGACTATACTGTGTCAAGCAAGACAGCTGAGACCCGCCATTTACGCACCCCGACGAAGGCTGAAGAGTCACGCTCCAAGAGCCGATCTGAATCGCGTCACAAGTCAAACACCCGCTATAAGTTCCGGACCCGCTTCCAATCACGGACTCGCCTCAAGTCACGCTCCTGCTCCAAGTCCCGCTACTGCTCCTGCAAGGAATCACGGCGTCCATTAGAGACGCGCGCTCCTTCCCCATCTACACGACATCCCTACGAGAAGGCTTTACAGAGCAAACCTGTTGGCAAGGAGGTACGCGCTTTCTCCGAGCAGCATTGGGCCCCAGAACGTAACGCAATTAAGGTGGCTCCTCGTGAGGTAGGTCAGGTAGAGATTCCCCCACAGCTTGCTCCGTCCAGCCAATCATTCCCCACCGCATCCCCTCAGATCACTAAATCCTCGACCCCTGATCCTCTCGCGGAAATAGCGCGTCTACGTCGAGACGTGGAGGCGCGTTGCGAACGCCTGAAAAAACAAATGGACACGCTGGTAGCTGAAATGGGCACAAGTATGCAGGCTGCACTCAACAGGATAGAACGCCACATGGAAATTTTTCAAATGGAGATGATAGAGCGCGTCCAGTCCTGTATAGAACGCACGCTCGCACGTACCGCCACCGTGTCAACTCCGAGACTAAGCTTGATCAAATCTCTCGACCATCAATATCCAATGCGAACGCACGGAGCTCACACCCTTACACACGCCCTTCCGTTTCCTCCCGCGATGAAGATGGCGTCGCGTGACACGCAACGACTAGTGGTGTGGTAATGGAACTGCAGGGAATTCCCTGCAGCAGTACGTCGCCGCATCCACTGACGCACCTTATGTTCTCCTCTTACAAGAGCCAAATGGTCCGCCTTTTTAATCAGGCTACAGCACACTCTTGTGTGTCTCTCCTCGTGTGAGAGCCCTAGTTTCGAAACATGTCACATGTCGCGTGCATACCACTAGTAGAGACAACCCTCACCACATAATTGAAATAATTACGCAAAGCTCGAACAGCGAAAGCTTGTTTTTACTAAATGTGTACAGTTCCCCTCGTTCGCGTATGTACTGCTTTCATCGCTTTCTCACGGAATTTGGGAGCTATGGGCGGGTTCGTGTAGTGTGCGGGGATTTTAACGCTCCACATACAGTTTGGGGTTATGTCAAATTGCAGGCCAAGGAACACGCTTGTGGAATGATATTTGTAACATGAGGTACGCTTTACTAACTGACCCAGAGCGCCCCACTCGTACTGGCAACCGTATATCACGTGACACCTGCCCTGACCTCACCTTTGTACGCAATACGGGCCCGGTGGTAGCACATGGTCCTCTATAGGAGAACCTTGGTAGCTACCACTATATTGTGGCGACCATTCTACCAAGTAATGGTACTCGGAGGACTGAGCGGCGTTTACGCGTTACAGACTGGGCCAAATTCAGGGAATGTCACCGGGACCCGCCTGAGGGGCAAGGTTACGAGCGATGGCTTGACTCTCTTTCTCAAGATATAGAGGCCACCACGCGCACATTATGTACTACCACCGAAACACCAGACATTGACCCTTATTTGCTTCATCTTTGACACGCGCGGAGAAGACTGACACGGTGATGGAAATGCCAACGTCTGAGCCGTAAACTGAGAAAAGAATAGATCACATTGCGCGGGAATCTCTTGAATACGCAGTGACCCTCACCAGAAATAACTGGCGAGGATTCTGCAACCGGCTTCCAGGAACATTCAGCACTGCAATGACATGGTTTATTCTTCGATCCCTCAAAGACCCCACCACCACGAAAACAAGAACATTACAACAGTTACACATCTTAATTCACGAGTATCGAGTCGACACCTCGATACTTCTCAGTGAGCTCGAAAAAACATTCCATTCCGACTGGCCTAACACCGCATTACCCTGACTATTCGCACGTAGGCAAGACAAATGAATTGTTTGGATGCAGATATCATTGTTAAAAAAGTACGAGTAGTGTTACAAGATCTACACCGTAAGACGGCTCCGGGAGCAGGCCACATTCGGTTCACCACACTTCGCAACTTAAGTGATGCGAATATCACCCACCTCACCCGTTTATTCAATGAATACTGGCGCCAAGGTACGCTTCCTCAAGCGTGGCGACATGCCGATATTTCGTTGATTCCCAAGCCAGGCAAACCAGTTCAGGTTCAAAACCTACCTCCCATATCTCTAACCTCCTGCATTGGCAAGCCTATGGAGCATGTACTTTTGCGACATCTGCAGCCCTTCTTACAACAGCAATCCTTCTTCGAGCATTTTCAGTTCGGATACCGAGCTCATCTATCTACCAAAGATGTACTGTTACAGCTTCAGGAGGAAATCCTAGGGCCTCCTCGCGCCCAAACGAGAGCACTCATTGCTTTAGACTTGAAGGGGGAATTCGATCATGTTGAACACGACCTCATCCTTCACAATCTAGCCGAGTCGCATTGTGGAACTCGAATGTATAACTACATACGCTCATTTTTCGTGATCGTACGGCCACTGTGGGAATGGGGCCGCATCGGTCTGGTCGCTACACCTTACAGGACGTGGGACAGCACAGGGCTGCGTTCTTTCCCCTACATCATTTATTATCGCACGGGCAGGGCTTCCCCGCTAGCTCGACCGGATCCCCGATGTCACCCACGCTATGTATGCGGATGACAGCACTATCTGGTCGACACGGGGCTCTGATGGAGCCATCCAGGACAGACTGCAGAAAGCAGTGGATACGGTCGTTGAGTACGCTAAAGAAGGAGGCTTGCAATGTGCTCCTCAAAAATCGGAGCATTCGCTCCCGAAGCAGTAGTCCTCCTCCCCCTATTATTGCGCATGTGGATGGCATACCCATACCACATGTCCAACGTGCCCACATCCTTGCACTACCCGTTCAAGCGGATGGCAAAGCTAACGACACCGTTGGCCTTTTATCTCGGAAAGTTGACCAAATCCTGTACATAATCAGGTGGGTTTCAAATCGGCGCTGAGGGCTTAAAGAAGACTTGCTGCGCTCGGTGGAGGCCTGCGTCATCAGCCGGCTGACATATCACTTGCCCTTCCAGCGGTTGACCCAATCGCAACAACTGCGCATAGAAGCCATGATCCGCACAGCGTCAAACCTGGCTCACGGCATTCCGAACTACCCTCCCACACGTCTTCTTCTTAAGTTGCAGACACACAAAACACTAAGCGACCTACTAAAGGCAGATTGGGTCAGTAAGCGCCAATGCGTCCTACTCACCGCTACTGGCCGCAATCTCCTCTCATGCCTCGGATATCCCGTCCCACCACTTGAGATAGAAACCCACTCCATGCCCTTATCGCCTGCGATACACAAAATACCAACTGTCCATTCCTTACCACGTAACGTGCACCCCCAGCATGACAAAAGCCAGCGAAAATCCCGCGTACGATACCTCGGCCGCATGCTCAAAGACATCTCTGAACCACATACTCTTTACACGGACACAGCCTGAACTCGCGAAGGTTACACCTCGGTAGTGTTAGATGGCACCGATTCCCTGCAGGACTCGGCTGCAATGCGTGGGACACATGCCGCTCACGGCGAAATTCTTGGAGTTCCTCTAGCGATACGCTACACTATCTATGTTCACAGGTAGGCCTACATATTGACCGACTCGCAACAGGCATGTCAAGCCTTCCTATCAGGACATGACATCCCAAGAGTGGCCGACCAAATTCTAAATTGAATCCCCCTAACTGAGTCAAACAGTACTTTTCGCGTCCACTAACTCTGAACTCCTGGTCATGCGTTTCTGCCGTGAAATGAACGCGCACACGCTGTTGCCCACGAAGTTTTCCTCCGGGTGGCCCGGCAAGGCGAGGTGACCATTTCGGAGGGGGGGGGATGGTGGTGGTGGTGGTGGTAGTAGTAAAAAACATTTATTTCAGAAAAAGTTCACTAGAGAGTGCCGACGTCGCGCATCGGCGTGCTAGAGTGGCCAGACCCTATTCCGGGACGCCAGTAGAGCTGGAAGCTGCCCGTGTGCGCTCCACCAAGGAGCGTTGCGCAGCCAAGGTAGAGCAGCCGAGCCTCTCTAGTTGGGATAGGGAAAGGGGATGAGAAAGGGACGGGATTAACTGGGCACGATGCTACGACGTGATAGGTGTCAGCGAGGTCATGACAGGTTGAGCAGGTGCCATTGATTTCCGGCAAAAAGTGCCTGGCGACCGCCGGACTGATAAAGGTGTTCGCCTGCAGGCGGCGTAGCAGTCGTTCGTCCGCTTTCTCCAGACCACGTGCGGGGTCCGGGTAGAGGCGGCGCGAAGCCCGGTAATAAGCCAAAAATTTTATGAAAGCGTGTCAGGTTGGTGCTACCAGATTCCGCCTCGGGACATGGAAGGGCAACGGCCCGGATAGAAAAAGCGTGGGCAGCGGCATTTGCAGCCTCGTTGCCGGGCAGGCCTGAGTGGCCTGGGATCCAGACTATACGAATGGGATGAGGGTTAAAGCGCCAAGAGGCTGCCTGAAGTAAGCGAGCCCCCAGCGGGGCAATGGAACCCTGAAGGTAATGAGAACAGGCCGAGCGCGAGTCCGTCAGGATGGTGCGTGAGGCAGGGTGAGAGGCGGCCAAAGCTATGGCAACCTCTTCAGCGTGCGTTACTGTGTCTGCTCGAAAGTACAGGCCATCGGCGTGTTTGCCCTCTGTAATCACGGCCGCCGTGAAGTGACCCGAGGGGGGGAGACCCGAGACGTCCACGTAGAAAACACCAGGACGATCGGAGTGTCGCGTATGAAGGGCCGCGGCGCGTGCTAGTCTACGGTCAGGATGGAGGTCGCGGTTCATATTACGGGGTAGAGGTTCCACCTATAGCTTTTGACGCCAGAGCTCTGGTACCGGCTGCAGAGGGTCTTGGTCAGATATCGCGTTAAGGCCAAGTGTGTGTAGAAGACGGCGCCCTGAAGGCGTCTGCGACAGTCGATTGATTTGGTTAACGCGATGAGCTTCGCGTATCTCTGCAAAGGTTGTTGGAAGTTGCAATAGGTAGGTCCAGAGCGTGTTTATATGCTGAACGAAGAAGGACGTCCAGCTCGTGCTCGTGTCGACGACGCAGGCGAAGGTAAGGCGAGACGTAGAGGACGCGACTGGTCCCAAACGCGTGGGCCAAACGCAGGGACTTAGACCCGCGGAGGCCACCACGCTAGGTAGATACCCGCCGTATCATGCGGCTCACCTGTTCGCTGGTGCGTCTGAGGCCTGCTATTGTGCCTTTGGGATCCAAGGACGATGTGAAGTGAAGGCTGAGAATCCGAATATTTTGAACTGACGGGAAGGGCCCGGACTGAAGAAAAATTTGAGGCGGCGGTAGCTGGAGAGACTGAAAGAAGAGCCGATTTAGCTGGAGAGCACTCCAGGCCGCATGCACCAGCGTAGGTGTCCACTAAAAGGGCAGCCTTTTGCAGGCGTTCTTCGATTTGCGCTAAGGAGCTGGTGTTTGTCCAGATTGTGATATCGCCCGCATATAGTGCGTGTTGTAATCCCTCGACCTCGCTTAGAAGAGAGGGGGGGTCATCATCGCCAGGTGAAAAAGCAGAGGAGACAGGACTGCCCCTTGAGGTGTACCCCACGTGCCTAATAGGTATGGGCCGTGTTCAGTAGAATTGAGGCGAATGAAGGCGGTGCGATGTGATAGAAAGGCGCGAATGTAGTTGAAAGTCTTCTGCCCGTAGTTTGTGGCAGACAGGTTAGTGAGTATAGTGCTGTGTTGGACGTTGTCGAACGCCCCACGGAGATCGAGAGCGCGGCTTTATCGTTATGGTGCATAGTAGTCGGCTTTATGATATCGTGTTGAAGCTGGAGCAGGACGTCCTGCGCCGACAGATGCGGGCGAAAGCCAAACATCGTGTCGGAAAAAGTCCTCCTGGCCTCCAGGTAGGCGGAAAGGCGTTCGCGAACCATGGTTTCCATGAGTTTGCCTGCGCAAGACGTGAGATGGGTCTTAGTGCCTCGACACTAACGGACTTTGCCGATTTGGGTATGAATGTCACGACCGATGTGGTCCATTCCGTTGGAAGCGGATAGCCGTCCTATATCGAATTTATAAGGTGGAGTAACGAGAGGTGTGCTTGGTCGGGAAGATTTGCCAGGAGCGATACTGTGATTCCGTCGCGTCCAGGGGCCATGCCCGTCACATGTTCGTAAATGCTAATCGTAAATCGGAAAGCGTGTATGGGGCGCCGAGGTCGGTGTTAGGGGTGCCGGAATACGTATATGCTTGGCCTGCGGGATCGATTGTGCGGCAGATGTAGCGGTCACAAAGTTCTCACACGAGGTGATCCGTAGTGCCCTGAAAGGCATGCGGAGCACGGCTGAGCTGGCGTTGCATTTCTCCCCTGGTGGTGGAGGGATCGAGAAGGCTTCAAAAAAGTCGCCACGCGCTCTTAGAGCTCATCTGGTTTGCAGTCTTCGAGCAGGTGTCTGCCCAGTTAGCATCGAAAAGTTGTGCAGAGTATGCGGCCGCCTCTGCAGTGAAGACCTCAATGCGAGCGCGAAGTTGCCGATTGAGTTTATTGCATTTCCAGCGCCTTACGGGCCCGGGGCGAGCGTGCCAAAGATGTAGGAGGTGTGGATCGATTGCAGAAGTCAAATTAGAGGTTGCAAGGGTGCGAGGTTCGCTTGTTTCATATGAAGGGCGTATGATGCCCACGCTACATATTCGGTCGAAGAGAGGACGGCGGGGAATGGTTGCATTCTGAACTGAGTCCAATCGGTGAGACGGGCTTGGCCCCAGTGTTGGCGCATTTTCTGCCGCGATGTGAACAAAATGCGGAGTAAAAAGTGATCGCTTTCTAGGTTTTTGCCTAAATTTTCTTATGTTGCATCGCGGATATGACAGGTGAGGGTGAGGTCGGGGCATGTGTCTCTCGTGACCGAGTTGCCGGAACGTGTGGGTTGTGCCGAATCGGTAAGAAGCGTGAGGGTCAGCGAGGAAATGAGCTCCTTGAGCTTTCTGCCCTGGGCCTTCTCGTAGTGGTAACTCCAGTGAGGGCTTGGGGCATTAGAGTCCCCGACAATCCCCAGTGGTTGCCGGCCCGCTATACGCAGCGCCCGATGGAAGAAATGCGCAAACGAAGCCCTCGCAAGGCGAGGGGGGACAGTACACGTTTAAGATATGTATTGATGGTTGGCCCCTCCACTGAGACAGCACTGATATCATGCAGTAGTCGTAAGGAAGATCCAGATCGAGGTCAATCTGTATCGCCGTGTAAGCTTTATGCGCGAGGAGGCATGTGGTGGTGCCACCTACATAGAAGCAGTATCCAGAAAGGGATGAAGCAGGGAGAGATTCTTGGAGCGCCAAGACGGCCGGCTGAGAGCCAAGTGAGCTGAGGAAAAGGGAAAGATGTGAAGGGTTTCACCTGTTCCCGAAGCGTCCATGGTTGCACTGTATAATCTCGAATTTAGACGCAATATTTCAACGGGATGTACGGTTGGTAGCCATCGTGACTGTCTTAGGTTTTAGATTTGGTCCTCCATGTCCCGCTCGGAATCCTCAGAGGCAGAGAGGGGCACGGAGGCCAGATTTTCCGACGGTGGGGTGGTAGTAGCCACCTTACGACGATGCCGTGGAGCTGCACCCTCACTGCTCACCGAGCGGGAGCGGGAACGCGATGCCTTGGGTTGAAACTGAGTGATCGCCCAGGCTTGAATAGCCTGAGTAACCTCTGCTACTATGCGTTGGACAGAGAAGCTAGTGAGGAGGTGATAATCAAAGCTTCGATGCGCGTAAACCGTTCCTTTATGCGTGGAGCGCGCTCCTCACTGGGGAGAGTTTGGTTAGTGGGCAAGAGAACCTGAGGTGCCTCAGGAGCCTCAAGAGCTTCTGGAGTAGATGCGGCACTGGTGCCGAGTGCTGGAGTACGCATGGCTGCTTGAACCAATGGTTTAATGGGAGTGGACTTAGCGCGAGGACTAAGCTTGGACGTAGCTGGCGTAGCCGCCTGGACAGAGGAGGCAATACCGGATGACCTTGCAGTACACTGTTGTTGGGGTTTAAGTTGCTTATTTAAAAGTTCAAGTTGTTTAGTTAAAAGAGAATTTTGCCTTTGAAGTACCGCAACGTGCTGGTGAAGGGCCGCAAGTTCGGGAGAAGGATGATCAACAGAAGGGAGTGAGAGAGGCTTAGAAGCAGCATTACCTGCCCAACTGCTCACCTTAGGTGCCGCCACTGGTGCGTCGAGCGGCGGGAATGCCTGAGTGTCGGCTTGGAATGGTGGAGCCGACTGATGCAGGTTGGTGCCGCTGTCTGGTTGTGACTAAGTTGAGGTTGTCCATCGAGGAGATGTTGAGGGCTGCTTGCGTTTCCGATATTTTGCCATGCAGCCACCGGTCCCAGTCTCGTGGGCACCGTGGCAGAGGAGGCACTTGGGGTGGCAGTCGTGGGCATTGAGACCTGCAGGTGCGGGGGTCCCACATTTGGCACACTGGGTTGGAGCGGGGTGAGGACACTGCGGTGGTCGATGACAGATGGTACCGCAATTGGTGCAAATAGGGACCGTTTTCTTGTAGGCGCAGATATACGTCGCCACGCAGTGGTAGAAGAGGAAGCGGGGTAACTTCGTGCCCTCGAAAGTCATCACCGCCGCCGCGGAATCTCGGAGTTTGTGGACCGCAAGGATAGTGCTTCGGGGCCAATGCAGTTCTGACTTTATCTTCTTCGGGCTTTCAGCAGGATTTATGTTGACGACGCCCTTGCATGTATCTCCTGGTGCCTTGGCGTGGCCTCGAACGGGCAGCTGCTGATCCACCACTTGCAGCTGGAAGTCCCCGCGGAGTCACTGTGCCATGGGCAAAATGGTGGTGCTACAGACCAAGATGTCTTGTTCCCAGATCGGCCACAATTGAATTTGCGTGGTGGTCCAGCCACCGAGGTAGCTGTGGATGGCGTCGCCCGCGCGATCGGCCGGGACGAATGTGCGTAGCTCACTGGGAACGCGAGATTTCACTATTACGAAATGTACTCGTCGCGAGATAGGCGAGGAGTCTGACGCGGACGCCACTTACGTTGTTTCGCTGGCTGCGAGGAAAGAGCAGAGGTAGGCGCACAACCGGAGGGATGGCGCGCCGGCGTTCCTTGCCCAGCTGGGAAATGGCGGCCAGCTGTGGCGTCTCGTTGTTGTCGAGACGCAGACTTCGATTTCGCTTGCTTGCGTTGCCAGTCTCACCATGTCGTTGAGGTATTCCTTTTCTGATTGCATAGTGTTTGCGGAGGATGAAATCTCCATGGACAGTACTTGGCTTGAGGTAGGATCATAGCCCGTAACCACGTTAGCGGCTGCCATCGCCGGGCTGAGAGCCCCTAGCGAGGCGGCGTTGTGGCCGCGAGTGAAGGACGTCCCTCAAGTGGTCAAAACTGGGCCTACCTGGACGAAGGTGGTGTCTAGGCGAAGCGGAGAACTTGGCGGTGACGATAAACCAGAGTTTCGAAGGTACCAGGGTGGATGTCCACAGAAATAGCACAAAATTTACGGAGGCGATGTAGAGTGTGTCCGTCACCATCGAGCGCTCGCAGCGCCCCCGTGGAGGGATCCTCTTCTCACTTACAACACTGTTCGTCCCTACAGGAACATCCGTCGCACTCGGAGTGCCCCACCGCCATCTTTCTCGCGAGAGGAGGCAGTAGCGTTACGCAAGCTACAAACTAAAACATTTAACAATCTAGTATCACTTCATAAATTTTACCCGCAGTGCTATGCAAACCGTCGCCCCAGGCTGTGCAAACTCGCCCACGACCTTTCATGTCTCGATCGAGTGTACTGCAAACATCTTTCCTTCTTTAGCTGCTTGCATTTACCCTTTACGTAACGAGGAGCTGTGAGTGATGCTCTCCGCGATGGACCTCCCGAGGTCCTCCGAACTCTGATACAGCGGGCTCGACTCGTCGCTTGAGTCATCCTAGGGACCCCAGACTAGGGGTTCCTCCCACGCCCTCCTTCTCCATGCTTTTGTGAATAAAGACGTTTCTCTCTCTCTCTCGTACACCATCCTTTATGTACACGATCTCATCCCAGACAACACAAACACAACCTCAAGACGTCCTCAGTATGCCTCCGTGAGGACAACATGACGCCCTCAGAATGTCCTCTTATGGTACTAAAGAGGCGCTAATCCCGCCCCCATGTCCATACACATAACAATCTCAGCACATCCTCAGAACAATATTTCAGGACTTTTTCACTATCTTTTCAAAACAACGATAGCGTGGCCGGTTCGGTACTGTGGGCAGTGACACTACTTAGGATTTACTTCTTTTCATGATATTTCCATACATTAAAAGAAAAACACCTGCGAGGTCTCGAATATATTGCCACGTTCCATTTCCCAAGTTTTCGTTATCATCCCAAAACACCACACGATTCTCAGCGCAAACCGCGCCTGCACGTTTCTAGAAGGTTCCGGACTGTAGTAGATCATTTCGATAAGATCACGCCCACTGTGCGAACGGTACAGATTGTTCTGGAACCTACGCCACCGCCAGCGATAACGCTAGAACATTCGACGGCAAGAGTATAAATGCCGACGCGCTTCGCCGCCTGTCAGTTGTTGATCTAAGGCCGATGCTGCGTTCGCCGCTATCAGTCCGAGACTGCTATCTGTGCAAGACTGCTGCTGTAATTAGACTTTCCCTTTACCGGGCACAGGTTCGCCCAAATAAACAGTTAAATCCCAACACGAAGTTTCCTGTCTTCGGCCACGTCGCGACCTCGTGACGTCTGGTGGAGGTGCTGCTTCGTTCATGTACTGGACGCCCCCGTCAAGCCGTGAACCCAGCCCTCGTCGCGGAGAAGACACCGACGCCAACCAAGAGCAGCGAACAAGCCGCCGACAGCAAGGTCTCCCACCGGAGTACGGCCTTCTACAAGACAAGGCGCGGAAGACCAAGACCATGACCTCGACTACAGCGACAATGACAACCGGAGCGTCCCAGCCCGCGATCGCCATTCATCAACCCAGGGAACCACCAACGTTCCATGGCTCCTCGTTTGAAGATCCAGAAACCTGGCTAGAAACATACGACCGCGTGGCCGCCCTCAACCACTGGGACAACGAAGAAAAGCTCCGTCGTGTGTACTTCTACCTCGAAGACACCGCAAGGACCTGGCTAGAGAATCGGGCGTCCACGCTCCGAACGTGGGATGTCTTCTGCGGCGCATTTCTGCAAACGTTCGCGAGCGTCGCTCGCAAAGAGAGGGCCGCTGCTCTACTCGAGACCCGGGTTCAGCTACCAAATGAAAAGGTTGGAAATTTCACAGAGGAGATTACCCGCCTATTCCGTCACGCTGACCCAGACATGCCTGAGGAAAAGAAAGTTCGTTTCCTCATGCGAGGGGTCAAACAGGAGCTCTTCGCGGGACTAATGAGGAATCCACCGAACACCGTCCAAGAATTTGTATCCCAGGCGACCACCATCGAAAAAACCCTGGACATGCGCACCAGACAGTATAATTGTCGCCTTACTCCAGAATGCGCTGCTGCTCAAGCCAGTGACTCCGACGACCTGCGTGAAACGATCCGAGCGATCGTGCGGGAAGAGCTGCGCAAACTGTTGCCTTCGGCGCAGCCTCAAGTGGATTCAATCGCGGACATTGTGCGAGAAGAAGTCCGGCAATCGCTTCACATTCCCCACGCACCACTGCCCGAGCCGGAAGCTATGAGCTACGCCGCTGCACTGCGCCACAACGCTCCTCCCCGTCCACGCCAAAACGCCGCCCCATCGCACTTCCGTCGACAGACGCCATCGCCGCCACCACCCCCACCGACGTCATACCGTTCGCCAGCGGCCCAGCGCAGTGCACCGAGGAAGACTGACGTCTGGCGCACCTTTGACCATCGCCCGCTCTGCTACCACTGCGGCGAGGCCGTACACACATACCGCCGTTGCCAGTACCGACAGATGGGACTGCGTGGCTTCGCCGTCAATGCACCGCGTCCACAGCCAGGAGAATGACCACGTGACATCGCCGACTACCTGACAGGAACTCGGTGGACACCACGAAACCCTTCGCGTTCGCCGTCGCCCAGCCGCCGCACGTCACCGCACCACCGGCAGTACTCTGGCCCAACGCGGGGCCGGTCTCCTAGCCCGTATCCGGGAAACTAAGGGCAGCAACCGAAGGAGGTGCGGTTGCTGTGCGACGAACTACCGAAGATCCTCCGACGACGACGACACCGCGACGCAGCTTTCCGAACACAACTTGTATTGTATTGGTGAGACTTGTATTGGTGAGACTTGTATTGGTGGTGAGAGTGGGCATTGGATCGCAGCAGTGATGCCGGCGGCTGACAACCCCCTTTGTCTTTTTGTTCAGCTGGCTGCAATCCTTGGAACGTGCCTGGCTGCCTGCGCGGATCGACTGCGACTGCCTCCTGAGATCGACGCATGTCCCTTGTTTGACTCGTCACTTTGCGTCGACCATGGTTGGCCGCCTTACGCAACATTGAAACCCTACTACGCAGAAGAAGCCAGTGTGACATCGTCATCTAGGCAGACGGACCATATAACCGGCTGGCGGAACCCTTCGCCCTTCAGTGGGCATTGGATCGCAGCAGTGATGCCGTCGGCTGACAACCCCCTTTGTCTTTTTGTTCAGCTGGCTGCAATCCTTGGAACGTGCCCTGCTGCCTGCGCGGATCGACTGCGACTGCCTCCTGAGATCGACGCATGTCCCTTGTTTGACTCGTCACTTTGCGTCGACCATGGTTGGCCGCCTTACGCAACATTGAAACCCTACTACGCAGAAGAAGCCAGTGTGACATCGTCATCTAGGCAGACGGACCATAAAACCGGCTGGCGGAACCCTTCGCCCTTCAGTGGGCATTGGATCGCAGCAGTGATGCCGGCGGCTGACAACCCCCTTTGTCTTTTTGTTCAGGTTGGTCCCGCCCACCCCTTTTTTGTAAACGCTCAAACAACCTCTTTCTGCTGCTATTCCCATGCCCAAGTGTTCTTGCCTGCACCGTTGTGGAGTGTGTTTTTGTTGCTAAAATGTTGTTGGTCAGCGGAGACGTCGAGCTCAACCCTGGTCCCCCGAAACAAGACCCTAGCAAACAGAGCAGTGACGTTCTTCTGGCTATTGAAGATTTAACAAAACACCTTGACCATTGGCATGACACCCTCATTAAATCTGTAGACGAAGTGAAAGAAAACCAAAAGTTACTTGAGTCCAAAGTGTTAGATTTGACCACTCGGCTAACTGATCTAGAAAAACGAGTCGATTCGTTTGAAGAATTTCTAGACGGCTCTCACGTGCAGGAAATGATAGCCACCGCCGTTCGAAGTGAACAGGCTTCGCTCCGAGCGCGCCTGGATGAGTTTGAGGATAGGTCTCGTCGTGAGAACCTGATTTTCTACGGAATTCAAGATTCAGCGTCAGAAACTTGGGCCGATTCTGAAGAAAAGGTCCGATTGATTCTTACCTCTACGTTAAACTTGCAGCTACCTGACGATGCTATCGTGCGTGCTCACAGGCTAGGAACGTTTTCGCGGCATAAAACTAGGCCCGTGATAGCACGTTTCACTTCTTCCAAAACTAAAGATAGTGTTTTGTCCCAGAAGTCTAAGTTTCGTGACACAAATACATCAATCTGTGAGGATTTCTGCAAGGCTACACGCGCCACCCGGAAAAAAACTAATCGACTTCGCCAAGTCAACTGGTCACAAATTTTCTCTTAAATACAATAAAGTGGTCATTGGCAATAAAATATACACCTACTGCGCATCTTCAGATCGCGTGTGCGAAATAGAAAACGGTCTCGCGTGTCCCCTCAAATCCTCCTAATCGCGACGATCCTGTCATCAGAGGCCTATCTTCTCCACTGTAGCTAGATGCTAACACAAGTTGTAATACCTCTAACCCTGACTGTTGTTTTTTGCTTTGTAATATCAGAAGTGTTATCAACAAGCGTGATGCCTTGTCTTCGTTAGTAAACACGTGTCTTTCCGATGTGATAGTTTTGACCGAAACCTGGCTGTCGTCAAAAGTTGAAAACCGTGAGATCCTGCAGTGCGACAAAAAATTTTCCTTTTTTAGGTGTGACCGTGGCTCGCGTTCTGGTGGCGGTGTCTTGATCGTTGTTTTAGAGGAATTCATGTCTTTTAAAATTCCCATTGTATGTTCCCTTGAATTGGTGTGCGTTCGAATCCGCATAAGTCACAAAGATGTCATTGTTTGTGCCTGCTATCGCCCTCCGAATGCGCCATCTGGTTTTTCCAATGATTTTCATGACGTCTTGAGTGACTTGCACGTGAGGTTCCCTGCCACACCATTTTTAATCCTAGGTGATTTTAACTTTCCTGATATTTCGTGGAACAACTCCCATTTATCGCCTGGCTCTGGCTCCTCTGAAAGCGCCTGCTTCCTTAACACATGCGCGCAATTCAATTTAACGCAGCTGGTTATGTGCCCAACTCGCATTACACATTCAAGTGCTTCAACTTTAGACTTAGTTCTGACTTCTCACCCCGATCTCGTGCAATCGCTTTCTGTTTTGCCACGCCTCAGTGATCACGAAGCAATTGTTTTCAACCTCCCCTGCGCATCGCCCCGTAAACAAAAAAGTAAAAAGCGATTCAGGGACTACAGTAGAGCTGATTATGGAACCATTAATACCGAACTTGAACATTTCACCTCCGTTTTTCTAGAAGACTTCAACCAAAGATCTGTCAACGATAACTGGATGCTGTTTAAAAATAAAGTTGCCGAACTCGTTAACAAGCACATACCACTGCGCGAAATCGCATGTAACAGTCAATCACTGTGGTTCACGCCAACATTGAAACGCCTGTCCAATAAAAAGAAGCGCGTTTACCGCCAAGCCAAGCGTTCTAATTTATCTGAAAGATGGGAGACTTACAAAAAGGTAGCCGATGAATACGGGCGTGCTTTATCCGCGGCAAAGGAGTCCTTTCTTCAGCAAACGCTACCGTTAATTCTGCAAAACAATCCCCACAAATTTTGGCAGGTCGTTAATGGGGGCGATATGAAACAGATTGAACTTACCACTGACATGGAGGAAGTAATTTCCAGTGAGAACGTTTGTATCACCCTTAATCATGCATTTTCTTCATTCTTTACGAACACTACTCCTGCCGTCCTTCCAGGTGTTCAAGCTCGCGATTTCATTGTGATGAATGCTGTACACGTTGACCGTGCCGGCATACGCAAGTTGATCCAAAATTTAAAAATTTCGTCGTCACCAGGCATCGATGGCATTTCTTCTAAATTTTTGAAAAACACTGACGTTCATTCCTCCATTATTCTGTCGAGACTTTTTGATCAGTCATTAGAAGAAGGTGTTCTCCCAGAGGACTGGAAGGTGGGGAAGGTGTCTCCCTTGTTTAAATCAGGAAACGCTCATAGTCCCGGGAACTATCGCCCCATTTCACTAACCAGCGTACCATGCAAACTTCTCGAACATGTAATTTACACCCACGTCGTGAGTTATCTTGAAAGTAACGCCTTCTTTAGCATTCACCAACACGGGTTTAGGAAATATTATTCATGTGAGACACAGCTTCTGGCCTTCACTAACGATTTATTCTCTGCTGCTGATCGTTCATCTACTGTTGATTGTGTCTTCATAGATTTTTCAAAAGCCTTTGATACCGTCTGCCACAAGTTACTTCTTCTGAAACTAAACGCGCTAAATATTGATGCTAACGTCTTAAAGTGGATTTAATGTTTCTTATCTAACCGCACCCAGTTTGTAACTGCTAACGACCATTGTTCCCCGACTAGCCCTGTAACGTCCGGCGTTCCGCAAGGTTCAGTTCTTGGTCCCCTACTATTTCTTATCTACATCAACGACTTACCTAAAGACATCTCATCATCCATCAAACTATTTGCCAATGACTGTGTTTTACCGTGAAATTCGGACTATCGCAGATAATCTTGCCCTTCAAACAGACCTGGATCACAATTCATCATGGTGCGACGCATGGTTAATGAAGCTAAACGTTACTAAATGGAAGGCTATGCGAATTTCCCGTTGTATTTCTCATAGTGTACCGTGCGATTACACACTTAACCACAGCAATCTCGATCTGGTTTCGTCCTACAAGTACCTAGGAGTATATATTTCTAACAATCTCTCTTGGAACACGCATGTCGATTATATTACAAACAATGCGAATCGCACGTTAGGTTATCTGCGCAGAAACTTTTCTTTGGCTCCGACTATAACCTTAAACTTCTGCTTTATCAAACATTAGTCCGACCCAAACTCGAGTACGTGTCATCAGTCTGGGATCCACATACCAATTACCTCGCTGACAGCATCGAGGCGGTTCAAAATCGCTCGGCACGTTTTGTCATGTCAAACTACTGTCGCACTTCCAGTGTTACCTCGATGAAAGCCAATCTTCACTTACCCACTCTCTCACTGTGGCGTAAAATATCTCGCCTCTGCCTGTTCCACAAGATCTTTCATTGTATTCCGTCTTTTAGCAACACTCTTTTTCCATCCCCCATCGTACGTTTCCTCACGCAACGATCGTCAGTTTAAAGTGGGCGTTCCTAGCGCCCGCACGAATATATATTTTGAATCATTCATCCCGAAAACTGCAAATGAGTGGAACCACCTTCCCTCTCTATCGCTGCTATCACTGACCTCACTTTGTTTAAAAACGCCCTCTCTAACCATTTCGCGTAAATTCGCCACTTAAGTCACGCTGTGTTTTCTCTTGTTAGTTTTTTGTGTGCGCGTGTCATTCAAAGACGCAACCAGGTTGAACATTGTTGTTACAACCACCCTACCTCTTCTTCACATCACGCAGTCTTTCTTTTCTTTTATGGTTTTCAGATCGCCATTGTGCGCATATAATTTTGATTTGCTGTATTTCCTGATTTTCTGTACAATGTATACCCGCTCCTCTCTGTAATGCTTCGGTCTTGAGAGTAAATAAATGAAATGAAACAGGCAAAGCCCTGACGGCGAAAGCTCACTTACCGAAGGTGGCCTGACGACGCAACATGGAAGCAGCGGAACAAACCGACGCAGCCGTGACCCGACGCCACGCCCAAACTGTAATGCGAGACGGCGAACTAGCGACCTCGACGTTCTTATCGACGGCCACAGTGTGACCGCTCTCGTCGATACTGGAGCCGACTATTCTGTCATCAGTGGGTCGTTCGCCGCGAAGTTAAAGAAAGTTAGGACAGCTTGGAACGGCCCTGAAATCTGCACAGCCGGAGGTCATCTCGTAACGCCTGCAGGAATCTGCACAGCGAGAGTCACCATTAACGGCCGTATTTATCCTACAGACTTCGTAGTCCTACAGCGTTGCTCGAGGGATGTCATCCTTGGCATGGACTTCTTATGCCTCCATGGTGCTGTCATCAACCTAAAAACAAAGTCGATAACGTTATCCACAGAAGAAGCACTACCGCCGCGCACGCCGTCAGAACACCATGCCTTGAATGTGCTGGAAGAACAGGTCACCATTCCGCCTCGCTCAAGCGTCATTAATTCAGTCGGCGCTCCTAAATCACCTGACTTGGAAGGCGTCGTTGAAGGCAGTCAGCATCTGTTGGTGACCCGAAATATTTGCGTCGCAAAAGGAATTGCAGAGCTGCGGGGAGGCAAAGCAACGGTTATGCTCACGAATTTCAGCAATGAGTACAAACATGTGAACAAAGGAACAACGGTCGCATACATCTAAGAAATTGTCGAAGCCACAAGTGTTTTCGCCCTCGCCGATTCTGCGGAACCTGCTCAGAGGAACCAAGTCCCTCCCATAGCTTTCGACGTCAATCCCAGACTTCCGAACGATAAGCAAGAACAGCTCAAGGCCCTGCTCCTGCAATACGAAGATTGCTTTTCGTCGTCATTGAAAATTCGACAGACCCCAATCACGAAACATCGCATCATAACCGAAGAAAATGCCAGACCACTCCGTCAGAGTCCGTACAGGGTTTCGACGCGAGAACGTGAGGCCATGAAGAGACAAGTTGATGAAATGCTGCGGGATGACATTATTCAGCCGTCCAAGATTCCATGGGCATCCCCCGTGGTGTTAGTGAAGAAAAAAGATGGGACCCTACGTTTCTGCGTCGATTATCGCCGCGTCAACAAAATCACAAGAAAGGACGTGTATCCTCTCCCACGAATAGACGAAGCACTTGATCGGCTCCATAACGCCAAGTACTTTTCGTCAATGGACCTCAAGACTGGCTATTGGCAAATCGAAGTCGACGAAAGAGACCGAGAGAAGACGGCGTTTATAACACCGGACGGCCTCTTCGAGTTTAAGGTGATGCCCTTAGGCCTTTGCTCAGCGCCTGCAACTTTTCAACGCGTTATGAATGCAGTACTGGCAGGATTGAAGTGGCAGATTTGCCTTGTTTACTTGGACGACGTCGTCGTGTTTTTCTCGAGTTTCGACGAGCATCTTCGGCGCCTTGAAGCTGTACTTCAAGCCATCAAGACTTCCGGACTCACACTGAAGCCAGAAAAGTGCAGATTTGCGTATGAGGAGCTCTTGTTTCTTGGGCACGTTATCAGCAAGTCTGGAGTTCGTCCCGATCCACGGAAAACAGCCGCCATCGCCGACTTCCCGCCGCCCACTGACAAGAAAGCCGTGCGCCGATTTCTGGGCCTGTGTGCCTATTATAGGCGGTTCGTGAAAAACTTCGCCCGCATCGCCGATCCTCTCACTAACCTTACCAAGGCCGACGTAGAGTTTAAGTGGGAAACGCCGCAGGAACACGCTTTCCAGGAGCTTAAACATCTCCTCCAGATGCCTCCGTTACTTGCCCATTTCGACGAATTCGCCGAGACAGAAATACATACTGACGCAAGCAGCGTAGGTCTTGGAGCCGTTCTTGTGCAGAGGGCTGACGGACTTGAAAGGGTTATTAGTTACGCCAGCCGATCGCTATCCAAAGCAGAAGCAAATTATTCCACAACAGAAAAGGAGTGCCTCGCCATCATCTGGGCTACGTCGAAATTTCGCCCCTACCTCTACGGCATACCCTTCAAAGTTGTGAGCGACCACCACGCATTGTGTTGGCTAGCCACCTTGAAGGACCCTTCAGGTCGCCTCGCACGATGGAGCCTGAGACTTCAAGGATATGACATTACTGTCATTTACAAGTCCGGCAAAAAAACACTCCGACGCCGACTGTCTCTCTCGTGCGCCTGTCGACCAACCGCTACCCGACGACCCGGATGACGACTACTTCTTAGGAACGATAACTACCGACGACTTCGCTGAACGACAGAGGGCCAACCCGGAACTTAAGGCCCTAATAGAATACCTCGAAGGCAGGACCGCCGAAGTCCCGAAGGTATTCAAGCGCGCACTTGCGTCGTTCTTTCTACGAAACGGTCTTCCACAAAAGAAAAACTTTTCACCGCTTCGAGCTAAGTACCTCCTTGTGGTGCCTTCAGCTCTGCGACCAGAACTCCTGCAGGCCCTGCGCGACGATCCGACGGCAGGGCACCTCGGTGTTTCTCGCACGCTCGCGAGGATACAATAAAGGTACTACTGGCCACGTCTTACCGCCGACGTCACTCGTTATGTGAGAACATGCCGGGACTGTCAGCGGCGCAAGACACCACCGACAAGGCCAGCGGGACTTCTGCAGCTAATTGATCCACCTTGCCGACCTTTCCAGCAGATTGGTATGGACCTACTGGGGCCGTTCCCGACGTCGGCTTTCGGAAACAAGTGGATTGTGGTAGCTACCGACTACCTCACCCGCTACGCCGAGACAAAAGCCTTGCCAAAAGGCAGTGCATCTGAGGCAGCTAAATTCTTCGTCGAAAATATCGTCCTACGTCACGGCGCCCCGGAGGTCCTTACCACCGACAGGGGAACGGCATTCACTGCCGACTTAACTCAAGCGATCCTGGCATACAGCCAAACAAACCACCGCCGGACGACAGCGTACCACCCACAGACCAACGGCCTCAGCGAGCGGCTTAACAAGACGATCGCCGACATGCTGTCAATGTACGTCGATGCCAAACACAAGACGTGGGACGCCATTCTTCCGTATGTGACCTTCGCATACAACACGGTGGTGCAGGAGACGACGCAGATATCTCCATACAAATTGGTCTACGGAATGAGCCCGGCAACGACGCTCGATGCCATGTTACCCAACGTCACCGACGAAGAAAACCTCGATGTGAGCGAGTACCTTCAACGCGCCGAAGAAGCCCGACAACTTGCGCGTCTCCGTATCAAGAATCAACAGACGACCGACAGCCACCGTTACAACCTTCGATGACGCTTCGTGGAATACCAGCCCGGTGAACGTGTTTGGGTGTGGACGCCGATAAGCCGACGTGGACTAAGTGAAAAGCTTCTGCGACGGTACTTCGGACCGTACAGGATGGTTCGACGTCTCGGCCCACTTGATTACGAGGTTGTCCCCGACAGCATCACGAACTCTCAACGACGCCGATCGCGACCTGAAGTCGTCCATGTCGCGCGCCTCAAGCCGTTTCATGCGCGTTAACAAACTGAACCAATTTTTTTGTACTATTTTTGTATCGTAATTTATTCATTGTACTTGCATTATTATTGAACTTTCATCTTTAGTTAAAACATCGGGACGATGCCTTTTTTTCAGAGGGGGGCAATGCCACGTTCCATTTCCCAAGTTTTCGTTATCGTCCCAAAACACCACACGATTCTCAGCGCAAACCGCACCTGCACGTTTCTAGAAGGTTCCGGACTGTAGTAGATCATTTCGATAAGATCACGCCCACTGTGCGAACGGTACAGATTGTTTTGGAACCTACGCCACCGCCAGCGATAACGCTATAACATTCGACGGCAAGAGTATAAATGCCGACGCGCTTCGCCGCCTGTCAGTTGTTGATCTAAGGCCGACGCTGCGTTCGCCGCTATCAGTCCGATACTGCTATCTGTACAAGACTGCTGCTATAATTAGACTTTCCCTTTACCGGGCACAGGTTCGCCCAAATAAACAGGTAAATCCCAACACGAAGTTTCCTGTCTTCGGCCACGTCACGACCTCGTGACAATATATACTGTATCCATCAACAGAGAGGTGACAGTGCTGGACTATTAGAGTAAAACGAAGAAAGCTTGTTGACTGCAATTTATTTAACAGTAATTAATCACAACTGACAGCTTTGTCAGGCATTCGAGTACGCGTATAGTCTGAAAAAAGAAAAGCAGTATCAAGGCAGTAAACAGCTCAATCAACCACGTTTGTAATCTTGTCGTCATCACAGTGTCCTCATCACCACGTGTATCGCGCCCAATGCACTCGCTAGTGTTAGAGGCTCCGCTCTGACAGCCTATCAGTACACTCGACACGGGCGTTGACTTGACTTGCCCGAGGTCGGGCCACGTGTCAGATGCAGAAACCGATCCTTTCACATTGGGACCAGGCTGCTTCGAAGCCCAATTGATCGCGATTTGCTGTTGTTCCAGGCTGCTTCGAACCACACGTCGCCGCGGTCGGCTGGTGACAATGCATCCATGATCATTCTGAACGTTGAGCAGCCCAGTGCATCCATCAACACGGCAATTTACCTACCGTCATCACCTACGACTCACACTCTCACACATATCTCCCTTTTAACCATGCACACAAACAACAAAGGACACGAACCTTCACTAGTTCACTGCACTTTCCCTGACAGGGCTAGAGGTGTGCGCCGACTGGTCGGCGCGCCGCCGCCGATACTTTTCGCCGCGCCGCCGCCGCCGACGCGAACTGATCGGCGCGCCGCCGCCGCCGCCGCCGACGTTTTTCATCGGCGCAATCGACGCGCCATTTATGCGCCAGTACTGACTTTTCACAGATTTGTCTTCTTTTTCATCGTGATTTATAGCTTCGTTTCACATTTTATGTAGCCAGTAAAAACCAGGCTTCTTAGTTATCTTCATCCAGCTTCAGAGACAGAGAGTACCACTATGAACAGCGGAACGAGTTCGGCGGCCGCTGCATGAAATGACATAATGAACAAATTGACAAAAAAATAAATGTAACAGTTACAGTAAAGCATAGACACTGCCATCTTAGGCTTAGAAGCAATTTATCTGTTTTTTGTGTCGTAATTAGCTATGATTATGGTGATACGACGTTGAATGTAATGGCCCAGCGTTTTGATGCGTGCGAGTTCGCCATAGCACAATTCGAATATTCATACGGATGGAAAACGGCATCATTATCAGTCCAAGATGGCAGCCTATAATTGTGCCCGAAACAGGGCGTACATAAAGAAGAAATGAAGGTGGTAGCAGTGCAGCACGAATGCAGCGCGTTATATGAAGGGAGGAGGAGGAATAAATGAGGAAGGACATGGAGGCTAGGCGTTAGATGAAGAACTACACAAAACCCCGAAGGATGAAATCAAAAGGGAGAAGTTTAATGAAGATTAAAAGCGTCGAGGCATAATACATGCTCGAACCTACTCAGGGTATATCAGCACCTGTCCGCGGTGTTAAAGTTGATAATTTTCGAGAATGACTACTTATACGCAGCGTCTGAACATGCTGCAGAAAATATTCACCATCTGTTTTATTTTTTAACTTGTCTGTTTGTACCGGCCTTTTAAGACATTGGATACCCGGGATGAAGATGCCAAGGCAGTAAGATGGCAAGAGAGAGAAAGGAAGGCTGGGGGATTAACCATATCTTGGCATCCGGTTCGCTGCCTAGCACCGAGGGTTGAGAAATAGGGGCAAGAAAGGGCGTGTAGAGAGACAGAAAATAAAACGCATGTGCACTCAGGAGTAAGATGGCAAACTTAACAGAGTATTTATTACATTCTGTACAGACAGGGCGAGAGGTCTCTTGCGAATGAGCTGGGTGGCTCACTATAAAGTGTACGTTTTGACTTAATCAGGGAATGGGTCCAGAATGCGCTGTTGAATCACGAGACACACACACCATTTCTGACGGTGCCGCTCACACTCGCTCAAGTCAAGGTCTTTGATTGGGGCGTGGCCACCACACTGCACCTGTGACACCAAGAAACCATTGTGGTCGTCTCGTGGAACGTCTTATGGTGTCGGAATGCCACCTCACTTCCCGGCTAAGATGGACAGTACACGGCGGACAGCAGGCTGGCAGCCCTTCGGTGACTTGTTTGATGAACAAAGAACGTGGCCCTCCCCCGTCGGCCCAGGCGCCGCGCGTAACAACGGCTATCCAGTGGTGAGTTGAGGCGTAATAAGCTTGTCTGAGACCACCAGTTTTAAAAAGAACAAAACAAAATTTTAAAAAACTTGCCAGTAGACAATTTACAAAAGACGGCTGGATTCATCAAAAATGTAGAGACCGACATTTGAGCGACATGTCATATATGACATAGTTCAGCAAACTGGTTTTCATCACGTAACATGAACGGACCTACTGGCACTGGGAAAGGTTAAGAATGATTGTCGCTGACATATGTACTTCTGTTGCGAAGGTAATGCTCAGAGTCAACCAAATAAAACTTAACATTATATTCAAGTCTTGATAAAAAAATAAGTCAAGTTAGAAAGCTCCTCAGGTGGCCAAATAATAAATTACTTCACCATACTTTATGAAGAAGTAATTTGCAAATAAATAATGCAACCGCTGTTTAAATGACATTCAATGACGTGACCGCAATCAACGGTGTGTCGTCGCTATAAAACGGGAAAGTTATATGTGGACACGATCGGGCGAATGCGGCGGAGAACGAATATGTCACGTAATAAAAGCGATGTGATGTTGCACATTTTCATCTTTACAACTCCGTGCCCTTTTGCTTGCTCGTGATGTGTTCGAAGGAGCTAGCCAAGTCTTAGGTAGAAGTCAAGCAGAGTAGCCGGGGCTGATAAGAGCAACGTTTATGTTCACTATTTACACACTAAAGGTAGCATCATGGAAGCTTGATGAGAGCTTCTGAGAGCTGGTTCAGAGCGTCTCGGTGCTCGCGTTTTAAGCCGTGGTCTTCCTAAAACTCTCTGCAGGAGAAAACAATGGTCAGTTTGCAATAATCTACAAGGTAGCTTTTCTGTAAGGTTAGTTTTCCAACCAAAACCTCTCGTTCACAGACCGCTTTTCTCGCTCATTTTGTTTTTACCATTCACCTTTTTGAGATCTTGTTGTGCTCGCGTGCCTTCGCTGGAACTTGGAGAGGTGACATTTTGTTGTACTCGCGTGCTCGCGTGCATTCGCTGGAATTCGAAAAGGTTAAGGCACAATGAGGGAGAAAAGCAGTCTGTGAACGAAAGTTTTTGGTTAGAAAATAAACCTTACAGGAAAGCCGCCTTGCATATCACTGTAAACGGACAGACTGCATGTCCATTCAGTCCAGGGCAGTCCAAAGAAATTGCCGTCTTCATCTCCGTCCCCCACAAGGTGGAGGTAGTGGTTAGAAGAAGGTGCCTAATTTCTGCAGCCCAGCAGGGAGCACGGCGCAGCGAATAAGGATAAAAAAAACGAGAGGGAGAAAGAGAGAGAAAGTCAAAGACTGCCTTCTTTTCTACCCAGGAAATAGAAAGGATGCACGTTCAGTTCATCCCACGGCGAAAGAGGAACACAATGTAGGTCATAATGCAATAATACGCACAACACAGCACAGTGCAATAACGTTGCAACTTGCATCGCACGTGCAGAATAGGGTCTGCAGCGCTATGCAGGCTAGGGCCTGGGGGAGTGGAAGACTTGAAAGCACCACAGAGTGTGGGAAACATACCTGACGACAAATCCGAAGCTCTCGGCTAATTGTTCAGCGCGTCTCGTGGCACGTCGAACAAATCAAGCAGCCTCGATTTCCAACAGCTCTTCCTAGGCCATCAGTCAGTCAGGCGTGTCCAAATAGATTTTGACGAGGGGAGCCAACAGCCCTGAAGAATTCGAAGTATGACTTTCGTGTTGTCGCCGCTTTTGGCGCACCTCGTGAGCGTTGACCCGGAACAAATCAGGGTAGGCTTAGCTGCAATCGTCCCTCGCGTCCAAGCGGCACCGAGCCAAAGAGGCCGATCTTAACATCTTCTACAGACCCACGCACATAAGCACGCACAGTTTCACTCCGAGAGGGAATTGGTAGTGGTCACAATGACGTACGTAACGTGCATCTGCTATAAAAAGGCGTGCAGCGTATGCCATAGCTTCTTTTCTTAGAAAGTCTTGGAATTCTAGTATATTTTCATTATATAGCTGAAGTATGAGACGGTTGTTAGTAGCATATATTTGGGTTAAAGTAGTACAAATATTTATTCGCCGCGCATTGTTTCTGGAAATGATGCTCCTGAATGATGCGGCAAGAAAAAGGAAATCGCTGCAACATTTTTTTTAAACTAAGCTCGCACGTGGGAGTACTTGTTCTATGTGCTTTTCCAGGGTTCATGAATGTTAAGCTCCGCTGCCGCTTCTATAGAATGGTGTACAATAAGCCGTATCAATGCAGTGACAGGATTTCCTACAGACTACCAAGCATTCGATCACCAGACATTTTCCCTCCGGTATATTTTGATTAAAAGAAGCGACATATTTTTCTGAAAACCCGGTTTATGCACTGGGGCCCGGTGCACAGATGTTGCACACTACAACTCTTGACCATCGCAAACACGAAGATGGCAAGTAAAAGCCTTTATGCTATTGTCTGTACGGCCGGTGTAACGAAACCCTTGAGGTTAGTGGGTTAAACCATGCACTTTGCTCATTGCTATTTTTCATAATGGCGTTTGTCTATTCACAGAGTGGTGCTATGTGGAGCACGCGGCAGTAGTGCCGATGTGCTTTTTGGTGCCGGTACAAAAAGAAAACTAGCTAGCTTGTATATATCTCTTATTCAATGAATCCTTCAATTAAACCTATTCTAGGGGGCTGTATAGAAGACTATACGCATGACGCAGTTAGAAAAGTAAAGCACGTTGTAAAAGACCACTTCTGCTAATTGAAGGACTTGTAGACAATCAGCATCTAGACTGTGGTGTTCTGCAGAAAGATGTTGAGCCAATGACGCGCCGCGTTAGGTTCTAAATTTAACATTGATGTGTCCAGAGCGCATTTGCTAGCAGCCTGCCCTGTGTACCGACTGTAAGTTTTTTTTTTCAAAAAAAGCTTTTTTTTTGTTTTTAGTCAGCTAGAAAATTTTAAATTGGCGTTCTACTGACCTCAGTCCTCGCATGTGTTTATATTAAGGTGGTTGGTTGTGGTGGTTCCTAGCATTAAATGCAATCTTATCATTAAGTACAAGCTGAGTGGACGCGATAAACATCTAGACAGCATATACAGCTCTCTACGTACTTATTCAAATTATTTCCGCGCAAGTATTAGCTTTGGTCATCGAGGAATTCGAATACATTTAGAGTGCACCACGTGGATCTCTTGTGACACTGTGAAGTAATACTGACGTGTAAAGCACCTCGTTAATTACATCCGAAGAATAATAAATTTATAGAGAACAACGAGCAAAGAATCCGCGAAAATAAAAAAAGGTATGTTTCGGGGCGGTTGAGTTGCAATTATAAACCAACGCATGATTACTGGTTAATTAAACATGGTCCCCCAAATACTATTCAGTTAGTTCATAACTGTGACTTTGCTATGCAATATTTTTTTTCGTGGATTATTTGCTTTTGTCGCACAGGTTGGTATCACTTCCCGGTAAGCGGAGCGCTGCACGTAGTTTAAATGCACCTGGGTAGAGTTCGCATTTTTTGTTGACTAAAGCTATAATAATGTGGCACTCGAAACGCCGAAAATCGAAATGACGAACTATTCGAATGCCAAAAGTTAGTACACCGAAAAATCAAAAAGCCGATTAAACAAGATACCGAAAGTGTAAAATGTCAATGGGGCTGTTCTTTCTTCTCTTCTGCTCTTTCTGCTTCACGATATGTTTTTTTGCGCCTCAGTCTTCTGCACCAAGTCAAAAAATCAAAACACCTAACTACCGAAACTCCGAAATATCAAAATGTCTGCGCCACCTAGCTATACTGGAAGATGAGGTACCTACCTAAATTAGAGGTTACGCCAGCACACTCTTTCACCCTCATTTCCAGTTGTCCCTTTACATTTAGCTCAAGCCTTCATACAAATAGCAAACTATATATTTTCCGCCTCCAATCGCACATCAGAGTGATTTCTTGCTCATCGCAAACAGCTTGTATGCACTTCGTTGTCGAAAAATTGAAACGTCGTCATTGTCCGGGTTGCCCAGAGCAGCATCAAGCGATTTTGCAAACAGAACGCAAACAGAGCATTTCGGCAAGATTTCTGGATGCTTGTATGACAGAAAAATAGCAGCACTATTGTTCAGCTTTTAACACCTGGAACAAACGATTTTGCTTAATATGAAAACCAAATTCGCCATTCAAACGAGCAAGGTTATAGTAAATTTCGCAAACAACACTCAGACTACACCCAGGGGAATACGGAAAGATTCCACGTACGGCGTAGGTTTGCAAAATAAATGGAACTCACTCAGACTAACTCAATAACCATATATAAAAATATTTTGCTTTGGACTCACTCGGACTAAAAATGAGCGATATTCGACGTGGTCCGGCTCATACAATAAACGTCGAAAGAGCACCATTAAAAAACACATGTGAAAGAATTGCAATTGCCAAGCAACCTATATATATATATATATATATATATATATATATATATATATATATATATATATATAGCTTTCAACTACAAAAACAAGTTATTTCCCGTGCCTCTGCATATTAATATTAAAGAGAAACCTAACATGACATGCAATTTCCGCGACAGGCACATGCGCGCTGATAGCACTATATACAATGAGTACCACATGAATTGGCTGCTGTAAATACCTGTGCTATTTTGAAAATTGGTGATACTATACTGGTCAATACATTCGCCTACGCTTGTAATTTGGTCATTGTGCGGAATGGCGTAATATAAAATTTGTGCAGCATAAAATCTGAAAACCTTGACTTGACAGGGTCGCGTTCTTTAAAAAGTCTGTTACCCGTCCCGAGTTTAGAATCAGGTAAAGTGCATTCATGGTTCATCCTTCATCAAGTCCTCCTGCAAAACACTGCAAGAAAAACTTGTCTTCATTGTATGCTCTGGTGCTAGTGCACATGTACGTGTTATCCTACATAAGCTGAGTCTTTCGACAATACCTCATCAGTTGCAATACAGCGCCTGTGTTTGCGTCTTTTTAGGTGGGCATGGTTGTGTTGTATTGTATGCTGCTTCCTCAAAAATAAAATGACTAGGTCGTTAGCTACCTGGTGCAAAAAAAAACAAACCAAGATGCAACATTTTTTTCGTCAGTACTCCTCTCTCTCTACCCCCCCCCCCCCCCTCCGCACACACACGCACACGAGAGCTATAAGCGCCCAAGAAGGAAGAGGGGCTGCTTACGGTTGCGTACCTGTCATTGCTTCTCTAAATGTTTCGGTGTGAGGGGGTTTATCGGAGCAGCGAGGATATACGACTGGAATCAAAGGTGAACATTCGAGATAAGCCTGTCTGTTTTGGATAGACACTCAAGGAATGAGAACTCCAACCAAAATAGATTTAAGGAAAAAAAAAACCTCTATGTTTCGAAGCTGGTCCGGCTTCTTCTTCAGGGGTGAGAGATTGGCTTCAAAACGTCGTTTTTTTAATATGTTTTGGTTGGACTTTTCTCATTACTTCAATGTACGAATAGAAGTGGGGAGGTGGTAAATGAAAGGGTTGCCCCAGTGGCTTTCGCAATACTTCATTAGGCAAAATATCTTCTCTTTTCATCTTACTGTGTAATCTAGCCTTCTCGTGACTCTCGGCTAAGCTTTGTATTGTGCTCGGTAGCTCAGGGTGAGGTGAGTTTCCGCGAACTTTACCTGCCTTCCAAACCAGTTACTGCATGCAAGCTTCCCCTGGATGGATGAGTCTGTGGTTGAAGAAAAGGAAAAAAAGACACAATATTTTCTTGCGAGACCACGACTCAGTCGCTTGAAGGGAAAGGGGAAAGTGGAGAAAAGAGTTTAGAAGTAGGTAGGAGGAGAAGGTTTGGAAGAACGTGACGGCCATGGCTGCTAGAGCAGAAAGAGAATAGGGGCCGTCGGCAGGGCAGTCCGAGTCGTGCGACTTGGAAATGTGGAGCTGCAACCACATACGCACATACCTATGGTCATTCCCACGAGAAAGAAATGTTCTGAATCACCTTTCTTGGGCAAGAATACAGAAAACTAGCTAAACGAGAAAACTAAAATAAATGAAGAAATAACCGATAATCAAACCACCAATTGTCACCACAGCTGCGGAAGGAAAGAAGGAAAAACGTAATCCGTGACCTTGGCAGAGGCATTTATTCGCAGAACACTGTGTATAAGAAAAGACACGGGAAACACGACACCAATGGCACCGCAACGACTCCGCGTGTCGACCCAACTTAAGCTCTGGGAACAGCGAACGGAGTGCAATGGCAGAACACTGCGAGACCACTCGCAACATGTTTGCGCCATGCATACCAGTCCCGACGGCACGGTGTAGAGCTCGTTGCGCTGTTTTGTAGTCTTTCTGCATTCCTTGAAGTGCACAAAGAGCGCGAAAGGATGGGTACGAAGAACATGAACATGGAAAACGACTTTGCCATCAAGCCTTTTGCAGTGTGTACTGGACGAACGCAACGACGGGTGACGAACGACAGGAAGTTCCTACGCGCTTCAAGAATGACTATGAATGGAATCGTTTTTGAATGGGAATGAAAAAAAAATCTTCAAAAACTTGGGCGTTGCTATGTCGGTACAACAAAACTGCAGGCCTGTTGGAAAAAGATGGCAGCAATATCTCATAAAGAGACTCGAGAATTAAAAGCCTCTCTGATTGCCGAGAAGTAACAGAATTCTTCAACCATGTTACAGCTTGAATAAATTTATCTCCGCGTGTGATGAAGGATCACGTATGGCATGAATGGTGCGTTTCTGCCTCTTTCCTTCTTGAAATATGACCGCGACAATATTCATGATACCCTAAATTACGCCGCCGCTGTTTAAATGGTAGTAAATGACATGACAAAAGCCCATGGTCTGTGCCATCGCCACATTTTAGCAAAACTTGAAATCCAGCCAGATGGCACATTGCTATCGGCAAATTTTGAGCGCAAACTAATGGTTCCACACGACGTTCACAAGCATCCGTCCTGTCTCTCTCGTTCTTGTTAACGTCTTGTTTGGCGCTCACAACTTTCCCGATCGCCACAATTATTCAAGAAAAAACTGAAGTGGCATCTGAGGGCCCAAGCAGTTGAACGCAATAGAAAAACAGAAAGGGTGCTCGATTGCTCGCGAATCGTGCTGCTTTCTCGTCTTTGAAGCCACATTAATAATGAAACCGGAGCTTAGCACTCATTCTCCGTTGATTAGGTACATAATCATAGATCAAGCTCACATGCGTCACAACATGCTGCAGAACCCAATTCTATGCCTTCGTACTTTCGTGCTCGTTTAATACGAACGTTTGTAGATTGGACTGCAGAAACAACATTAAAGACCGAGAATTATTTAATTCTTCCGTTCGTTAGTAACGCCCTTCGTTATGCATTCTTCTGTTCTCTGGGAGCAGGTCACGTGAGTTTTGTAGCATGAATTAACATAAATTGCTGTTTATTATTTTACCACAATCACCGAATGGTGTACTCTATAAACACATCACCTGCATTAAACTTCGTGCCAGCACAATGTCGCAAAAAATACGGGTTTCACGCAAAGAATTTTCTAATGCTTCGTTAGATATTCAACCGTTAAATTTAAAAATAGCACCACCGTGAACGGGATTAACTCCGTGACCAAATTTCACTGCAAAAAGCGCTCGAATAACTGCACCTTGCAGGTATGCAATATACATTGCATGAGGTTTTAGATGTGTGGTGACATCATTAGTTCAGGTTAAATGGTTTTTGTAGAATTAGCTTTTCAGTCACGTTTACTATGCTTTTTAATGTTAATATTTCACCTCATCAGTCATTTAGTGATGGCCATTTCATTCCCACATCTTTAATGAGAGATATGAATAGTTGATATCCACGCATTTTTTAAAGATATAAGACTGGTTTTTATCAAAGGACCAACCCTAGAACGAGTTCCGGGGAGGGGGGAGATATGAACAGTCTTATAATTTGAAAAATAAAATTTTCGGCTTTACAAGCCAGAACGTCAATACGACAACAAGGCAAGCCATCGTGGGAGGTTTTAAATATTCGGAACCATAGGTCGGCAAAATAAATGGAGCCCACATAGACTCACTCAGTAAATGCTCTTTTATCTTGGGACTCGATATAGGGCCAAGCCTATTGCCGGAATTTCGGTCACATATAGGTGACCAAAAACATTTTTCTCTGCAAAACATTTTCGCAATAGACTGCTTTTAATAGAGTAAATCAGCCCGACATTTTTCGAATACACCTGAGATAGTCGCCAAAACGCCTTGGACGTTTGGCGTGGGATGACCGATCAAACTTTACGTCAATACCTATCACTTTTCGTCTCCACTGTCTCTTTCCAAGTTTGTGTTCTTCCTTTCTTGACATTTAACTTCACAGTAATTTAACAAATCCGCATCATATTGGTTCTATAGAAGAAAATAGCTTGTGGTATACGCATCTCGAATCAATCTTGGCCGTGCACTTAGGCCCCATCTCACTGTTTTGTATCGATCATTTCAGCGTTCTCAATTCACTTACGGTATTGCCACGTGGTTGTGACGTCAAAGAATATGGTACGTGGGTTGTTCAAGACGACACTTTTTATTGAGTGAACATGTACATAGGAAAGTGCAAAGGGCTAGAAATTCGTGCTTTACACAGATAGCGGTAATTAGAGCATTGGTCGTTGGTTGATTGATTTATATGTGGAGTTTAACGTCCCAAAACCACTATATGATTATGAGAGACGCCGTAGTGGAGGGCTCCGGAAATTCAGACCACCTGGGGTTCTTCAACGTGCACCCAAATCTGAGCACACGGGCCTACAACATTTCCGCCTCCATCGGAAATGCAGCCGCCGCAGCCGGGATTCGAACTTGCGCCCTGCGGGTCAGCAGCCGAGTACCTTAGCCACTAGACCACCACGGCGGGGCATTGGTCGTTGGTAATATGATCTGCGCGAAGGTACGTCGCCATTTATACACGTAGCATCCATATCGTAGGTGTCTCAAGCTTATCAGAAGATTCTAAAATAATCTAGAGTTTTCGCAGACAGCCAAGCGTCCTTTGCGCAAAGCAATTGATTAATATGTGGTGTTTAACGTTTCAAAACCACCACATGATTATGAGAGATGCCGTATAGTGAAGGACTCCAGAAATTTTGACAACCTGGGGTTATTTAACATGCACCCAAATCGCAGCACCTGGACCTACAGCATTTTCGCCTCTATCGGAAATAAAGCAGCCGCAGGTGGGACCTGATCTCGCGACCTGCGGGTCAGCAGCCGAGTACCTTAGCTACTGAACCACTACAGCAGTGCCTTTGCGCAAGACAGTGACATAAAAATACAAGTGAGCGTGGCCGTATAATAATCTTGCGATAAAATTTCAGCAGATGCAACATGTTTCACTGTGGATGCCATTTTCATACAGAACCGTCAGCGGGTGGCCACGCGTTGCAAGGTGGATCGACGTCTTTGGGTATTTTGAGTAGGCTAAATTTCTTCGTAAAACATACGGCGTGACGACAGGACTCACGTTGACTGTAAACTTTAACGAAACGAAGTGCAAGCTTCGGTGGGATGATATGCACATCATTAAGAAGCTGTTGTGTATTTCTCAAAGGTCGAGATCCTCAATGGTCAAGCAACCCTTCCCTATCACGTGCTGGGTGAAAGGAATATATCCATGTAATGTTTACAGCCAGCCTATAGACCGCAACAACAAATGACGGTGTGGGCCGACTTCACTCCAGTAAGTCTATTTAGTGATGTATCCGTTACAGTAAAAAGTAACTAAATACCTCACTCGTTACTCTAATAAGAAAAAGGGGGACGTTTCACGGCTCCACGTTATATAAATACATAAAAAGGTAACGCATTACCATTACCGTAACCGAAAAAAAACATAACGAATGTTACCTCTGCCGTAGCTCCGAAGTCATCAGTTTTAATCAATGTGTTTTTGCTTCAGAAACCCACAAGGAGAATTTTTAAAACTCAAATTTATGTTTCACACATACTAACCCAAGCAAGGATTACACTCAAAATGTTCAATTAACGAGAATTATTCGTACAAATGTACTGAATCTTAGCAATGTTATATATAGAAGCTTAATGATGCCTGCACATGTGATGGCTTCTGACTCTGCAGTGACACAGGATGAAACCATTTTTTTTTCATTGGAGGATTACACTCAAAGTGAGGTTCAATAATCCACGGTATTCACAAAGAAACTATCACTGAACTCTCAAGAAATATACAAATATCGGCCTTTTTTTGATCCCTCAGCACCTCCAATAAAGCAAGTCGAAATCGGCACTGTTGGTCCTAGCCACCGGAATGGCCCGCCACGCACCAGTATAGGCAATCACGGAGGCTTACGGAGGCCTACATTGGTGCCTTTTTATTAGAGAGGAGGGGGGGGGGATCGGGAAATGTCGTGGGGAAAAGGGGGGACACTTGCAAGTTGTGACACCAGATGTGCCTTGCAGAGATGTAAGTCCAGAAAAATCACGTCTTGCAACGCACATCTTGCAATAGCAGCCTTTTTTTAATATGTTGCAGGTTTTATTTTTGTTTATATACGAATTTAAATTATGGCTAGAAATCAAATATACAAATGAACATAGGTTCCCAGCACTCGTAATTGCATTTTTCTATTGAGTCTTTTCCGGAACAAGTCGAGAGTGGCAGTTGCTATTTCGATTGTCTCACACATCTGATGGCTATTGAGCGCGTGTACACGGTACAAAAAAAGCATTGAAAAGTTGAATGTTTTATACATAATTATCAAGCATTCTTATTTCAGACGTTTTTAAGAGAAACTTTAATGGGGCCCACTTGCAAAGGGTGTCCCCCTCCCCTGACCAAATACCAAGGGGTCGGGGAGTCAACGTTCTCTGCAGGCATGGTCAACGGACGCCAAGCTTGTGAACACTATGGGCTGTGTATCTGAGCAAATGTTGCATTTGCTCTCATCTGCCCATATGACCATCGGCAGGTTTTTGTCTTGGGGGGGACGCAAACCCTTCTTTCAACTTGCAACACGACTGAGGGAGCGGGTCGTGTTGGTGTCGCTAGAGTGGGTAGCAAGTGCTGGTGGAGCTTGAAGGGTTCAAGTGTCCGTGTTGCACCACCCGCCTCGCCCACTTCATTCATTGAACACCGTGCTGAGAACTAGTTGAATAAATGCGCAGATTTGTTTCCTTCCGCATCCTATACCACTGCATAAAAAATTCTCACATTGTGAAAAATAGGTATTTTTCTTTGTTTGAAGGAAAGTTACATTCAAAGCATGACATATACTCAAAAAAGCGGTTTCATGCAATCGCAATAAGAAAACTCGAAGCAGAGGTGCTTCTTTTTTGTGCAGCGTTCAGTGTAAAAGTAAGATCGGATTCGGAAAAAGCGAAATAGGTGACGTGCGTCACTGCTTGCTCATTGTTCAATGAAAGAAGGTTTCATGAAGTATGACGTAGCCAACAACAGCAACAAACTGCTGCATCTTAAATTAAAAAAAGCAAAGTGCAGCACAAATACGGTAGAACATGGACATAGATTGAAATACGCGTTATTTTTTTATGAATAGAAAATAAAACTATTTTACAAAACGCTTCGCATTCATCGGGATGTCGACACATCTGTGTAGTGTCATTTATGCTATTTGGATGAAAATCTCTGAATTTCAGCGAATTCAGTAACCTGTGGCAGAAGAGCCGTTTGATTTTCAGTTTCGGTTTCTGCGCCACCGACGCCGCTGCCGACGACGAATATTGGCCGCACGCCGCCGCCGATGAAAAAACCGGCGTGCGCCGACAACGCCGCTGCCGACGACTCTGGACGGCCCCCACGCCGCCGCCAATCAAAATCGCCTCGGCGCACACCTCTAATAATGACTCACTGTTTCAAATGGACATTTCACAATACCAAGTTCAATCCCTAAGCCAATTGATTATGTGTGTGTCTCATTAAGGGCAACGCATAACTTGAAAATTTTCTTCAAAAAAACGAGGCGAAAATATACAATAACTTTATGACTGTAAGAAACAAACTTGTGGAGAAAGTTTTCACGTATGAAATGCATCTACTTGGTGCGCAAAGGTCTTCAGGAATTATATCTAAGTGCTCAGTGCAATGCTTTTGTCGTCCCCAAAAGATCCTTATTAGGACCTTTTCCGGACTAATTGTTGTTCCCAGAAGGCACTCGAAAAGACGTTTCCGGAACAAACCAGCTTGTGTCGTCCTCAGTAAGTACTAAGGTCAATGAGAACTGTGCGAGGACGATTGTATTATATGAGGACGACCTCAGGACATCGAGTGTTGTCTGGGATAGAGGGCACCCCAGACCCCACACAGCTAAGGTCCATAGAAGAAACAAGTTTCGAAGTTAGCGTCACTCATTGTTACTCAGCGTCACTCAGCGTCACTCAACGTCACGCTTCTGGTCACCGACGTGTGCGGACGCAGGATGGCAGGCTCGTCAAGAGCTGCGAAAGTGGCCGACGCTGGCCGCGGTTTCTCGTGCACATCGTTTCCCGAGGACGGCTGTTTAATTCTGCTACCATTGCCTTCAGGAGAAGGACTCAGACGCGCGTTGGTTCTGCACTGCGACATTGCAGAGCATCCGTACGGGATGACTTCCGAAAGCCACTCAAGGAACTAAGCATCATTGAACAGGTGAACGGCATAGAAGCGTATCAAATGTCGCACGTCTGGCTTCTTAACATGAAGACAGATGAGGCCAAAAAGACACTTCTGCACGCTGGCCTACTCTCCGTGAAAGACCAGCCCTGCCTCGTCGTCGACCCAGAGAGGCAAGAGGTTCGTCTCAAGGTACATTTGGGTAGCCTTTGACGTCATCGCAGAGGCTGTACGGCATGCCTCTCGGGAGTACGGTGAAGTTAAAGAGATCATCAGCGACAAGTGGAGAGATGAAGACTTCGAAGGAGTCGAGTCAACCACACGATTACTTCAGCTATTACTAAAGGAAGGCGTTACTACGGATCGCGTACCCCACCAGGTGCGTCTCGGGAGCGGCACGGCACTGTTGGTCGTGCCAGAAAGAGCGCCGCTGTGCCTGCGTAGCCGGAACGCTGGACACATACGTCGCGACTGCAGGGTCTCCAGGTGCGCTTGTTGTCGCGTTTTCGAGCATGAGCAGGTGAACTGTACTCGTTCCTACGCCAGTGCAGCAAGTCGAGCAGCAAACGCCGACCACACTGTATTGCTGATGGGCGAAGAGGAAGCAGAGAGGGCCGCGGCATCGGAGACAGCGGTGGAGGCGTCTCATGCAGTGGCGACCAGCGAGAGAGAGATGGAGACGCCTAGGCAAGATACAGATGAAAATGCGGTTATGGGCACTCCAATGCAACGGCGTTCTACTCAGACGGAAACCCGACACAAGCCTAGCTGAACTAGTCATCAGCCCCGACACTACCTTGTACATGAATACAGTCGAAACAACGCCAGTAAAACGACGCCTGAATGAAGGAGACGCGGCGTCCCAGCAGCGTCCGACCTAGGAAGATCAAGGACAGTTGTGAGTGGCTCGTTCCAAAAAAGTCTCGGGATGCTGGCCGCCTGCGTTCGCCGTCGCTTTCACGCGGCGGTGATGGGACGACGCCTTGAGCGTCGGCCGGACAGTGGGTTTGGTGTTGGTAAGGTAATTAGCGTCGTTCGCTCGGCTTTTTCTCATTAGATGGCGACGGTTAGATTGGCGACGTTAAATGTACGTGGGCTTTCTGCAAAACGGCGATAAAAGCATGTTTACCGCCAAATATCGAACAGGATCTAGACATATCGTCGCTATGCAGGAAACTGAAGTAGAGAGTGAAGAGCACGCTGAGCGAATGATGCAGCTTTTCACGAAACTGTTTAATGTGTGCTTTTGTCACGAGGTGGGTACGTCTGCAGGGTGCGTCTTGTTAATTCGGCAGAGCCTTAATGCGATAGCGGAGTGTGTAATCATCTGGGAGGCGGGTCGTTTTATTATATGTAGTTTATCCTTACTAAGAGAACAATGGAGAGTGATCTGTCTGTACGCACCCACTGTGACTCAAGATCAAACTGAGTTTTTTGAAAAACTTGATGTGAAATTTGAAATGTGAACGTAAACTAACCTTCGCCAGGTATTTCAACTGCGTTTGTTAGAGTATAGATAAATCAAGTTTCAGGCTATACAGAGACTCAAACACCACCGTTATAATTGATATGGTGGTGAAGGCTCAGCTAGAGGAAGTAGGTGAATGTCTTTCCAGTGGAAAAGGGGTTATGTTTTCCCACTTTCAGCATTCAAGCCATGCTAGACTTGACAGAGTATACGTGTCTTCTGAAATCATCCCTTATTCGTGCCATGATTTACCAGTTACACCTGTTACGTTTAGTGATTGTTTGGTTTCATTCTCAGTGGGTAAACATGAGAGGAATAACAAACATTACTCTTGGGACCTCTGGAAATTTCATGTAAGCTATTAAAGGATGAAGAGTTTAATCGCATTTTTTAGAGGGCATAGAAGACTTGGCAAATAGAACACTTGGATCCTGGGGACATAAGTGGGAACTATTTAAACAGACCATTAAACTGAAAGCACTTGAGAAAGCCAGTATCCTGAGACATGCTGAAAAAAAGATTGAGATCCCACATACGGTGGGAATCGATAATATGCGAAACATGAATGGGAAATGGTGATATGTCACTTTAAAATCAGCACAACGTTACGAAGTGGAGGTAAATTATGCCGTACACGACTTCCGTATCATGATTATCATGTTTGGATGTGTCGTTTACCTTCGTTATCTATTCACGTCACGTGATACCAAATTTAGTATATGAAGAGCTAGCGAAGCGGCCGCCAGCACGCTATGAGCGTTGTATGTTGCCATGTTCTTACATGACACGCATGTCAGAATTATTTTGTTTGCACTAGTCATATATTTTGTCACTCATTGACGTCCCGTAATACCAAATTTGGTATATGGGGAGCTAGCAAAATGGCCGCGGACGCGTCTTGAAGGACCCAATATACTCCAATGTAGCGTTGGCGCGCGCGCATGCAGGGCACAGCGACGCTACGTTAGCAAAACGCGAGCACTCAATAGTTCGACCCAAGGCGCGACCAGCGTCCGTCAGCGGGAAGTCGGACAAGCGACATTTTGCGCTGATGCGTTGCCCAGACAACTCTGCGTTTCCCTTTTTTCGTGACGGAGGGACGCCGGACGCGCTGAAACGCGCATGCGTCAAAACAATGCAGTGCGGCGCGCGCCTGCGAGTATATGGCAGGACCGACGCCTGGCGTGGCAACGCCGGCGTGACACGACGAAATGAACACCGGCGAGCACGCGCCCCACGTCACGTCGAAATGCAGTGGCACCTTGACTGTGGCATGTAGTCATTTTCTCACATGACATGCATCTCATTAATAGCATCTTTGCCCCAGGCACAGACGTTCGTCATCTATTGGCGTCACGTAATACCAAATTCGGCATATCTGAAGCTAATGAAACGGCTGTGAGCGCATGATCAGTGTGGCATGTATACAGTCATGTTGTTACACGACACGCATGTCGTGATTATTATGTTTAGATGTGTCATTTACCTATGTCGTTCGTTTGCATAATACCAAGTTTGGTAGATGTGAAGCTAGCGAAATGGCCGCGAGCGCACCATGAGCATAGCATGTAGTCATGTCGTTACATGACACGCATCTCATGTTTATCATGTTGCACCAGTATCATACCTTTGTCATCCATTCGCATCACGTAATACCAAATTTGGTATGAGTGAAGCTAGGAAAACGGCCGCCAGTGCATCATGAGCGTGGCGTGTTAACTTGTCATGTTGTTACATGACATGCATGTCATGATTTTTATGTTAGGGTGCGTTGCTTGTGTTTGCCATGCAATTATGTCATACCATACCAGTTTTGCAACGTGTCATGTGAACGAAACCACCGCAAGAGCTGCAGGACCTTGTAATGTAAATCATGACATATATATCACAATTTTCATGTTACGACTAGACATATGTATTCTTCATACAGTCATGTTATGTCATACCAAGTTTGGTACCGATACCTATATCGAAACGACCAGGAGAGCTAAAAGCTGTAGGCAACTATATAGATGGATAGAGAGATACGCTCAAAGTTGCCGAAGTTCGCTAAGAAATGCTTCGCATTTAAAAGAACTTGAAGTGCGCTTGCGTGAAAACTTGCAACAGTTAGTAGTGGAACGATGTACCTAGGCGGGTACATTTTCAGAGAATATAAACAGAACCAAACAGAAGCTAGAGTTGATAGACCAAGAACGATACCGTGGAGCATTAAATTGAGCTCAAGCAGAAAACTTGGTAGCAAAAGAAATGCCAACAAATCGAGCTCTTGGGGCTGTGAAAAGACTTGCCTGTAAAAGTGAAATAAGAGAAATAGAATATAAAAAAAACAAGGTACCATACGAAAGAAGCAATAGACGGTGCGTTTTTCGAACATTACAAAGAGTTATTCACACCAACCAGTGTACACGCAGATCGCTTTAATAGTGCTTTCATTTCATTATTGCCAAGACTTAATGACAAAAGGAAGGAAATTTTAGAATTGCCCATAACAGAGCAAGAAGTTGAAAAAGCAATTGATCTGTTAAACAATGGTAGGTCTTTAGGACCTGATGGCACGAGTGCTGCAGTATACAAGAAATTCAAAGATGTAATTTCACCTATTTTGAAGGAGGTATTCAACGAGGCTTTTAAATGTAAACAACTTCCACCCTCGTTCTTGTCAGCCCACACGGTTTTAACACCTAAAACAAAAGATCCCACAAAGTTAATAAGTGATACTGCATATAGACCAATTAGCCTAACTAATATTGACTATAAAATATTGATGAAAATAATGGCCAGAAGACTCCAGACAGTTATGACAGAACTTGTTGGCTCCCACCAAGCTTGTGGATTAACGGGAAGAAAAATCATGACCAACATAAACATAGCACGATAAATCCTAGAGTTGCGAAGCTATGCATCTCAATGTTGCCATGCTTCAAATTGACCTCGAAAAGGCATTAGATCGTGTGCTGCAAGACTTGCACTTATCATTATTCGAGCACATGAACGTATGAAGTTTGATTAGCGATGGAGTGCGCATGGCTTACACAGGATGCACGACGAGATTAATAATAAACAAAACTGTGGGTGAGCGTAGACCTGTGCTGCAGTCAGGGAGACAGGGGTGCCCGCTATCGCCCTTGCTTTTTCTTATTTTTATTGAACCTTTCTGTTTAAGCGTAATTGATAACAGAGCAATAAACGGCTTTAAATTGCTCGAAGCTGAGGTTAGCCTCCTTGCATATGCAGACGACATTGCAGTTTTCTGTACAAACTATGAGAGTACTATAATGCATGCTGTAAATGCCGTGAAAACTTTCTGCCAGGTGAGTAGTAGTGCCGTGAACTGGGATAAGTGCCTTGGCTTCTGGCATGGGGAATGAGACGTCACACCAAGAATATTTCTAAACATTAAGTTGCAGGAAACACCAGTATGGTACTTAGGAGTGCCGCTGGAGTTCTATCACAACAGTGAACCATATTGGGAAAAAAAACACACACAGGCATTGTGCAATGATGTAGAAAAATGGAAAGCTTGGGGTATTTCGATATTCGCACGGGCCACAACATGCAACTTGTTTCTGGTGAGCAAGCTGTGGTACGTAATGCAGGTTTCGCACTGCAGTAAAATAAGTCTACAGAAAATACACAGAGTATTTGCAGTTTTCATTTGGAGCTCTGTCTGGGAAAGATCAAGCCACACAAACTTCTTCAGAAAAGTTCGAGATGGCGGGCTCGGATTAGTTCTTTTGTACATAAGATAACTTATCAACTGTTTCTTTTTTCTACATGATGTAGATGACCCTTTTTTGAGAACTGTTACACAACTAAGGTTATCTAGAGTGCTGCCGGGATTTCTCTTATCGATATCAAATGTGCAAAGACCAATACAAGAGCATTTAAAGGAAGTTGTTTCATCATACCACTTTTTATCAGTGAAATTTTCGTTGAAGTGTCTGACCGAAGTATCACGTAAAAAGTTGTATAAAGACCTTGTCGATGTTTTACTGCCTGCTATTGTACCATCAGCTATATTCTGCAGGCCCAAAACAGGATGTTCTGAAACATGTTAAAAGAATGCTTGTAGCGCCAGGGGTCAAAATGTTTTTCTTTAAATTACATACTGGTACCTTACCAGTTAAAACATGGTTGCAGGATAGGGGAATATTCGTCCCATGGACCACACATTGCCACTTGTGTAGTAAACCGAAAACAATTGAACACAGGTTTATAGATTGCTGGAGCGAGGTCTTTTTCTGGGACATATTGCAGAGAACTTTAAAAAAAGAACTACGGTTAAGTCTACACAGCATTCGTTTTCTCTCGGTTAAAAACGAAGCAGGCATACCTTATGATCTAATCTTGCTTCTGGGCCTGCACAGCGTATGGAAAACTCGATGTGCCTTTAAAAACGCGGATGTAGAATTGCTATCTGTGCGCCAATATTTTTGCGAATCTGCGTGCCATTTTCTTGAAGTGCTGAAGGACTAAGAGGATGTACCAGAGTGGATTGTGCACATTGAGCCATTGTTATGAATACCCAAGTATTGATCAATAGTCAGCTAAGAACTGACGGTACCTCAATGAATTTTGAGGGTGTATTTTGTGACGAACTTGTATTTTGATCAATATGTATATATGTGAAATGTGAACAGTCATGATATGCAAGACATTAAAGAAAAAAAAACGGCATGGCTCAATAGTAGAATACTGGGCTGGCACATAAGGAACCCAGGTTCGAAGCCGATTGTCTCCTAGGTGCTTTTTTTTATTTAACAAGCTTTTCTTTCTTATTTCGTGCAATAGTGGTTATGGACCCCGACGGCAGCGACGAACAACTATAGCGCCGCACACGACCCATGTCATGATCTCATAACAGCTTTTCCTGAGAAACGAACCGCTGAACAGTACCGTGAATACTATTGCTACAAAACATTTATTTTGCTATACGAAGTTTGCATGGGATTCAATCGTAGAATTGCGCGTATTCACCTCTGCGATCATGTCTCGGGTACAAAGCACTCGTTCGGCATGGAGAGTATTCTCAGACGCAATTATGATAAAAATATATTCACAGCGCACACAACGAAATAGTAGCGTAGAGAAAGCGCAGCACACAACAAAACGCCGTGGTCTCACCCGCAACGACTTCATGATTGCGACGAAAGCAAGCAGTGATCGAGCGTTAGGAGAGAGCAGCTCTCCGAGTGCTGCTATCTTCCGTATCTGTGGGAGACGTCTCGCCCGGCAAGTGGTGACATCAGCATTCTGGCCGCAGGTTTTGTAGCTTAGTGGCTAAAGCACCGGGCATTTATTTTCGTAGGCCAGGTATCGATAGGTCGATTCCCGGTGGAAGAACTTTCTGATGTTTTTCTTTCTCATTTCGTAGCGTTCATCTTATCAACGTTTTATCCATGACTGAAATATGTCACTAAAGTCTTGGTGCATTCCAGCATAAAACATGTTAATCATTTTTGTAACAGGTCAGTTAGCAGAAGCTGTGAGAAACACACTAAAGTTTCATTGGCAACCATCGGTGTAAAATTCAGGTACGACTGGGTGGGTGAACCGCACTTGCCGCACCATACTACCGAGTTCCACCAACACCAGGCACTGTGGCAATTTATAAGAACAGAGAAATGGCCAGCCTCAATAAAGAAATGTTATGAGTTTATTCACCTTGAATATACACATAAGATAAAATGCCCACACAGGGACCTTGTTCATACTGAAAATGCTTTCAAGACATAAACTTAGTGAACAATACATGTGAAAAAAAGTATCATTCGGGGCTCTTGGCTGTCATTGAAGCAACAACTCGGCTCAAATAACTGTAAGCATGAGAAACATGACGATGAAAATAAGGACCAAAATCAATTACACGCTGTAAACAAAATGTTGCATCTCACATATGTGCACAGCATGGCAGCTGACGCCATGACTGTATGTCATATCCAAAAATACAAGCATGACTAGATGCAGTTTTACACAAAATGTTCACACTGGATACTTTGGATAGTCATTAAAATTAGCGCTGTAGTTAAGGACACTTTAAAACGATTTATTTTTGGCTTGAATATTTACTGTATGATCTGCGTGTCATAAATCATGCCAGCAATCATCAATGTCGCACAAGCAAAGCTTCAAACTCTGTCACATGAACTTAAAATGCCAGCAGTCATTAACTCTTTACAAGCAAAAAGAAATGCTTGAGTTCAAAGTGTAGCAATCCAACATGTTAATGAGGGTGTTCCAACACCCAGGCATCACCCAATTTTGGTTTTTTTCTCCATGATTCATCTCATACCCATTTATTTCACCTCAGCACAGGGTAACATAACTAGAACAAAATAACCTAGGCTAGCTACCATGGACAACAGACATGAATGCAGTCATTAGGAGTCAGCTAATAAACAGAAGAAACTTGGCATTAAGTCATACTGTTGCCCTGACTTGTGAGTGTCGTACAAAAAAACAGGCATTGCAGGTTCACACAAAAATCCCGAAATGCCTGTTTCTGGCCGAATGGAGTTGATTGGCACAACTCGTATGAATCCAAACATTGCAGCGATGCAAGTAAAAAGCAGCATTCTTTTTTTGTGGCTTTTAATAGCTGCACGCAGTAGTACACTTTGAAGCAACACTTTAGTTTGCCCTGCCAAAATTTAAGTGTTCATGGTCACATACGTACATAAAAAAATTAGCATGAAATACCAAAAGCCATAGGAGAAAAACAATACAAAGATATCATAATTTTATAAACATTGCATTCATGAAGTGAAACAATCATATGACAGAGACCAGGTGCTAAAGTGGTGCAAATAAAGCAAACGACAATGACAAATACTACAAAGCAAACAGCAACAGCTTATTGCCATTTCCCCTGCAACTAAATTGCTTTGTAATGCAAGAGATTGTTTTTCAGGATATCCATTTATGGCCATGACAAGAAGAGCATCACTATCCATATTTAAAAACAACGTGAAGTAAACACTGACAAGAATTCACACAGGACCGAAGCTGGTCGTGCGTGAATTCTTGTCAGTGTTTAGTTCAGGCTGTTTGCAAATATGGATATGTACAAACTGGTTTGTGTTCACTACCATTTAAATCACTCCAAGTGACCTTCCTTTGCTGTTCTCTTGTACGGCCACGCATGATTGCGTATTTGTCATTTGATCGAATGACATGAGACTAGTTAAAGTCATATGGAATACATACTTCACATTTTTTGAGAGAGCATCAACTGACATCAGAGAAATTACACTGCATTACCACTTGCAATCTTTGTTGATTGTGTGTACTACACGTGATTACAGACTAATGCGTAGACACCCTGGAATGCAATTTGGCCAGAACAAAAGCTGATATAGTTAAACCTGCTTATAACGAACCTCCATATAATAAATTTTTATAAATAACAAAGTTTTTGATTAGTCGCCATTACTACATAGAAGTACATGTATTTAAGACCTCTATGTAACAAGGTAACCACTGAAGACATCCTTGATATAAAAAATTTTTGCCACGAACAAACTAAGAATTTTGACCTAGATTTGGTCATTTTGGCACAAGAGCCTGTATCTTCCGCCTTCGCCCCGCCGCCGAGGAAGCACGAAGTGGTGGCGGCGCGCCCGGCGTGCTCATTATTGCACGCAGTGGTGTGCAAGGAGGGAGTGAGAGAAAAAAAATGTGTCGAATAAAAATTCAGTGCCCATTGCAATGTCTGACACAAAACACACATGTTCTTGGTAAGAATGCTGTGGTCTGTTAGTCGGAGACGGAGTAACCAGTGTCGCGAAAAATTTACAGGGTGAATGAATACAGAAAAATACAGCACAAGTGAATTGCTGATACGTGGTCAGACAGCTGCAATACGTCATAGTCAACCACAAGTGAATGTGCAGCAGACACATTGACGGTTCTACCTCAACTTATGCGGAGACTGGTAATGCTGCTGCCATATGTCACATTTTCCAAAGGCTGCTTAAAATACTCTTCTCACAACAACCTCTTAAGTGAAACAAGTGACAGAAACAAGGAACACTGGTGACTACACCGAAGCCAGCTTTCATTGAAGAAGAAGAAATAACACTGAAAGGCACAATAAACACGAATTCCAAGCCCGCCATCATCTATTTATATTAAAGCAGGCATAAAAAGACTACAACCCGCAAATGTGCTCAGAAAGGGGATCCCATGTAGCACGAAATATTGAGGACAACTTCTAATGGGCATTACTCGCTACAATGCGGCTGGTAATCTCCAATAGGCACATACACCTCTGCAAAGCAGCCTGCAGAGGTGGTATACAGAGTCACAGTTTTATTTCAACAGCACCAAAAAAAAGATACGGTTCTCCCACTTGGTGCTCCTTTGCTTTCACTCAAGTTGTGCAACAAAGCTTACTCTACACTGTCCCATAATTTGTGTTCTGTGTGTGTATCCTGGCTTATTAAAAAAAAAAATCCTGCCCCTTCAGTCTATCATCGTTCCCAATCTAATTTGGAGACATAACCCTTAAAACAAAATTTTTTATTAGTTGGTGAACTCAACAAAACTTGCTACTACTTCAGTTTTTCCTTCAGATTCCCAGTCTCAAAGTAAACTTTTATTGCATATTTCTTATGCTGTTTCTTGGCAACTTCACTTTGTGAAACACAAAAATGAAGTATGTGGCAAAACCACCAGTGAGCTCATCTAGCTGATGATGCAACTTTGATTGTTTTAAATTAGCTTTGAAAGTAATTAACTGCTGGAGTTTAACATCCCAATACCACCATATGATTATGAGATGCAACTTTGTAAAAGAAACAGGAGCAAATATGCGAGCAATTTTTTGCTTCATACACTTAACGATTATATCAAATTATGATTTGGTGAACAACATTATAAGAACATAAATAACATCAGCGGCTAGACCAAGTGTCAAGAATTTTGTCACACTTTCCATTTTTCATTTGGCAAAGAAACATTGCCAAAAATTCCTGTAAGAATTGTGCTAAAAAATGTTGTAGACAAGGCATATATTTTAATTGAATGCAGCTTTTAAAAATTAACATCACACACTTGGAATCTGAAAAAAACTTAAGTGTGTTCAATTTTATTCTATTCAAAAAAATTATTTTAAAAAAAGATTATTCAAGATTTTTACATCTTCCTTTAAGTCCAGATGAACCATGCAAGACATAACTGGAAACAATAAGCAAGAACAGCAGCAGCTGAAAAGGACCCTGCAATACTTTTTGATAATGATCAGAAAATGCTGTTCATGAGTAGTCGGGGCTTCTATAACAATGTGAGTCAAAGACTATAGCACAGCACGCAGCATGGAATTTAAATATAACCGTTAGTGGTCCATTGTTGGACCCTGCCGGACAATGCAACACGGCCACAACGGTCTGGTCAGGCGCTGCTTCACAACTTCTTCGGAGGTTTATTCACGTGCATATATGTATATTTTTCTTGCTGCAAAATGAGAGATCACCAATTGATTAAGTAAACTTGTGCTAACTGAGCTCTGCTTTCTACAGCTTCAGACTGAAATAAATGGAAGTTAGGTAGATGTTCTGTACTGCAAAGGTTGAAGTTCTAAAGTGAGCTAGGAATCGCTCATTCGTGCCTGAAAAATAATGCCAAAGATGTGTTCTGGCTTATGATGTGAATTGGCTTAAGGCCATTGGCTTAAGATCACTTGGCTTAAGCCATTGCACCCAGCGTTCGTCCATGTGTGCCACCTTATTGTGTATTTGCTGGTACTCCATCCTTGAAGTCCACTGGCTGATTTGAGCATCACAAGCTAGTATATATCTGGGATGCTGCAATGTGCCTGCACTGCGCTCTGTCATAGTGGAATTACACACGACGTGGAATTACACCAGAGCACTAGCGGACACACTGATAGTGAGGCCTACATTCAAGAGAGAGAGAGAGAGAGAAAGGACAGTGCTCAGCGTCATGACATATGTCGCTGCTACCTTGAGTGGCTGTCAGTGTGCTTGCTGCAAACGAAATAGAGAGGGAGTGTGTGAAGTGGGTGACTAATCTTTGCAACTCTGTTCGTACTTGACAAATTCTAAAATTTTTTGCAGCATTTGATTACTGAGCCAATAAACTCCGATATTGAGGCCATCTGATGATTATTTAAAAAAAAAAGGTAGTGCAGGCCCCCCACCCCCCCCTTTAAAAACACACGTCAATATACTAAAGGCTATAGACAAAACTCCTGTTAGGCAAAGCATTCCAATAGTTGCACCACACATTACAGTCGTATGCCTGTAATCATGCATATTGTGAATTATTTTACAGCGGCAGGAAATGACAAGAGTTGTCTTACAAGGATGCATGCAAGGTCATCATGCACGCCAGCCATGTTCATCAAAGGGTTTACAGACAGTCAGGTAAAATTATATCAGAATAGTACAAAAAAATTGACTGGCAGCGAGTCATAACAAAAGCATGAGAGGCAAAGAGGAGGGATAGGAATATCCCAGAAACTACTTTTATTCAATAGCTGGCCCGTCACTTTGTAAAACTGTCAGACTGTGAACTATCCATGCACCTAAGCAAGCAAAAAAAAATACCTACATGTGGATGCTATCATTATATAATCTGTTTCTGCAATTACTTTTCAATATAAGAACACAAGGTTCACTAAAAAATAATCATTGCTGACCAAAGGAGCTGGAAAAGCAATAGTTACATAGCTATCGATGACTTTCAGCACTTTGGATCTGTTAAACTGCAGAATTCATGTCGATAAAATGTAAAGCACAGGTTCTTTTTAATAAAAAATCTGCCTTGAGCTGGCATCATGAAAAATAGGTCCAGAGTGTATTATTATTAATAATAGTTTGTGTTTAACATCTCCAAACCAAGATATGATCATTAGAGATGCCATAGTCGAGGGCTCCAGAAATTTTGACCACCTGAGGTTTTATAATAAGCACTTAAATCCAAGTACACAGGCCTTCAGCATTTTCACCTTCATAAAAAATGCGGGTACCATGGCTCAGAATACTCTACCATAATATTCCAGTATATATAGGTTCCTTCATAGCACAGTGTGGGAAAATGTCTATGTTACCAGAGAAAAGCGCTTAAAGGAGTACCGACACGAACCTTAGAAGTGTTTCTACTGTAGTTCTAAATAAAGGTGCCTGTGTTGAGAACCTTAAAAAAAATTTCGTGATGCTTTGGAATGCCTTAAATATGTTTTTTAATGCTCCAAGCCTAATGAATCACTTGTGCTTTTCATACCGAGGGGACTGTTTCACAGTTACTTGTAAACACACAGTTTGATGATGGTCACATAGATGTACTCATGATGTACTAGCAGCAGTTCTGTCATCGGCTGTCACTTGCATCGGGTACTTGTAAACAGGAATCAGTGACTATGGCGGCAATTTTGGCAACATGAAGGACGGAGAATTCACAATGACAACGAACTGTGTCAACTCATCATGATCATGCCCACTGCGGTGAAAATGGCTTTCTGATGTTTGGAGAGAAAAACTTTAAAAAATCAAAGCAATGTATATACACATCATGGCTATGCTGTATGGAAAGTGTTAACACTTTATGCCAAGCAAATGAAAAATGCCCCTTTTCTGATGCCTCAAAAATTGCGTCAGTACTCTAACTCTTTGAGGCCCATTGTCGGGCCCCTCCCGACAATGCAACATGGCAGCAGCAATTAGTTTTCATGAACATATGCTGCCAAAATATTGCTGACACTTGGACAGAATATCAACTGCGAAAACGAACATCTAAGGAGGTTTTGTTGCATAGCTGTTGCCTTTCCTTTTATGGTGCACAGACTACAGAATCGTTTTCGAACCACTCTGACCAGGAACTTGGTAAAAGTTCGGGACTGCATAAAGCCAAGCTTTGCCTTTAAGAGTGTAGTGTTAGAGAGTTGTGGGGCCCCATGCGCACCACTTTCTAATTTGTCTGAGCTGCTTTGCTTCTTGATGACTGTGCTCTCAGGAAAAGAACGTGCATGACATGACCACTGCACACAGTCCCAGGGTGTCTTCTGATGACGCGAAATACCCACTATCCCCAATTTGCAAAGAGCCTAATACATAGATGTAAGGCAATATGTGCCATTCCATAGTTTCTGGTACTGTGGCAGACATTGAATTACGGGTGAGCCCTTAGTATTAAGTGGGAAACTGTAAATCACCCAGTGGCCATGCAATTCACACAATGCGATTTTAGACTTCAGTCACACAACGCTTGCATAGCTGCAGCCATTGACTCCTCACCGGACATGCCTGCGTAGGGTCTTTATCCAAACGAGATTTCAGGCACTAGTGTCGCGCTGTGGTAGAATAACTGACTGCTTTGCAGAATACCTCGCTTCGATTCTGGCTGGTACCCTATTTCTTAACAGTACGTTATGTTGGGCTAGTTGGTACATATTAGGCTGAAATACGCGGCGCAAGGTTGACAAAGAAAAAAAAAAAGAGATGAGACAGAAAGAGCGCCATTCACAATATATAGGCTCTTGGAGGACATGAGCAGACCATTTCATTCACCGCACATGCAGGCATGAACATTTTGATAATGTAATAACCGATTATTGCAATCATGATATCTGGAAACCAGCAACAAACAGATATGCCTAATGTAAAGACGTCGAAAAAACCAAACACACCCGGCACTCTTTCTGTCTCGTATCTTTTTTTTTCTTTGTCAACCTTGCGTCACGTATTTCAACCATATTTCTTATTCTTTGACTTCAAGATTTCTCGCTTATGGATTACGCTGACAATGAATCTTCTGCAACAAGAGCTCCTCAACGCTATCGCATTAACAAGCAAAACTTGGGACAACAAGATGTGTTCTAGAAGTCTAAGCAGTGGTTAAAAAAATCAAGATTTTATTTAAAAGGCTTCTCAGTCTTTCCACAGCGTTTTGGTGAAAGTAATAGTTCATACCACTCTATTCATACCACTGCAGTATAAGATGTGTGCTTACACAATAGCATTTCCAATGATTCTGCACTGTCCTTACTTTCTGGATGCCACAGCAGCTTTTGCACCTCGTGCCATCTGGTTCAAAACAGTACCGTTGCAGTGCATGCTACATCTCAACTAAATATTGAGCTTTACCAATAATTTGAAGTTTTTCAAGAGGATGTAAAACAAGAGCCGTCCGAAGTCTTCTCCCTGGCAACGCTAACAAAAGAGTTGCAGCAGATGCCTTAGATTGGGAGTTTCACGAAACTCCATGGGGATATTCATATTATTAGCAAGGTTTGACACAAGGGATGTTGTTGCAACTGCTTGATAGATTTATTTGTCCATTCCTTTCACTGCTTCTCACGTTTTTGAGAATTTCTCGGTTACATTTTCTTTACTCAAGGCTAACCATAAGATCAATTGAATTTTAAACAAGTTTAATATTGTGCCTGTGTACAGCCAGGCAAAATTATAGCACCAATATTATTGGGAATTTCAGTTTAGGTGAGTCTCATTTATCTGTAGTCTACTGTGTGTTTTTCTTAATAATTGCTTGCTTATTTTTTTATAAACAGTTGAGTTTCCTTAATAGAGCTATGCACTGTTTTTTTAGCTACAAAAGAAATGTGAAGTTACTTCACTATCACACAATCACAGATATCTAGGAGTGCTACAAAAATTACCTCAAATCAACTATTTTATATGAGGCAGTTGACGCTGGAACACTGAATGTTAAGACTGCGCAAACAAAACATTGGGAGCAGAAAAACAAAATGCCACAATCAGACAAGTTAGCAAGTATTGCTTGTATTAATGTTATGTGGCACACACAATACATGCAATGGACTGGCTCTGTGTCAGTATTAATCTGAGTAGGACAAAGCAGTGTGCTTGGCTGTACCCTCCCAGTTCAATGAGAGATGCTCCTGGCCATGTGGCAATGGTGTGCATAGCAGACCAGAGAGCTAACCAAACACAGAAGAAGAGCAGCCTGTTGCTCAAGTTATAGACATCGGAAGAGTAACAGCCCTTTCAGACCTCGGGGATGCTCTGTGTCAAAGAAGTATCACAAAAGAGAGCTGCTTGCAGGGTTCTCGCACTACGAAGCCAGCTGCTACGTCCGTGCCCAACTGCAACAGCATTTATTGTCCGTCTTGCAGTTACCACTGTGGAGGAGCTGCCCGATCAATCGATAGTGCACAGTGCAGCTGCTTATGCTGGGCCCAGTACCTACGTTATCACTGGAGTGGCCTGAGATGCAGGCAAGATGGCTTGCTGGCCAGCCGAGCTCGCGGTTAGTCCGGCAACAGAGGAAGAAGGGAGGGGTTGTGCCTGTCAGCCATGTCTCTCTCTCCTCAGACTGAGGTGCCGTCGGCGGGGAAAAAGTAAAGGCGCGTTGCCGGATCAGCCGTCCTTCACGGGGGAAAGAGAGAGCGACAGTCAGGGTGCACCATCTATCAAAAAGGGCTGCAGAAGGGCCGGCATGCGACAAGAGCTCTTTTTTGCAGCGCTCTCCTCCGTACATGGCAAAACTAGTAACCCGAGCAATTGGCAAGAGAATACCAGGTATAGAGCACAAACATAACTTAGACAACCCCAAAGTCGCCTATGCAATTTCTGTGCAATGCAATTAGGAATGCTTTTGGTGCAGAAGTATGCTGCGTAAACGCTGAAACTATGCCTTTCACTTGCCACGTATGTTTTAGCTGTGGTTATATCATTAAACACTTATCAATTGCACAATGTATGACAAACATCCACGTGTGTGTAGTGAAGCTATAGTTTGGGCAGCACTGAAATATTTATCCTGCTATAATTTACCCTCAAATAGCCAAACTACTTTGCAATTATTAAAAGCATAAATTGCTGACTGAATGGCTATAGCATGAATGGCTATAGTTAGTGTGCCAGAAGGTGATGGTATAAAAGAGCTGCCATGAAAAGGCATGTTATTTCGGAAAGTTGTGAATATCATCCCAGAGCATCCAGATCATGCAAAGAAGGCGTGACCTCAAAATGGCTTTTATGGTGACAGCCTCGCGGTCAAAATGTGTCACAGCAGATGGAAGACTGCTGACACCTAAGTTGGACTGTACATCCACTCATACACTGTGCGAGCATGTACGCTACAAAGAGGATTAAAAGGCAGATACACACAAGATTCGCCGCTGAGAACCTTTCCTTTTGAAGAAGCTCTCGACAATGTCAACACTCTATAAACAGTTCTTAAATCAAGGTATCTATCACACCTTTCAGCCTCATGAGTACGAACAGTGAACCAACTTTGATGCTTTTATTAGAAGTCGTGAATTTATGCAAGTGCAATATTACTTTGTCATGACTCGGTATGACAAAACTTGCAATTAAAAAAAAACTATTTACACACTAGAAACACTGAATGCATCTGGCATAAGTTGTAACGGTGTAAGGAAATAGCCTTGACAACACAACTGGTATTGTAACATGCCTGTGTTTAAACACAATGACTGCAAAACTGCAATGCTTTAGACAGACATTAGAAAATCATAACTACAGTAGACTCTCAGTAAACGGAACCCAAAGGGACTAGGAAAATGTTCTATTTAACAGGAGTTCCATTTACTGAAAAGTGAACACAGATGCGGAATATAAACGTGAAAACCAAGCATTGCTGAGGCAATAGTTCCATTTAAGCAGTAGTTCTGTTTAACAGATTCCCATTTACTCAGAGTTTACTGTATAAAATTTGCAGTCATTATGAATAACACATTGCATAAGTTCACCACTCTACTCAGCAGCTGCTAATAGGTGTCCAAGTGTGCAAAAGATGAAGAATGTTTTTAATTTACGTAAATCACCCTTTGAAAGCTACACTGTTTAGCACAACCACGAAATCGTAGTAGACATCAGATGTCTTCTCTAAGTCAGTATTTTATACAACATCAACAGTGTTGACACACGACAGCCCTTGTTTGGCCACACTTTGATGGGGACACGGAAGGACTGACAGAAAGCAGCACTGAGCCAGGTGATGAAGGATACCCACCCACAGGCTACACCCATCTATGGCAATGGCTACTCATTGGCTGGGGTGGATGGCCTTTCCACAGATGTGGCTTCAAGCAGAGAGAGGGAAGTTCCCGGCCTGTGTTAGGTCACAGAAGGAAGCATTAGTGTTAGTCAGAAATGGGTTCGTAGCAGTCCTTAAGGAATTCATTCCAAGGATTCTCACGAGGATGTGTATAGCTCGAAGGCAAGCACTGCTTGTTATGCACAAACTACATAAATGGTTTGCTGCTTGACTGCTAATGCAAAAACAAAAGGCAAGAAGGGGAAGATAAAAGGTTGCAATAAGAAATTCGTAAACAGGGTGCTGGAGCCAACGTTTTGACAAGAGGATAACTGCGAATCATCGTCTTGGTCTAAACAAAATTTCTTGACTTTGGCCTATGTTGAAAAGCACCATGTTGAAAAACATGTAGGCATACAAAGGAAATTTAGGCATTTTACTTATAACGCACTGTGGAATTTCAAGGACCACTAAGAACCCTGAAGCTTCCAAGCAGCACAAGCATAGCAAGAACGGGCAGTGCAGCAGAGGAGCTCGCAAGGTGACCAAAGGCCGAGGGAAGGCATAAGCAACATGAGGAAGCCATTCATGCATTTTAGTGAAATACAACTTGCAGATAAAAGAATATGTTCCCTTGTGTAACAGAGTTGAAAGTAGAGTGCATAAGTTAGAGTGTCTCATCGATGCTACCTTTGTTTCAGTCCTTTGTTGCATGAAACATAAATGTTGGCTGTATATCGTGAGGGATGAAGATTCATTTTTATTTAAAGGGACTGTCTACCACTCAAAAAATTCTTGCTGGTGGCAGAAATTAGAAGTTTGATTGTAACACTAGCACCAACGAGGATGTCTGCATCTAAGAAACAAAGGCAATTACATTTTTAGTTTCTCTCTGAAACTATGACTGCTAGCACCACCTAACAGTGGTGTCATCAACCGTTTGGTAGAAGCAAAAGAAGCTATTATAGATAGACTTATTTTGTTTGAGATCAAATATGTATAATTTTAAGTTGTATTTTATGAAGTTTAGACAGCTTTGCTTTTTGTCAGAGAGCAATGTTAGCTTTTTTTCTCTCACATTCAAAAAAGCCCAGTGACACTGCCCATTCACCTGATTGCCGGCCTACGGGCTATGCCGAAGAAACATCAGCACAGCATCTGGTGCAGTAACTGACGTCACGGAATTCTTGAATCATAAGCACAAGTTCTCTTCTGTTGAAATCACTTTACGACTCGGTCGACTCAAGAGGTTCTACTACAACGAAGATTTTGCCTACAGGTAGCGCTTCACCAGGGCGCCCATGATGGCTGTCATATTGCATATGCAACACACAACACCTAATCATAACTATTGAAAAACAGCAATGACATTTTATTCTTCTCTAAAGCACATATAACGTTTGTCTCAGTCACACGTTTAGCATGGCTGGAACCACTAAAGGTTATTCCACGACGCTGGGGTACCAGTGTTGCAGGAACATTCCAAACTTTCTACTAAACTGTGGTCGTTTCTCAGGCTGACTGAACAAAGGTTCAAAGAATATGATAACACTTTATTTGACTTGCACTAAATAGCCATTATAATAATCAATTTATTATAAGACAAGTCTAATTAGGCCTGGAGAATTTGCGTGTGGTTCCAGTTTTTTACCTTTATCGACACAATGATTGTTATCGCGTGCAGTAACCACTGTTGCAAGTGCCCCTACACCAATCAGCAAATATAAAACGTAGATCTAAAATTCTGTTTTAAAAATTTCTACTTACGTTTCAGACAAACTACTGCAAAGTTGGTTTTCAGAAGGTGTGCTTTCTATTGCGATACAAGACATAAAGACAATGAATCGTGGTAGACAATCCTTTAAAATGCTTCTCATAACGTGCCAGTGCACCTTTCCAACGCTGCGCAATAGCTCAATCAAATAAGACGTACTAGCCACAAATTATTAGTGCAATTTCTCATCAGAATAGCCACCTTTCCACTTTTTGTATCGCAATACAAGCAGACACTACTGTTTGTTAAGCATACTGGCTTGCAAAAAAGTCACCTCTACAATTATCAAGAGGATCAATTTTCAGAAATACTGAGCAAGGCACAATGACAGCAGTAACTTGTGCCTGCAAATCGCACCAGCTGCTTGCTGACAAAGGCTTTATAAAACACGACTGCACTGAGCCTTCAGTAAATATTTCCCACTAAAATGAGTCACTCTTGTTACTGTTAGTCTTTTGAGACATTAGGCCTGACTCATGTTTGCTTCTGATATATATTTACTGCTCATTTAGCACACAGCCCGATCCTCTCATCTATTGCCCACTGATGCAAGCAATGGTAACAATAAAGGGCACATCTAATAGAACAAAGTGTGCACTGTTATATTCTTGAATGTCCTACCATAGCAAGACTGTCATCCCTCAACTATTTACTTGGGGTGGGCGAATATTCGAAAGTTTCGAATATTCGCCGAATACTGCATTTCAAATATTTGTATTCGATTCGATAACCACATATTCAAAAATTTCGAATATTCGAACTAACTCGAATATTCCTCCGATATTCCATGTTCACAAATAATTGTTCGCATATGTCACTGTGAAGAACTTACAATTTAGCGCATTTGCGAAAAGAGCCTTAGTAGAGCATGCAGTGTATACTACGACTTCGGCGTGTGTGCGGTAGTGCATGGAAATTTATGGGAGCGTGACGACAGCTACCAATGAATGTGGCGGCACGTCATCGCGGCAAACCTACCAACCATAAACATCTCAATTAATCTAAATTGTGTACTACCTATACGGCAGTACATGTGGCTTAGCAGATTAGCGCACGCCATCCGCTCCTGAGCCCTTGTGCGAGGGACTGCAACGTGAAACTGCAAGTGCGGATCGCTCGTGTAAACGAAGGCAACTCGCCACTGCCGCATAGGCTCGACAAAACAGTCTTCACATCTTTGCAAAAGGGCCCTGCCCAGTGCTCAAAGTGTTCCACTCGAAGAAGTGGTCCACGAAGTGGTCCAGGTAACTAACACAATCGTTCCGGTGAAAGGCACACCATTCTCCCCACCAAAGGATAAGCATGTGTGCACGCAAGCATCTACCCCCGCCCCCATCTGCGGGCAAAGCATGCGTGAGAGATAAGCACGCGTTGGCACATCTCGACAAGTTGTGTGCCGAGTGCAGGCGGCTTTTTTTTTTCTTTCTTGAGTTTTCGCATAGATACGTATATGTACACGGTGCATAATTGTGGTGGTGGCGGCGACTGTGAAAACCAGCCGAGACTGTCCTATCACAATCCAAATATCTCTACTCAAGGGCAAATGCACGCACGCGTATACGTTACAGGGTGCAGCGCTGATGGAGTGAGCTTAGTAGGCGATGCACTGCATGCAATCAGCTAGGGGCGTGCTCAGCTTGACGTACGATGGTAACGCGTTTCAGGTATAGCCACGCCAGTTTTCGCTAATGAATCGCTGTACAAATGCACGCACACATGTCAAAGCCTGACGAGCCATCCATCAGCTGTGCCGCTACATCAGCATGTATACTCTCTTCATAGTTCTGAAATGATTCAAGGTAGCGCATATGGTCGTGCGAATGAGCTGCAGTGTTTTTCGCGCAATGGCAAACATAGAAAAGGTCATGCACTTTTGATACCGTAACAGTAGCGTCATCACACATAGTTCTTCATTGCTAACGACGGTGCACGAAAGGTGATAGACGGATTAAGACGTAGTTCCACTGCGTTCCCGACAGTGTCTTTGAAAATTTGTAGAATGTGCATCGCGCTCCTGCGGTTACGTCTCCTGCAATCGACCCTTTATTACACCGTTGCTGTGATCTCGCTCTTTTGCCAATGTCAGTTTACCGCCGTCGGCAGCTAGTGCGCCGAAGGGGCTTGCGATGCCGTGAAATAGTGCCCTCGCTGTTGACAAAAAAGCATACTTGGGGCGTCTTTTTATCACACATCAGTAATCATCAATCGCGCGCTTACTTCCCGTTATCGCTGCGAGGCCAGTACACTTCGGTCACCGTGCTGCTATCGGTGCAACACAGCATTCTTGATCGAAAAATGGCGAGCGCGCAGTCCTCGAGAAAGGCAACTGAAGCAAACGAGATAACGAGTATTGCTGTGTAGTTGGAGAACACTCCAAGTACTCCTATTGGCCTTAATAGCTTGACCCATGAGAACAGGGGAAAAAACTAAAGCAAACTATAAAATCGGGGTCTTTTGAACTAAAGTTGATAATGTGGTAACCTGGATGAATTATGACCACCTAGGCTGCTTTAATAACCACTTAGACTTAAGTACACGGGTGTTAATTGCTACACAATCAAACCAGTGACCTCGTGTTCACCAGTCATCATGGCAGGTACAAGAAGTTTTCTTTTTTTTTTTGCAATAATAAAAAGATTCAAAAGGTTTGTTCAACGTGTGGATTGAACCTAAGACATCAAAGTCACAAGCTAAACTATTTATCTTATGCTTTCTGGAAAGTACAGATGGTGACATTTTTTTATTCTTGTGTGCAATAACTGACTATGATAACAATTGTACTGTTTCCAACATAAATATATGACTGAGTAAAAAATTACTTGTGGAAAAAACTTGTGCCTCTTCATTATTTGATATTCGATTCGTATTCGGAGCTATGTAATTCTATTGGATTCATATTTGAAAATTTTGATATTCGCACACCCCGACTGTTTACCCTTAGTAAATAGCCAGTTTGTATTTGGTTCTCCAGAGTAGTCTTCATAACCTAGCTCTTTATATTCACTCATCTCGAGTGAGCACTTCAAAGGCAGTGAACAGCTATTATTGCACGAGTATACATAGTATGTTACACCCGTGTCACTTCAATTGTGGCATGACATTTTAATGGGCCAGATAGGACAGCAAGTGGAAACATCCAATTAGACTAGACTGGCTGAACATTTTTTTAGGTAGTCAGTTTCTTTTCTTGATGTCATTTTTTACATCAGTTTTTTTTTTTCCTTTAGCAAAGAGCATGTAGTTCCCATGTTTAGGCAGATCGTTAAATTTCACAATCTCAGCTGGCTCGCTTATGCAAGCTGCAGAAAGGACCACAGCTGTGGTTGAGGAACCTTAACATGATTGAGGTTGAGCACAAGCCAAGGTGACGGTCCCCCCCCCCCCCCCCTTTAATGTTGCATTTTGCATTGCTCCCACATTGTGACAGTTAGTTCTTGAGGTGGATGGCGACATTTAGACTAAGGGTTCTAATAAGAAAAACGCCAGGCCTGCGCGGATAGCACAGCACAGTCACAGCGAAAGCTAGAAGAACAGGTTTTCAGAGCCTTTCAAAAGACTCATTGGGTAACTACTGCAAGCACACTTGCTTGATACCCATTAGGGCAATACTAATAATAAAATTTTTTGGGTAGTAGGCCAGAATTCGTTATGGTATTTTTCGTCATTCTTCTGAGAAGCGTCGTATCGGCTAAACACATGCATAGAATTTAGCGCCAATTGTTCATGCAGTGGCTGACGACAATGAGGAATTACGGCTAAAGTGTGCATGCTCCACAGTTAATAGGGGAACAAGAACAAGCTTTTGTAATGGGTTGGAGCAGTTGACGACCCACTCATTACGCTTTTCGCATTGTGCGATGACTTTCACTTTGTCTTTCCGCTGTTTTAAACTGCTTTATAAGTCGTATTAACGTGATTGCTTTCCCGACATCAAGCCTTCCTAAGGCAAGTTTGCCAACAAGTCCCAGGCACCGGTGTGGCTCAGTGGTAGAATACTGTATTGGCACCCAGCAGACCCGGGTTCGAGCGCCACTGTGTCCTTGGTACCAAGTTTTTTTTTTTTTTTCTAATTTCGTGCGATGTGGTTGCGGACACCGGCGGTGACGGCAGACAACTGCGCGTGACCCTAGTTGTAATCTCATAACAGCTTTAGCTGTAAAAAACTGGGTCTGTATTCAAACAACTAAAGCACACAAGTAGGACTTCTGCAAAAATGGTCATAAACAATGCAACAATGAACAAATTTATGTAAGCTGTAAAGCTGCATAATTTTCTCCAGAATACTTTTTTCTGCCTGCAGTTGTAATCGCTGAGATAGTACTTGTTCAATTTTAGCAATACTGCTTTATAAATATTGGAAGCCCTAAATAAAACCATTGTGCAACTTGTGTTTTCTCTGAAATGCAACAAGTTTCATTGAAACTGCTTCAGGAGCTGCCTAAAAAAAGCATTTTTGTGATCGTTTAAATTGTTGCTGGTCCTGAGCTAAACACACACATGAATACAATACAAAGATATTTTGTTCAACAACACCTTTGAAGTAAAAAAAAATAATGCCTAGCACAGCAAAGACTTCGTCCACTCCAAAATATTTTGCCTGGACGTAATGGTGGGTCATGAATCTAGAGGGATGTTGAAATATCCTACATAGTGGTGGTCAGTACTTTCATCGGGAAACAACACTGCTCCTCGCACTGACATGCACGGACAAGTGCCACCTATGCGAATTATACTTGCTGGTGCTCTCTCATTGAAGCAGTATTCGGAAGTAATGCCGGCTAAATTTCAGGAAAAAAGCCTCTCTACAGGAATACATCGTCTTCCAAAAGGACTTGTCCCAAAGATACATCGTCTGTTTTTATGCAAAAATAAATGTTTGTGGCCTACTGTGACACATTACTGCCGGCAGCAGTTAAGTGGCAGAATATTTTTGGAATACTGCAGCTGTCAAACATGCAATAAAGGAGTGCAGGCTTTTGCGATAGCCAGGTGGCAGAGAAGCCTAGAATTACTAAGTGCTATATATCTCAAATGTGGTATGAAGCAGCAAATCACAATTAAACAAATCACACACTCTAAAAGTACCCCTTGTAGTAATCATATACTGACCCATGCTGAATTAATAAAATCAACTTCATCAGCAAGTGCAAATGAAGTTTTGCAACAGAATAGACAGACACAATAAGTGGCACGGCTGTTTTCTTGAAAAAAAAAAAAAACAGACTTTGTTCTTATGAAACAACTAGCAGTATGCTGCTAGTTCAGCTCACGTGAAAGACGACACAATAGACAAACACTGACGTGTTAAAATGTTCTGAATCTGGCAGTGCATTCTTTGTCCATAACAGGCACTTGGTAACAGTGCAGGGTGTACTTTGTCTGCAATTGTTGTCACCGGGCAACAAAATGTCAACGCTAGAAAACCAACATGCTTCAGTATAAATAATGAAACAAGCAACTCGATGACATGATATATTATAACCAACTGCAGCCTCTGAATAATCTGCAGTACAGCCTTCCTGAATGATAGCATGCGTTGCTGGCACAGAAATCATTGAAGAATAGTAGAATACAGCTGTGATTTGACAGCGACAAACAGGTTCTGGCGAATATTCTGACACAATTTCAGTACTGTTCCTCCGCAGTTGGCGCTCGTACTCTGCATGAGCTTATCGCAAATAGCACATGTGCAGGTGAACAGCAATACCTATCGAGCATCTGCTAACCACCGACTTCGCCAGCTTTACTTCCACTGCCGTACCTTTACGCATGCTCTGGAAAGGGCGGAAGATCACTGCCAACTGTGAATCAATTGCACCATGCATTCTGCCATCGTGGCAAGTACATCAGCAAACAGATCAATTTGTAAATGGCTCTACAGAGGAATTTTCTAGAACACTATTAAAATAATAAGTAAACGTAACAAATGATCCTAATGCCTGCGTGTGTGTGTGTGTGTGTGTGTGTGTGTGTGTGTGTGTGCGTGTGTGTGTGTGTGTGTGACAGTGCAGTATAAGGCTGTGCAGATGGCAGTGGGAGGTGTACAGTTGATGTAGTCCCTCTCGGGTGCTATACTTTTCTTTCTCCTTTGGAGACAGACTTTCTGCATCCTTATTTCTGCTTTGAGGCATACATGCTGCTCAATCCACTCCCAAGCTAGCCTTCCATCTAGTCCTAACATTGCATGTGAAATGCTTCCCAGCACAGACAGCAGCAGTCACAGCTCAGGACCTGGGTTGCATGTTGTAGATGAGGTTGTTGGCTCGTCGCCGACGCTCGCGGGCCTTGAAGGCCTCCCCTAGAAGCATCACGGCGGCAAGCGTGTGGAAGAAGAAGGCAACGACAGCAAGCGCATAGGCCCATGACAGGTGGTTGTAATTTGGGTACTGTAGCCAGGAGCGGTCAAAGCACATGCCTCCAAACACCGCCACTGACAGGAACACGGGCACCGCTGCGCAAGACATATAGTAAGCACCAGAGAGCTGCTGCCTCAAAACAAAGATTGCTCACAGAAGGAAAAAAATGCCAGCACAACACGCTCGAATGCAAAAACACATGTGCAGCATATTCTGCATGAACAGTGAACGAATCGCTGCGGTTAAATGCAGTTAAGCCATGTTTGTCGAGAAGCAGCAGTAACTACTACAGGTACAATTGCACTACAAGACAACACATGGTCTTTACACAAATGCGCAGTTATCTGGATGCATTCAGCGCCTCAGGCTGTGGCGGCACGAAGACAAATGTCAAGCAGCTGTTTGTCTTTGCAAAGGTGCTGCACTAGGCTTTCACTGAAGTGCCTTGGCCGGCTTTGTGAGGACACTGGTGGCGCAGCTCAGTGTCAGTGGCATGACCCTCTTCTAACTTGAAGGTTGGATTCACGCAACGAAGCATTTTCTAGATTTCTACCAGAAGTAAAGCTATCAATCTAAAGACAAAGATGACAGATATTACCTACAGTCCTCCACCGCAGCACCTTAAGTAACAGAACTGCAAACGGGCCATTTGATAATTTCTAGGGTTTTATGTCCCAAAACACCAATATGATTGTGAGGGACACTGTTGTGGAAGACTCTTCAACCATCTGGTGTTCTTCAATGTGCGCTTACATTGCACAGTACATGTGCCTTCATCATTTTACCTCCATTGAAATGCGACCGCCGCGGCTACATTCCTACTCACGACCTTAGGTTCGGCAGCTGAGCGCCCTAGCCACTGATCCAGAGAGGTGGAAAAGGGGCTAGATGATGAGGGTTCATTGTAGATGTAGCGTAACAAAATGGAGACAGAGGAGAACAGAACCACACAAGCTAGCCTGGTTCACTTCCGTCAACTATTGTTGCGCAACTTCTGCAAGGCACCTTGGAACTCACCTGTGCTGCTTCATAATAGCAGTGCCCAAGCTATTAACCCCTTAACTACCCAATTTTTTCGAAAGTTTCCCGCCCAAGACCGCATATTTATTTTATTGCTGATTTTGAGCATGATTGTATGAAAAAAGCACCTAGTCGATGTTGAAAAAATATTTTCTTTACATACTTAGTCAAATCCACCGAATGAAGTTCATTTTTCAACAATACATAGGAATTACCAGCTACCTGCTGCTAATAAATTTTAAACACCTTTTAAACCAAACAGTTGCAGATGCCACATCTTTCTTCAATTGTGTAGGCTAAGCACCCTTGGGGTAGTTCACTCGGTCAGCTTTGGTGGCTGCATTGAAAATGTCAAGACACGGGATAATGCAAAGCGACTTCAGTGGCAGTCATTCACAATGTTCGAGTCTGAGCTGTCTTCATCATCACAGGAGGAGCTACTCAATTCACCGTCGTCGCTGTCTTCACTTTTGGACACAAGATAAACATCAGCACTTGAATCATCATCACTCAAAGAAGATGACAAAAACAAATAGCTTCTTTTTGGTTTTCACAGGCCAGCAATGCAAGAGTCGCCGCCCCTGCACGCTGTCTTTCCATACAGAAACACCGCACCCGTCGCAGAAGAAAACTAAATGGATGGATGGATGGATGGATGTGGCTGTACGCTTTAGATCGGGCGGCAGGTAACACCACCTAGCCGTAATACTTAGTGAACTAACCATTAGATTTATCTGTTTTTTTTTCCCTTTAAATAGTGAGGTTGAGGATTCGTACTTTGCAGTGAAGGGTTCATTTTCACTCGTGCCTTGACTTTAGCCACCAATCATATAACCTCCCTCTAGTTAAGTCTACCCTCTTAAAGTCTATTTTGCCCTCCCTGTCCCTAAACCCCAGTGCTTTGAAAAACTCTGCGCCATCATCCTGAACTATAGGGGGAAGCCCTTTACAGAACATTATCAAGTGTTCGGCAGTTTCATCTTCCTCTCCACACGCACTGCATACTGTGTCTACCCCTTCGTATTTGTCTTGGTTCGCAACACTCCCGTCCTGCTCTCAAACAGTAGAGAACTACCCCGAGTATTATCATAGACCCTTTCCTTGGCAATTCCTTGCTTAAAAGTTCGATAGATCTCTAGTGCAGACTTCTTCATCATGCCAATTCTCCACATGTCAGTCTCCGTTTCCTTCACTTTCTTCTTAACCGATAGTTCTTTTTGGTTTGGCCACCTGCTGTTTTCTAAGTATTTACCAGTCTATTTCCTCGTTCGCTTCCTCCATTTTGTATCGACATTCTTCATGTACAAGTAGCTGAAAACCTTCCTAGCCCAACGCTCCTCCCCCGTTTCTCTCAATCGCTTCTCAAATTTTATCTTGCTGCTAGCTTCCCTGCCCTCAAATGATGTCCATCCCATATCACCTTGTACTCTCTGATTTGGTGTATCCTCGTGAGCTCCTAAAGCAAGCCTACCTATTCCACGGTGCTTAATTTCTAATCTTGCTTGAACTTCTGACCTCATGCACAAGACTGCATTGCCCAACGTCAGCCCAGGAACCATGCCCCCTTTCCATATTCCTCTCACAACAACATACCTATTGTAATTCCACAGTGCCCTGTTTTTCATTACCACTGCATTTCTGTTACCTTTAGTCGACACGTATATTTCGTGTTCCCTTAGGTACTCAGCCCCATTGCTTATCCATACGCCCAGATATTTGTATTTATCGGTTATCTCTAGCGCGACCTCCTGTATTCTAAGCTCACTACCTTCGTTGTCATTTAAAATCATGACTGCTGATTTTTCCTTACTGAATCTGAAATCTAACCTATCTGCCTCATTACCGCAGATGTCCACCAATCTCTGCAAATCTCCCTTGTTGTCGGCCATTAGCACTATATCATCTGCGTACATCAATGCTGGTAGTGCCTGATCAATGAGTTTTCCTTGTTTGACTAAAGAGAGGTTGAAGCCCAATCCACTTCCCTCTAATTTGGCCTCTAGTCCTTGTAGGTACATCATGAATAATAAGGGTAACAAGGGACACCCCTGCCTGAGCCCCCGTTTTACCTTTGCAGGCTTGGATATCTGTTTTTCCCACTTTATAACTACCTTGTTACCTTTATAGATATCCTTTAAAAGATTAGTGACAACATGTTCCATGCCTAGTGTGTCCAGTATTCCCCACAAGTCCACTTGAACCAAACTATCGTATGCTCTCTTGATATCCAAAAATGCTAGCCACAGAGACCTGTGTTCCTTTTCTGCTATTTCAATGCGCAATCAGTGAGAACAGATTGTCTTCCGACCTGATGTGTTTCCGAAACCGATTTTGCAGTTCCCCCAGCACCCCCTCATCCTCTATCCATGCCTGCAGTCTTTTCTTTATAATCTGCATCGCCAGCCTGTAGACCACTGATGCCACTGTTATAGGAGGGTAGTTGTTTATGTCAGCTTTGTCCTTCTTTCCTTTATAGATCATGCTCATCCTGCTAAGTTTCCATCCATCGGGAACTTCACCATCGATTATTAGTTTCCTCACTGCCTCTCTCAAAGCCTGCTTAGACTTCGGACCTAATGTCTTTATCAGCATGATTGGAATGCCATCTGGGCCTGCTGATGTACTACTGGAAACCCTTTTCTCAGCCCTTTCCGACTCTCGTGAAAATTGAGCCATTGCACCACTTGATTCATCCTTTCTATTATGGTGCATGAAGCACTTCTTTGTTGAAATTTTTCTGTCACCCTTGTTCTTATAAATTCAATAGCTTCGTCCCCTTCTGGCCTAGCACCTTGGGCTGTAGTTATAAACCTCTGCTCTAGGCTCGTCTTATTTCTTAGGGAGTTTAGATGGTTCCAAAATTTTGCAGCTGCCTTTCTATCTTTTTTATGTTCTTCTGCCAGCCACTGAGCTCCCGTTCTTCTAATCTTTTCATTGATCAGAAGGGATGCATCCCTTCTACAGCTTAGAAAGTTTTCCCATTTTCTTTCAACATCGTCGGTTCACCCCGCTGCTTAGCATGTCTGTGTTCCCTAGAGGCTTCCTGACGTTTTGCTACGGCTCTTTTAACTTCCTCATCCCACCAACTTTTGGGTTTTTGTCTTCTTTTCCGGGGTGACTTGTCACACGTCTTAGCAAGCTCTAGCTCAAACAGTCTAATTAGATTCGTGTATGTCCACACTGTTTTATTATCCTCCGTGATTACTTTCTCAATTTGTTTAGTGGCTATTTCAATTTGTCTTTCTGGATAGAAATTTTCCTGTGTTGCTAATCTTGTCTTTTCCCCACTTTCACTGCCCTTCCAAAACATAGCTTGATACGTTTGTGATCACTACCCAGACTACTGGAGCCACCTTCATCTATGTGCATTCCCCTGAGCTTATCATACATTCTATGTGACATCAGTGCATAATCTATCGTCGACTGCAGCTTTCCTACCTCCCATGTTATTTGCCCTTCACACTTCTCAATACTGTTGCAAATGATCAAATCAAGCCTTTCACACATATCCATGATCATTTTGCCTGCCGGGTCGGTATACCCATCTATATCTTTTATGTGTGCATTCATGTCTTCTAGTATAATTATCTCGCACTCTCTTCCTAACTCCTGAATGTCCTTCGATATACACTCTACCATAGCCTGGTTTTCCTCTCTGGCCTTTGCTCCCGTCCACAAGTACACGAAACCAAAGAGTGTCATTTGACCTGCCACTTTCCCTTTTAGCCATAAATGTTCCTTGCACTCCTGCTTGACCCTTTGCCAGTCTGTACTTTTATGAATAAATGCCCCAATACCACTCCCCTTTCTGCTGCCTTCTGTTCTATTACAATATTCCCACGCGTAGTCCGGATTGTTTGGAAGTTGTTCCATGTCCCTGACATGTGTTTCTACAAAACCGTATACCATCGGCCTCTCTTTCCTTAGCTGTTCTTCTATCTCTTCCCACTTCAGCCTGTTCCTACCACTCTGCATGTTAATATACCCTCTGTCTGAATTGGCACGGCGCTCGTGGCTACGTCTATTTATGCCCCGGACTCTACCTACCTTAAATACTGGTGCAACTTTGGAACTGTATCTGTCCATACCACCTGTCAAAGAGTTTCCCTGGTTGTTTTCCTCGTTACTAGTTATCCTGCACCCCGAAGGGCCCGCTTGCTTCCCAAAAAAGCTACTGCGCGTCCTGCAAGTCGCCAACCCACCTCATGACCTAGCCGCCCATCGAAGTGAATTCTGTCTCTTGAAAACCATCCCACCTATGCACCTCTCTGTTTATTTCCACCACCTCAAAGCCTTTTTCTCGACTCATCCGCCATATCTCTTGGTTTGCATTGACAACCGCTCTTTGCAGGTTGCTAGCATGCACCCGTACCTCCGGTATCGTGCATATCACTACCTGTACCTGAGGAGAAGTGGTGCGCATGTCATCGACGCCTTTCTCCAGTGTGGTTGCTAGTCCTGTTGTATCTTCATTTAAGACATCGATTAAACCGCCTGAAATTATCACGAGGTTTCGTCTATCAGCTGTAGTTTTAAGTTTTGCGCTCGCTTGCCTCACGACTGCTTCCAGCTTGCGTCCTGGGAACGCCCCTACTGCAACCCTCTTGTCACCTATTACCCTCTCTTTGATGGCTTCTGTGCATCGATTTAAATTCGAGTCCCCGTTGATTATCACATGCTGTGACTTTTCAGCTGGAGCGTCTTGAACCTGGGGGCTACTTGCCCCTGTGACGCCGGCTGCTTCGTCCTCTCCCAGCCCCACCACTACCTCGCTGAAGCTGGGCCTTGCGACAATTGAACCGGCTGAACCTGTTTTTTTCCAAACTTGCTTGCTTTTCCTTCTCTGCCGTTCTGGTTGCCGGTTCCCTACTGTTCTCTCCGTAGGCCGCTCCTTTGTTCAGCTTCGCTAGAGCTTCCTCGGCGGACTTCAGTCTTTCTCCCATTGCCCTCGTTTTCTTTTGCTCTGTCGCCAACGCAGTCTCGAGCTCGGCGATTCTCATCAGCAGTTCACTCTGGGCAACCATCATTTTCTCCATTTTTCTTCGACCTCACATTGCCTACACTTCGCGTCAGCCTCTTCTCCATCCGCTTCTACACTTGGGTCCACTTTCAAACCCACTCCACATCCTGAACACTTTACAGTCTTTTTGACCATGTCTTTCTGACACCAATTGTGTCTATACTCGATAATTACTGAACTCGAGCCCTGCACTACGAAAAAAAAGAAAGTCTATGCTCTACTACAAAAATTTGCGTGTTCAATGTACGCTCACCTCCCCCCCCCCCCCCGAGGTGGCAAAAGAAAAAAAAGAACAAAAATTCAAACACACACACCCGCAATAAGTAATAAATACCTGGTGACTGGCCCCTGAAAAAGCCGTACCATAAAACAAGTGCTACGAAGATTTCAACTGCTGCCTTATAATTATAAAGACAAGCTCAAAGCATGCAAAAACACTTATCTGCGCAGTCGATCAGGAGCGCTCAGAAAACACGTCCATCCACCGTGACAGTCGGAACCGAATCACTAAGCTAATGCTGCCATCTAGTGGATGACACGCAATGTAAGCCGTAAACGCGCAACTCTTCACCTGAATGCTATGTGGGAGTACCTATCCCACTGGGACGGGTTCTGCATATCCAAAGGGATTAAGCTATGGCACATTTTTCTCGACACACTGAATTGTTTTCAGTATAACAATTAATATTACCCAGTGGCATGCTTTGCAATATAGTAAAATGATAGAAAAAAAAAGGTGGTGGGCACCTGTAATAGCCTCGAGGATGAATGCACCCAGCAGAAAGATGATCTCAAAGCGCAGCATGTAACGCATCAACACCACACTCAGCAGGACCAGGGCACCCAGAGCAAACATGAGAGCCAACGTCATCATGCTCTGCACAAACATCAGCCACCCTGCATAGATAGAGAAAACGGTGTCGGAAAGTTGCTCCTCAGCAAAAACAATGTGCCAAATGCGAACCCAACTAGACGTCAACACATTATTGAACGGGCACTTTTCAAGCAGGGTGAAAAAACACTCCTGGTCAGTAAACAACGCTAGGCCAAACAACATGCCCAAGTCAATCATTAATCCACTGGTTGCCAGTCACTGAGCGCACGGCCATTCCTCCAGAAAAGGGGTATGCGATCACAGCTATCCTGTTCAGCATGTCCTAACACTACTGGTATATTACCCCCCTATTTTGACCACCATGATGGCAGCACCAGAAGCAACCATAATGCCCCAAAATAGAGGGCAGGAACCTTTTGAGGCAGAGGGCAAAGTTGCATGAAGCCAACCCAGCCGCACAGAAAATTTGTGGAGGAGAAGAGCTTTGCCGGCAAAGTGTCAAAATTCAGCGAATGAACATCATCATCAGCCTGACTAAGCCCACTGCAGGGAAAAGGCCTTTTTCATTATCCCCCCAATCAACCCAGTGTAATGAGTGCATAACTCGCACCATCAATTTCACTGTTGCACCATACCTGCATTGCGTTCTCTATAGTCTCAAGAATGTTTCCCATCGGCACAAGGTTGATTTGGTGTTTCCCACCCCGCCGAAGATTGGAAGGATTTGCCCACTTATCATAAAGTAAGCAGGTTCATCTGTAAAATTTGGATGCACAACTAACCATGTCACAACTTCATAACTTGCATGATAGGTGTTGTGTATATGATACCTTTATGCGGTATGGGACAAAGTGGGAGCTACATGAATATAAGATTGCAAGAACACCTACGCTCACTCTCCTCTGCTAATCCCACTAGTTATCATCTATCCAACCATAGCCACTCGTGTGGAAGTAATCCACATTTTAATGACACCGTCATTCTGTCACGCCATCATAATAAAAAGACAAGAGAAACAATAGAAGCTTTTCACATTAACTAAATAAAAGAGAAGTCAAGCATCTAAAGACCTTTCATCTAAACAATTAGATTTTCTCCGGCAAACTTGCATAGCAAAGTGCCACTTCATCGTGCTTCAATCTGCTGTATACCTTTATGTTGCTCATATTTTCCACGAGGCTGTTTTCGTGCTGATATTGCCTTGACGTTGTGCACGTGGCACCTTTTATGACAATAACTTTTGACGACGCTGGGTATACGGGCGGCGTTTTTCCAATAAAATTTTAGTTGTGAGTGCAGTGCTTGTCGGGTCTTTTCTCATTCCTGTATTCGTCCTAACGCTGGCCCATTCAATTCATTATGAACCCTAACCAAATAGCCCACCTTTCCGTTACTCTGCAACCCAGTCTTGTCCTTTTCGTAGCCTTATTATATCAGGGAACCGTCTAATATCATCAGCCCACCTAACTTTCTGTTTTCCCTTCGTGCATTTGCCTTCTCTGGGATTCCAGTCATACCCTTAACGATCCGCAGTTATCCTGCCTACGTGCTACCTGCCCGTGGCTCATGTCCATTTCTTCTTCTTGATTTCAACTATGATATCCTCAACCCTGGTTTGTTCTCTGACCCACTCTGCTCTTTTCTTACCTCTTAAGGTTACACCTATCATTTTCCTTTCCATCACTCGCTCCGAAGACTTTATTTAACCTGTACCTTTTTTGTAATCCTTTGGGTTTCTGCTCCATAGATAAGTACCGGCAAAATGTAGCTGTTATAAACCTTCCTCTTGAGGGATGAGAGCAATTTACCAGTCATGATTTGAGAGTGCTTGCCGAATGTGAAAACTAGCTTGTAAAACTGGATTGATGATATGTGGGGTTTAACGTCCCAGAACCACCATATGATTATGAGAGACGCCATATGATTATGTAAAACTGGATTAGAAATCAAGTTTATTTTAGGCACACATGTTAAAAAGTTGCAATAAAACATAGTTTACAAACGAAAATGCCATTTTTAGTCGGAAGTTCAATATCGGCTTTCAGATAGGAAATGGCAAAGGGCTGTGCCACATATTACAGCCACATTGGCTGCAGGTTGCCGACCCCTGCCTTAAGACTTAAGGTTCTGACAGTGGCACTACGCTGACTGTGTTTGTATGCTTGTGATTAACTGTGAGGAGCTATCTTCTTCTCGGCTGACGTATCGACACTTCATCTTTACACTCCCGAAAGCTTTCTGCAAATCACCTGGTATTGCACTGCCTTCGGTATCCGAACACCTTCGACTGCGAGTTGGTTTCACATGACATCATCACGTGACATCATAGTGATGTCACAAGTTTTGGTGATGTCGGATGTCATCAAGCAGCCATCACTGATCACATGACTTTATGTATCATTCATGTTTATGCTGTCGCTGGCAGTTTACTTTCCCTTGATGTATGCAAGGTTTCTGCCTCCAAATTTAACTGCTCACTTGAAACACTACCATTAACTTTAAAACCATCTGCCAAACCATTAATATTAATTGCTCTTTATACTTATCTCGACTAATTATATTACATTTATAATTTGCCTAAGCCTTCCTGCACCAGCGCCACTCACCTACGCTGAAGACCGTGCACCACCCTAACAAGTACCCGTGCCAGCACTGCTCTGCTACACCAAAGTCATTGCTAGCCCCTGTCCACTCTTGCCTAATGTGCTTCGGAGTTACACCAATGTCTTGGCTAGGTACAACGTGCCAGCCACCAAGCAGGCCTACCACCAGCCACTCTATATAAAGTGTCCTACAGTGTGAACAGAGCCCACTAATACAAACGGTGGCATCGGTTACTTCGCATGCAAATAATTGGATGCAGCCTCCTATCCCCTCATCGTTTGTGACGAGCTGCCTCACTCATCCATAGTACTAGGGACCTCCTGCTACATCACCGACATACCACCACCATCCACCGAATGCTCACTATCTTGTCGCTTGGAAAAACTAAGAGTTGCAGGCACGGACACCATAACGAAGTACAAGTCCTCATCGCAGCTTGTCATAGACACGTTTGTCAACAGTGTCCGCACATCTGGACTTGTGAACACCAGAACTAGCATATGTGTATGGCAAGAAGAGCTTGATTTGGGAAAGTTGTTTCATCGTACAGTGAAACCCTGATCATATGACTTTCATGGAACCATACAAAACTGTTATACAACTTTGGCATCAGATATTCGAAAAACTAATATTATAAACACTGACACTCAGCCTTGCCCAAAAAACGGGTACAGACTATTCAAATAAGCCCACGGCACCACTTTGTGCCTCTGCAAGGAAAGTGGTAGATTAAATTACTCTTGCCAGTGGCAGCTAAAGGCAGCATTACTTAGTTGAAGAAGGTGCGAGCGAATCTTTATTTTCAAACTTCAAAAATTGTAATCCTTTGCGCATCTTTCCACCAATAAAAATAGAGGCCGAAAATTGCCTGCACGTGAAAACGAAACTGAAACCATGTTGCCAAAAGAAGAGTCAAACACAGTTTCATCATTATTACATAATGGTGATGGACCATGAGTTTGCATAGAATGCCTTCGTGCGCGACTGAGCTCTGCACGTTGTAATTTCTTGCTTTGTTAAGTGCAACTAGTGGTGTCTCACTCTTATTATCAATATTGATGTCAAGTGAAAGTAATCTTGCATGGTGAAAACAGCTGTGTTGCGCCCATATGCGTGCGCAAGCCTGTGACTGCGAGTGTGCCAAAGGCAGGAGATCAGCTGCATGTCAAACAGCAAAAGTTTTCACGGACTAAAAATGTCATAATAGCAGCTTTATGGCTGCCTGAAGCTACTCTGTGTACATGGAGTTCAACTAGGTAACGACCACAAATACGTACGCGAGCGATTGAGGCGTAAGTACAAGCACATGAACTTCCAGAAGAATAAACTTTCCACTCTAAGAAGACATTATGTCTCATCGTCTACTCTCTAATCGTCAAAATAGGGGAATGCAAGTACATATTTTGCACTCATGAATATTCGGCTGACATTTGATTCAAGGAAAGTCTTTTTTTTTTTTCGGATAGAATCTGAAAGTCGTTGCAAGATGTGAGGTCAGAGCAAAACTACGTCGTATAAACCAAGGTTTCTAATACATTATTTCTATGGTGATTTTGCCGGAACTAAACCGATTCGCCGTAAAATGTGGGTTGTTGTTAAACCGAGGACGTATAATTCCAGTTCCACTGTAGTTTTATCATAGTTACAGGGTGACAAAAGTAGGAAGAAACAATACAGACAGACTAGAGTGCCGACTTTCAAATGAATTTATTGAAGGAGCTCTAGCCGCTTTGCTACAAGGTGCAAGATCAGTGCGCATGCACAGCAACATGTGTGTGGCTATGCATAACGTTGTTAACTCGGAAATGAATTCTCTCTCTCGTAACGGTGAAGGAATGGTGTACTGAAGCATCAATCCATGCCCTTCTTGATAAAAAATGCTTTTATAATCTCTTTTTTATTCTTTGTTTGCTCATTTTTCGAAAACCATGCTTCGCAGAATAGAGGCTGCACTTGCATTCTTTGCAGTGTATAGAGCCATATGGCTACCATACCCATTCTTAACATTTTACGCATGCTATCTTGCTTGGTCATTAAACATTGACCTGTTTGCCTATGTATATCTTTCATCAGGTCAACGGCATTCCATAGACAACATAAACATGGCATTCAGTAAACCTGTGCTCCTGAAGAGTGTTACCTGACTGCCGTGTTGCTATTTAGGACACACACTTTTTAAAGGTTGCAAAGAGTGGAAAACAACAAATTTATATCATATCTGGTTGCTTTAAATTGTGACACACATTATATTTGTGCGGCTTAACGTGGAAGGGTCTTTCACCATCTTGTTTTTCTTTCTGTGATGTTTTCTTGCTCTTTCTGCAGGAGGGTTTCGCAAACAAGTATGATGATGCAGTTGGAATATCCGGCACCTTTTAATCTTTCAATCTGGTTTGCTAGACTGACCTCGGCTTCATGCTCACATGAGAGCCACATGGTAGCAAATTGTAAAGAATGGGAGTGCAGTCCTCTATTCCATGAAACAAGATTTTTTTTAAACGAGAATGAAGAATGAAAGAGAGGTTATAAAAGCATTTTCTATGAGGAAGGCCACGAATCAATGCATCAGTAGACCATCACTTCGCTTTTTTTAAAGAATACATTCATTTCTGACTTGACAATGTTATACATAGTCACACACGTGTTGTCGCACATGTGCACTGATATTGCACACTGTATAAAAGGAGCACCTTCAATAAGTTTTGTTGAAAGTAAGTGCACTTTCTTGTCTCTGTTGTGCATTCCTACCATTGCCATGCTGCAACTACAACATAACTATGTCTTATGGGCATCGCATTTTGCCGCTTGCTTCAGTAAGTCCAGACACCCCTTTCCGGACCGTCTCTACGCAGGGCCAGTGCTGAGCATATTCATCCCTAAGCATTTTGTAATGCTCGCATCAGAATCACGATGCACGCCATTCAATTTATCGTCATTTATTCCTGTTCTTACAATGTAGTCCTCAGCTGGGGCTTCCTCTCATGCCACAATGCTGCTATTATTTGTGCCCACGCCAAAATCAAACTCTTTCCACTCAAACATTTCACAATCATCATCACTCCACCACATTAAAGGAAAGTGATCAAATTCAACTACAATGTTCCTCCTAACGCGCCAAAGGGCGTATCCATGTATGACAATGACCTCTTGGACGCTGTTGCATTACTTTCGCTGTCTAGCCTCCTTCTGACACAGAAGAGCTTGTTGCTATCTTTTGCAACTGTGGACGTCACAAAATGGACAAACACAGTTTTTATTTGCAACTCCTTTCCATAATCTGTCATGCTCTTAAGAGGACAATGTATTCGTACAGTAGAAGCTATCGACAACATTCAAGTTATTGTCTTTCCTTACAACGTGTACTGTGAAAGCTGCCCTATTCTCAGTGCTATTTCTACATACAGTTGCTGTCCCTCTTGTAAGTATTCAGTTCTTTCAACAGGGGGCAATTTTAACTGGGCCAAACATCAACTGCAGCCCATCACATTGACAGTGGTTTTCAAGTACCATTGCATCAGTGCCTGTATCGCGTTTCTCCAGCAGAACATTGTGCGTTCAATGAAAATGTTGGTGACATGCCACGACGCAAAGTATTTCAACCTTATAAAAGTTGTAGTGCATGATCATCATCATCATTTCTCAATGACCGCGCCGCGCCTCTCGCGTAGCTGATGCTAGCTCGAGCTGCGCGAGGATTAGAACAAGCTAGCGCACTTGGTGTGTCGGACGTGGAAAGCCACGCGGCTCCACTTCAGGCGTGGAATAAAGTGGTGAGAGAACGACACGACCACGTTGGCCGCCGTCCCGTCTCTTCCTCTCTCGCAACAAAGTGTAAGAGCATCTGTCATTACAAAAAAAAAGAATGGCTATTTATGGTTTTCTATGGACTAAAGGCATCTCAACAAGATTACTCGAAGGGACGCTCATCCCCTGCCAATGGAGCAAGAAAGAAAGGGGGGAAACTCCGGGCCGGTGCTAGCGCACGGGCGGTGCAATAATGTCACTTTGGGAGAGGAGGTTGGCGAACTTGCGTGCAGGAATCCTGACGGCGACGCACACAACTATTCCTTTTCCGCCGCGGGAGGAGAGCACGCGCGCCCGCGGTCTCCAACGCACCCAAGTGTCATCTGCTACATTGGCTTCTCACCGACTCCACTATGCTCTTGGATGCAGTGGTCTGCCAAAACAAAATGAAGCAAGTAAAATGTCTTATTGCCAGCATTTTTAATTTTAATGAGATGCTCTGCAGACAATGAAAAGAATGAAGTGGTAGAATTAAAAAAAAAAAAAAACATCTGTAATCATAAATAGGCGCATGCCTAAAATCACTCATTGTATAGCTTGAGGATAGATTTCGCACGTTCTTCAATATACAGTGTTGTACAGAATGACTGCCTGCGAAAGAAAGACAGACAGTGATGAAGCACGTTTCAGCAGACAGCACTTGATTTGAACAGAAGAGTGGAGACTGCCTCGAGCTGTGGATCAATTATGCATAAAAAAAAAGTTTGACCTTTCAACGCTTCATCTGACCAAGAACAGTAGCAAGAATTTGCAAGGGCTATATGAAGAAGAGATAGACTATGAAAGGGAAGCGACTAAAAAAAATTATTTTCGCAGCGAAATGGTCGGCAGGCGCGACGCTACAGGAAGTTTAAATTTACAGACATCCTTGACTAGCCAAAGATCTTGTCACTCGCTGAAGCCGCGCCTTAAGTTTTTGAGTGGAGGTTTTACTTACTTGTGCTCAGATATGAAGCCAAGAACTGGCCGGAATATCCCTGAAATTACCAATAAAAGCAGCACCAAACGAGTAAATGTAGAGGATACTCGTTACGAGTCAGAAGTCTTCGGCGAATATTTCACCAACCTTCAAACTTCCAGGTAAGCTACATCGCGAAAAAAGCATGGTTTTCCGTTTTACGTGTTTGGCTGTTGTAGCTTGGCATGAACGATTGGTTCTCTGGAAGTTACAACATAAAACAAACTTCGAAAGAGAGCAGACAAATGATAAAAATGCTTTCCCAGTTTTTTTATTTCTACTCTTTAAATTTGTCTCTAATATGAAAAGTTCCCCTTGTATGTTTTTTTTATTACCACATGTCGTATGCCATGTTCCCACAAATATTTCTACCCTTGCATGCGAAGGTGAATGAGTGAAAGCAAACCTGTTTGGTGTTTGTGAACAGCTTCGCGCAATTATCACGGTATGGTCTCTCTCCCATGACAATCTGGCTAGCTTAGCAAAAACTCGTAACGATTTGCCATTTCATTTAGTGAGTGTATCTGAGCTATGCACTAATACACTGAGCAGCGAGAGTAAGCATGCAAGCAGACGACAAGAGCGGGCTCCACGCTTCTCGCGTCTGCTGCTCCGGGGCAGCAGTTCGGCCGCGGTTCTGAAGGTGGCGCTGTCACGAAGTTCGCCACCGCTCTGGGGTTTGACACAATCACGGCACGGACAGGAGCCAAGTTTCCCATCCTGTTCATTCTTCCTTCATGCCCCTGTCCCACAGAGATAACGCAATGAAACTCTACAAGGAGCTAAGTGCCTTGCATCTCTGGACTTATACTCATCGTATTGGCAAGTGCTTAAGGAAGAAATCGATCCAAACACAGCCTTTATCATGCCCGATAGCTTGTACCAATTCACCGGCATGTCTTTTCGACATTGTGATGCACCCACAACCTTGCGCTGCATGATGAACACAGCCCTGTGAGGCTTAAAGTGGCACAACATACTTGTGCTGTTTTCAAGACATAATTGTTTTTATTCTTTATTTCTCCTTGCGGAGCTCATGTGACTCCTGTATGTTGTGACACGCTTGTCAAACACTGACCGCCAACTAAATCTCAATAAAAGCTTATTTACTTCACTTCGCAGCATGATGCCCGACTACATTGTATCCAAGGATGGATATACTTTGTAACCCAGCCAAACTTTGGGCTGTTTCCAAATCTTATAAGTAAAAATCAATAAGAAATGTTATGCAGTGTGATTGGCCTGTGTTTGAATTAAAACACTGCATTTGTTATTTCAGCACCATACAACACTCCTTTGCACCAAAAGGCCCAGGCCCCTCAACTTGTGGTCACCGGAGCCCAACAGGGCATTCACAAAAGTTCATCGCTTGCTGAAGTCTCTCCCAATTTGGCATCAGTACAACTCGACTGCCCCCGTAGATACAAATATAAGGCAGCGACAGCAGGCTCGGCACTGTCCTTGCACAGCACAAACAAAAGTTCCCTGAATATTTCATGGCTTATGCAAGTCGAAGGCTTAGAAAAGTGAAAAGTAATTGCACCGTGACAGAAAAAGAATGTCTTGCAATCTTGTGGTCTCTTTTCTGGCCATATTTGTATGGCCGCCCCTTCGATGTGGTCACACACCACCACACACTTTGTTCCCTGTCATTGTTAAACAATTCCTCCAGCTGTCTGGCATGTTGGGCACTTTACCTGCAGGACCACTATATCTGCTAGCTGCACCACAGTGGATGACAGCATTCTGACGAACACATCTTCTCCCTTGGATCAGTACAATGCCCGTTCCTCAGAATCTCGGCTTACTGTTTCTTCCATCCACCATAAAACCATCTTCACCAAGCAATCCAAGGTCCCCTGTGTTTTCTCGGTAATGGGCTTGCTTTCATCAATTTATGGTGTGACAAGATCGACCGTTAATATCAGCCAAGTAGATTCCCTTCTCACGATGTGCAGGTTACTGTATACAGATCGACGCATACTGCAGTGAACCCGGTAATCGTTAGAGAATCTGTTTCAGAACGCTGCAGTTCCCACAAGTGGGCTCTTCAACAGGCATTGTATGCATTACTGTACTTTCCATGCAGTAAGCCAGCAGTGCTAGCTAAAACACTCTACGGTTGAGATGAAGTGTAATAATCAGCTGCAGTGTTTAGTGGCTGTTGTGGTGAATATATGGGGAATAGTGTACGGCCCACATCGAAATGCCACTTGCGACCCGTTGTACACCCATACACCAGAAAAAGGAAATCGAAAGTACAACCAAGGCAGTGCCAGCCAAACACATACGATTCACCACAAGCAGACGCTGCAGTGGCACCTCAGTTCTATCGCTTTCGTCGCCTCGTAGAAATTGACGTCATACATACAATGTTGCCAATAACTCTGGTAAGCCAGGTGAGTGTTTCGAGGCAATCTATTAAATTTTTTGAAAATAATATGCGAGCATCTCAAGCCTGTAATTTGGCGCAAATGGCGGGAACGTGCAAATGAACGTACTTAGTGAATTTCATTGAGATCCATTGAGCGCAAAAAATCGCCGTAGTTGGCCTTTCACAACAATCTCCTCTACCGATGGATCTACAACTCCAACAGTCCCCAGTGGCTGTAATGGAGTCTTTTTTTCAAAATATGCGCATCTTTTCATGGCAGTCCACACTGCACATGCCCTGAAATTTTCAAGGCTTATGAGTACTTTCAACAGCCATACAGGGAGTGTACCGCTATGCCCAGAAGTTTCCCTGCTTTTGTCACTGCTGGGCAGTATCTTTGATACTGCCCAGTAGTGACAAGAGCACGGAAACTTCTGGGCAAAGCGGTACACTCCCTGTACAGCTGTTCAAAGTACTCGTAAGCCTTGAAAAGTGTTGGGAAGTATCTTTAATACTGCCCAGCACTGGCAAGATATTATCTGCCTTAGATACTAGCCTAAATATTGTTTGGGTATCTTATATCTGTATCACAATACATATCACAAAATGAGTATCTGTATCTGTATTCCTGATACATTCTTTATGTATTGTGTATTTTAAGACACAAAATACAGCTATAGAAACATTACCATGCTAAACAATATATGCTAGCCTGAATTCCCGTTCTCAAGGCAATACTGCTGCCACTAAGTCACCTAAATAAAACCAATGACAGTGACGTTCTATTATATTTCCACCAGAGTCCTCCAGTGAGCTTAAGCGATGAAATGTGCCCACCTCTATTGGTGAAGCAGAGCAACGTGATGGCAGCCGACCGATCTTCAGCAACACATATCTCTATCTACACCCTTTGCAATGACATGCTTCATAATTTTTCGGAGGAAGCGAGGCATAGACACATGCATGAGCAATACGCTGCAAAATGAAAAATACCGGTCACACTTTTCAACTGCATACAAAGAGAGTGGCCCAAGTATGCAATGCTCATTTTGCTGCACACTGGTTGTTCATAACAGAACTCAGCAGAGCTACTCGAAAAAGTATTCCGGAATACAGATATCAAAATACACGTGTTGGAAGCCTAAAATACAGATACTGAGATACATTGAGGTACTTTGACCTAGCGGGATATTTTGGAGACACTTCTTCAAAAGGACGAAAAAATTATTCTGGAATACAGACACAGAAATGCTGATACTGAAATACTTTTCTTTATTTTGGGGATGTCCATACCCCGCAATAACATTTATTAAGAGTAGCATAACATTGTAAACATAACAGCACATTGAAACTTGCAATTTATTCATTAATCACAGAACAGCACTTCTGGATTGTCTTGAGGTACTATTTTGAGGCATGGTTTTAATCTACTCTCTGGGAATAAATAAAATGTATACGAGCTCAATGGAATGTATGACAACTCTGGAGTCACAACTATACCAACAAGGACGAAAATACGTACCCGTCTCTTACCAAAAAAAGGTACTTTGAAGTTTCTCGTCGATGTCCGCGAGCCAGAAATTACCTTTTCACAAACGTTTGCATTCTGCTTTGAGCACCCAAGCATTGTATCCGCTCTCTACAGGTTCAAACAAAGTATTATCCAGTACAGACCGTGTTGCAAGGCCTTCATTATTCATCATTGCTTGGTCCTGTGATGTGTACTTCCATGGTGCCTTCCTCGTCGTCCCCGCATCCAAGACTGCAGATCATGCGACTTGTGTTGCGACTCGAGGGCTTGTGGCCGATGGGGCAATGACAGATCATCGAATGTTCATTATAAAGCCACCGTGCCTGGTGGCCACAGGCATATAAATTTGCACAGAACTACGTAACAGAGCGCCAACACTTGGCATGGACCACATGGGAGCTTCAGTACTCCATGACAAAGTGTTTCAATCCTTTTGAAGACGCCAACTTTGAGAGCCGCTGCACCAGTTTCGTCGTTGCAGGGTCACATGGCTGCGGATTCCACTATTTTGCCTACCTAAAGTAGAGCCCTGTATGTCAAAACTACACTATTCAGACATTGCTTTCTGAAAATCACGTTCTTTGGAAGTGAGATGATTTCAGCTATCCTAGTTTGCTCCTGCCAGCTCTCTCTAACAAAAAGTGGAAACAGGGACAGTCGCTCATTTCACAAACTGCTCGCTGGGCACTGCCATGATCCTCTCTGGGCTGCGCTAAACAGGCTTGACCCCCCTAAAATGCCCCGCCGAAGTTGTTACGTCAGCCTTTCTATTCCTGTGTGTAGCCCTGGATGGCGGCATTCTTTCTCTGCTACAAAAAAATCTATAAGATACTACAGCAAGCACTCAGTGCCTGGGCCGAAAAGGTGGCCCTTCGTGGAGAAAGTCCTAATGCTCGGTCAAAATATCAATAAAGCTTTCACCACCACCTACGCTACCAGCATCCACATGAAGGTCAAGTTGGCGCCAGTTGTGTGCGAGCCTGGTACTGAAAATCACTATGACACGCTTGTAAATAAATTAGAAATGCACCCTGTCATGCTGAATGGGTGGCTGAAAGCACTACAATGACAGCCAACATCACTTCTGGTGATCACTTCTGAGAAAATACTTTTGAAAGAGTCGCATCCGTTTCACGGCGGCATCAACGAAGGGGTCATAAAAAGCTGGCTAGTTGGCTGAAAAAACAAATAAAATGTCTCGCGCTGCAGACAGCCAAGACATGCGACATTCTTGGGCAGCCTCTGGGGTTCTGCAGCCAGCAGTATCGGGTGCTTTGCCAAATGAACCATTGTGTGCCTGTGGGGAAACCATCGTCACTCTCCCCATGTCACCGACTGGCGAGGGTCTTTGCTTGTTTAACACAAGCAAACCACAATTGATACATCATAAAAGTATTTCACAACAGAGATACAAATACATTTTGTAACTGTGTGTCAATACAGAACTACAGATACTCAAAGGTATATCCGAGATACCATCGCGCATACTCTTCTATCATGATACTGCTTAGCCGTGGTTTATAATGCGTAGTGGATGTAATATACCATGTAGATTTCGTATTGCTGTTCCGGTATTGTTAGACATGCTATACATTCACATTCCCTGACACATCTTTGAAACACAGCGCTTTTCACGTTAATGTCTGATGGGGCTGCATTGCATTACCATGCGTTACTGCGAACAGCATACAAAGGTGAGCGGAAAGAGGAGTGTGATGATTGACCAAACAAAAGCCCCTTGATCTTGGGAAAGTACCGCCATCCACTGCACTTGCCCCAGCGCGTGCGACCTCCACTCTCCCTCTTCGCCCCTATCACGTCCTCCCTATCTCCACCGCTCTTTCTGCACGATGATTAGTCTCCTTGGGAAGTGCACTTGGAGATGCATGAATCTTGCATTGTGCCGATTTTTGTTTTTTTACTCGCTCCATTTTTTACGGGGGTCGTGTAGCTCGCATACTGCATTGCGCTCGCTTTGTTTTCTGCGCTGTTTCCTGGTGCTCTGCCGTGCAGTTGCGCCTATTGGCCTGGAAAGCGACCGATGGCGGCGCCGCGAACAGCGCCTGTATGACGTCACTTCGAGGATTCACGCGCTTTCGGGGAGCGGCGCAGGGTACGAACCACCGACGTGGTAAAACTCTGCAAAGAAGCAGTTGAATTGGTTATATTGTGTGTGGTGGCTACTGATGCTGTTTTAACAACCGTGGGTGTCCGCTTTAATTGCTCATTTTAAAAGCACACCACTTTTATTCTTAAAACTGCAGCCAGTTGTATCCATGACCAGCGCTGCGCAACGGCGAAGTACTGCTCTGTGCCTCTATATGATCACACGGCCATAAAAGAATGGCCGATCCCACGTACAGTGGGAATCGATGATATGCGAAGCAAAAATGAGAAATACTGATATGTCACTTTAAAATCGACATAAAGTTACAAAGTGAAGGTAAATGATGCCCTATATGACTTCCATGTCATGATTATTATGTTTGGATGTGACGTTTACCTTAGTCATCTATTCACGAAACATGATACCAAATTTAGTATACGTGGACCAAGCGAAACGACCGTGAGCACGCTATGATCGTGGAATGTTGTCATGTTCTTACATGAAACGCGTGTCAGGATTATCATGTTTGCACCAGTCATATATTTTGTCATCCATTGACGTCACATAACAACAAGTTTGGTATATGTGGAGCTAGCAAAATGGTTGCGAGCGCATCATGAAGGGCCCAATATACTCCAATATAGCGTTGACGCACGGGCACGCTGGGCACAGCGACGTTACATTAGCAAAACGCGAGCACTTATTAGTCTGACGCCAGGCCCGACCAGTGTTAGTCGGCCCGGCCCGACGGCAACCGGCGCAAAATGTGACATGCTGCATTTCGCACTGATGCCATAGAGTAACAATACCCAATGCCGATACGTTACCAAGACAACACTGCATCTTCCTCTTTTCGTGACAGAAGATGCCGGACATGCTGAAACACGCATGCATCAAAGCAACGCAGCACGACGCACACCTGCGAGTATATGGCAGGACCGGCGCCTGGAGTGGCAACGCCAGCGCGACGCGACGAAATGAATGCCGGCAAGCATGCACACCGCGTCACGACAAAATGTATTGGTGCTTTGACGGGGCATGTAGTCTTGTTCTCACATGACACACATCTCATAATTATCATGTTTGCACCAGTCAAATACCTTCGTCATCCATTGGCGTCATGTAATACCATATTTGGCATATGTGAAGCTAGCGAAACGGCAATGGGCGCATGATCAGTATGGCATGTAGTCATGTTGTTACATGACACTCATGTCGTGATTATCATGTTTGGATGTGTCATTTACCTATGTCGTCCATCCACATCACGTAATACCGAGTTTGGTACATGTGAAGCTTACAAAATGGCCGCGAGCGCAACATGAGCGTAGCATGTAGTCATGTCGTTACATGACACGCATCGCATGTTTATCATGTTTGCACCAATATCACACCTTCATCATCCATTCACGTCCCGTAATAACAAGATTGGTATAAGTGAAGCTAGCGAAACGGCCACCAGCACATCATGAGCGTGGCATGTAGTCATGTTGTTACATAACACGCATCTCATGTTTATCATGTTTGCACCAGTATTATACCTTCGTCATCCATTCACGTCCCGTAATATGAAATTTGGTACAAGTGAAGCTAGCGAAACGGCCGCGAGCGCATCAAGAGTGTGGCATGTAGTCATGTTGTTACGTGACACGCATGTCATGATTTTCATGTTAGGGTCTGTCATATGTGTTCGCCATGCAATCATACCATACCATACTAGTTTTGCAACACAGCCATGTGAGCGAAACCACTGCAAGAGCTACAAGACCATGAAATGTAAATTATGACATCCATGACATGTATGTCATGATTTTCATGGTACGACTAGTAAAATATGTTCTTCATTTAGTCATGTTACGCCATGCCAAGTTTAGTGTCGATACCATTATGGAAACGGTCAGGAGAGCTAAAAGTCGTAGGCGGCTAAATAGATAGACAGATAGATAGATAAATAGATACACTCAAAGTCGGCGAAGTTCGCTAAGAAATGCTTCGCATTTAAAAAGGGTTAGCTTTATCAACTATTCTAAGGACCTGAAGCTGGGGAAAAGTGGATAGTCAAACTTGGAAAGGGAAAGCTCTTCGACTGTGTGCAGCAAGCACTTCACTGACAGTTACTTTTACTATACCCACCCTATATCCACTCTTCGGTAAGCTTACAACCGTGTTTCAGCGCCTCGCCAGTACTTCAGCCATTCATTTCACGCAGGCTACAAGCATAGGCGACTTACACCAGGTGACGTGTCGTCCGAAAACCTACTGCGAAGGCCTCCGAATGACTCGGCCTACGAGTCGCCTCGGGTAAGCGCGCCTCAACAGCGCAGCTGAGCTACGCAGGACATCTGAGACTACAGCTTTATTTAGCTGGTGTACGTACCTACCGTAATTACTATGCATAGTTTACTGATCAAGATAAGTGCGCACCTAAAGCACTGCTTACCATAAATTTGTAAGCGAAACCTGCTGTTGCCATTTACCGTAAGTACTCGCGTAATCCTTGCACTCGGATAATTCTCGCACCCGCCACATCGTCCCAAAAACATACGGTTTCTTTTTTTCCTCGAGTAATTATTGCACCCCCGAAAACTGCCGCAATATTGTCGTCTACTCATTCCAGCCACTGATAATGATAGCGCTCGCCATCTGGCGTCATCTCTTAAGCATCAAGCGTACAATTATTGCACGGAGATTCAATTTAATCTAAGCCAAGCCAAAGTGGCAAGTGCGCATTGTGGCACGTTATGTATGTTGAGTCAGTAATCGTGTCGCGATATGGGGCGATACTGAAGTTACACGGCTGCTCTCAAGTTGAAAGTGATCGATTATGCACTAAATAACGGCAACAGGGCCGCTGGTAGGCCCTTCGGAGTCTACAAGTTTTGTGTTCGCTATTGGTGGCGGCAGCTGAAAGCCACCACGACGCATTGGGCCTGCCGTGTGCCTGAAACTGGGATTGATGGTAAACTTTATTTCTTCAGAAAAAAACTGCGGACGATTCTGTTAAATAGCCATCAGCCCAATACTGACGTTTTACGCTTACTTTTTGAGGGCTCGTGTTGAGCGACGAACCTTACCGCTATGCCGCAATGCCTACAAGCTTTGCGTATGGTATTCTAATTCACGACTATTTGCTTGCACTTTTCGTGTCTCAAATAAATCTTACCTTGTGTTAAACCTGTCCTTTTATTATATAAATAAGTTTTAATTAGTACTTCTCAAAGCTTGCTGTTAGTTGCTGATGTCAGAATCCGCATTCGCAGCCACTTCGTTTTCTTTTTCACTCTGTACGTTTTCGTGGAAAGCTTTACACGTGTAATTCTCGCACCCCCCAACTTAGCATCGATTTTAATATTTGTGGCCCATTGCCCTGTGTAATATTTGTGGCCCATTATTATTTGTGACCTAGTGCACGGTATATATATATATATATATATATATATATATATATATATATATATATATATATAATATCAGCGATAATTATTTGTTACATTCTGATACCTTAGCAATGGCGCTATACAGTATTGTTATGAACTACTTCGTGATGTCGGTCTCACTGAACAAACATTACTGAGACAAACTGCAGTAATTTGCATCGGCCACAGGGTGCAATAAAGGGGAATTCGCCCCCTCCCCGAATCACACCCACACTTGCCCCTCAAGACTCCTCTTACTGCGATACAACATGGGCTTGCTCCCTGCCGACGCCCATAGCTGCAATCCGAGCACAATTATATCAAATTTGGTAATTTGATGCTGCTTGGTAATTTCAAAACACCTGAACTAATTAGAATCGCACAGCAGAAGCTGCGCGAGCGAGAACACTCACACATAATTTATCTTTCTGACCAGCCATGCAGTCGCTGGCATCAGCCTGCCTATCGGCCATCTGGGAGGCTTCTTGGCCCTGTTGATTGGGCTGCCAGTAAAACAAATCCATAATTGTACTCAAAAACATTCGTTGTTGTCGTTAGTTGACCCTCGCGAGGGTGTTCGTTTGACAATGTTTCAGCCTGAAGCAGACAATCCGTGCTCAGGAGCAGCGGCAGCTGCAGCGCATTTGAGAGTGGAGTCCACGACTGATGTCACATGCGAGAGGGCGCCACTCCCAAGATTTCGAGGCCAATAACTGATGCAACCAGAATACAAATAGTTATGTTTTTTTATGATATCCAAGGTAAGCGTGATGGCTTTCGTAAGAAGCAGTGCCTGCACAACATCTACCAAAAGAATTTAGTTCGGTCAAAAAACGTGTTCTTTGCGAGGTACAGCGCTTTTCTTATTGCTCGTAAGAAAGCATTGCCGAATTCTGTACTATATATTTTAAGCATTCTTCCTGTCTGGTGGACATCATTTTATTTTTTTTCAAGTACCTGTATTTACTCGATTCTAACGCGCCCTCAATTTTAACACGCACCCGATTTCCACGACGAAAAAAACAAAGTAAGACATCGATTGCAACGCGCACCCATTTTTCTCGCTGGCCCGCACGATCACACCACTCGAAAAAACAACTCTTTTTGGGAGCGTCTTCCATTCAATTATGACATACAGGGAAAGCTTCTGCCCATCTGACGTGTAGCAGAGCATTGCGGTCACTGTAGTTTTACCGTCGACCGATGTCAGCACGCGAACTTGCTTCACCCCCTTCTTCTCGACGGTTGTGGTGCCTGGCATGTCGAAGTAAAGAGGCGTCTGATCGGCATTCCCGGTTTGCCCAAGCAGGTAGCCGTTGTTGTGCCGCAAGTGTAGGACAAACCTGTGAAAACTGTGAAGCTTTTCAGTGTACTCCTCCGCAAAACTTTTCGCATATGCCATTCACCTTCGGAGGGAAAAGCCTTTCCTCTTCATATAGTTAGTTAACCAGCACCTGCTCGCTTTACACTGGCTCCGCATTAGACCTTTTTCTAAGGCTAAGAGCATAGCCCGCACTTGGAGCAGTTCTGTCATCACGGGCCGCTGTGCCGCTCGCTGCTCAAGCACATACTCGCCGAGCAGCTCTTCAATTTGCGGAAACCGACCCTGCTGTGGTCCACTGTAGCCTTTGCGTGAAGCTTTGCTGTCGACAATCTTCTGCTTTTGTTTCCGCCAGTCCCGCACGCACGACGATAGCTTTAGCGCGAGAACAAAACGACGACACAGAGACAAGAAGGACACGAGCGCTCGTGTCCTTCGTGTCTCTCTTGTCTCTGTGTCGTTGTTTTGTTCTCGCGCTAAAACTATCGTCATGCCATACCAACTAGCCCAAGCTGCCACACTTCCCGTACGCAGGTTTCGGGAACTCCGAACAGCGGCGATGCGGCCCGATTTCCGTCCGTTTCTGCACACGCGATGACTTTTCTTTTAAAAGCGGCATCGTGGTGCACTCGAGTTTTAGGAGTCGGCCCTTCCATGCCGTCGATGCTAATGCACTACAAGATGACAAACTCCTCAGCACATGTACGAAGTGCCGCACATGGGAAACACATAGGCAGAAATGGCCGACGCGCCATGCCGATGCATGTAGGGGGCGGCCATTTTGGAAATGCCGATGGTGATAGAATGACCATGACCATTTTTTTTTCGTACTCGATTCTAACGCGCATGTGATTCGTGAACTCGCTTTACCAGAAAAAAGGTGCGCGTTAGATTCGAGTAATTACGGTATGTGCACATTGCATAAAAATACGGTCCTATGCTGATATTCTGCCGAGACTCCGTCAAATCGCATGTTGGCTAATGTTATTCAGCCTAAAATGAACAACAGAAACTACTTTCTGCTGCAAACAGTTACTTACAATGATATAGCTTCTCGATTGCACCTGTCATGATTGTTAAAATCCACTGAACTAGAATGTACAAAAATAAGTGAATGAACGAAGAAATCGAGGTGACACTGGTGATGGTCTCCTAATGAAGTTCTTTTTTTTATATGAAGATGGGGGCGTATTCTCCCACAAAACAATGACACAAGTGCGATCTGGGACTAAAAAACAAAACACAAGCACTGCGGGAAAAGTTATAAAAAAAAAACAAATCCTCCTGATAGGAAACATAGCACCGTGACGTCATTATTGCGCCATAAACTCTGCAATGTGAGACGTCATCAAGGTGCTATAAGGTGACGTCATTTCGTGATGATGATTTCTTTTATCACCTGTCCTCGACAACCGGAGATGCCTTCCACGCCTTCTATATTTGTTATTTTCTGAGGAGTCTAAGGCTATGGTCATAATGGTAACCACCACCGTTATATTGCAGATGAGCAGCGGCTTGTTTTTTTCAGTTCATCAATTTGCTTTTGAATTTAGATGCCACACACACATGACTGGATGCCAATTATTATTAGGCTTTCTCACGCATAGGGGTGACTTGCAAGGGGTGTTCACCTGATTGTGCTCGCTTACTGGTTATATCGACCTTTCTGTCATTTATCGATGACCTTTTAATTTATGTAATACGAGCCCAAATTATAGCGTTGATGAGTTTTGACTACAAAGATTTAGCAGTAAGTTACTACGTATTATGATTGTTACATAATAATTCCGAGAAGTTCTGCACCAATAATCGTTAGCACTGCTGCATGTTAGTCCCTTGTCATTTTGCAAATGAAGTTATTCATCGTGCCTGAACGATTAGATGCTTTCTATGCATTGTTGCTATATTTCATTGAAGACCAATTTTAGCTGCATATTTTGCAACAAATTAGGAGACAAAATCTGAAATACGACGCAGTTCGAAACATTATTTTTCGACCACCCAGCCGTAAAGCACAGGAAGCTTTTTCGACAGAGATATGAACCTCGAGCAGATAGCAGAGCGTAATTGCTGCTACCTGCTCCTTTTCAGGCATACAGTAGTTGCCAAAAGCAAAACTGTATATAACAAGAATGTAAAGCATGCTATCACCTGGAAGAAAAAAAACACCAGCATCAGATGACTCCCCGTGGAGCTGCTTTTAAAGTAGCTCCCCACATTTACGCAGTTTTCAAAAGAATCTAATTTTCTAATGAACATTCATTTAAATGTTCGCTATATAGAAATCCCAATTTCTCAAAATTCGCTATGCTACCGTGGCATGCAAGCGGCCCAACATCACGCGCTTCCATTGATTTCGGTGGCACGTTCATGGGAGCCTCGGCGAAAAATGGCGCCGCGCGCAGTGCCCGCTGAAGGTGGGTGAGCAGAATCGAGAAGGAAATGCGCGCACGGAGGAGAGTGTTGTTACTTTCCTAGATCAAGGGACTTTATAAACAAAACAAGTGCACAGCTTCATCTAGTGTATGAATTTCTTAAGTCTTAGTTCCAACGTGTTTGCAGCGCATGCTGAATAAAGAAAGCACAAGAAAGATAAAAGGAAGGGAAACAAAGGTGTAAACCAAAAGGTAGATGTGGACAATGTGCTTTGGTACACACTGCTTTATGAAGCTTGCATATAGAAGCCTGTTGGGGCCTTTGCCTCGGTTAAGTCTCGTGTGGTGGCACTGATATTTGCACAGGTGTACACACTATTGTTTCTGACACTCATCCTTAATACGTGTGCTTTTCAACTTAAGCCATCGACAGAGCCGGCCACATGTTTACTACATGCGTAAATTAGTGCTTTCTTCTATCTGCAGCATTTACAAGGAAATGTTAATCAATCATGCTCACTCGCGCATGTGTGATGTCAGCTGTCTGTTTTTAAAGATGAATATGTTTTATTAGTGTTTCTGCAAGTGCAGCTTGTAGTGCAGGCAAGCTACTAAATTGCACGGGAAAATAAGAACCAAGATTGAAGAGCCGGTCACTTCTAAGCACAGTGTTGATCTGGTTGACGAACCTAGTTCACATACATACTTTCTTTTATTCGTTCAGGTAATGAATGAATTCAATTAAAATCTGCGTTACCTTGTTCCAAACAATGTAACAGCTCTTTAGTTACCTGAATAGTGCACGATGCATAGGGAAATTATTGTAGAACGAAAACAAAAAGCAGCATCCAGTCTCTGAAATTCTGCAATAGGCAACTGAACTTCAAACGGTATGAGCATGAGCTTGTTCGTAAAGCTATAATGGTGTGAAACAGCGCGAAAAGAAACGACGGCACAAATATAATAAACAGACAGTGCTTGGTGCCATCAGTTAATTTTTTCGTGCTTATTTTTTAGTGCTGTTTTGCAACGATGTGCGGTTGGTTTTCTTTTTGTGCAAAGCAAAAGACGGCAGATTGAGCTTGCGGGCTTTTCGACAGATGGCAAGCTACGTTTTGAATATTCTCTATTGGCAATTGAACGTAATGCATCAAAACAAGAGGCAAGCAAGTTCACAAAAAGCATGAACGCTTGATAAAGAGAGGACAACATATGGAAGTCCTAAGAGATTAATGATTTACTGAACTATCAATGTTGGTCAATCAACAGAAACTTGGAGACACAGAATTACAACATCAATAACGTAGAAGCTAGAATGTGCACACACAAATGTACTACTGCAACAAGTGGCGGTGATGTATGATGCCTGAAGGTGCGGGGGCCATGCATGTGCAAAGAGCACCAGTGCGACGGGACAACAAACAAGCCACTCCCCGACGTCTGCCGCAACTTTAGCGGTGCTGTGGTCAAGATTATCGGGATAACCCTTACCAGGAAGGAGCCAATCACGGATGTTTTGGTAGGCATACGAGTGAATCCAGTGGCAGCCATTGAAAGTCTCGTCGTACTGGTAGGATGGGTGGCGATAGTTGTGGAAGCACACGTCCCATAGGCCCAGTCGTATGAACTCCATCTTGGCCTCCTGGTAGCTCTCGAGCCAGTAGGGACTCGCAAAGCTCACCAGCAGAAGCAGTGTAGCACAGTAGGCCACCAAGCCAGCACCCAGCAGGAGGCCCGATGCAGGCGGGTACCGGTACACCTGGCCACTCGAAGACTTCTCCATGGCCTGCCAAGAAAATAGACACCAATTTCCACTTCCAGCTGTTTGATTGCACAACAGACAAAAAGATTCGCAATCATTTATTTTTTCTAAAGTCTGTTGAGTGCGACAGCATAAGTCAAACCATGTTTTTTTATAGGCTTTAACTACAGTTTTTATTACTGTACTACAGTTAAAACCTATAAATTATTACCCCAATAGGTTCGTTATTGATTGGTTTTATTAGCCTATGCCTGATAAAGAAATCAGTAGCTTGGATGCTAGTGGGTCGATGATACTGGCGACTACCGTGGACAGGCTTGTGTTGTGCACAAAAGGAAAGACTGGTGAAAGGTACGGGTTTATCAAGAATGTACGAAGTGAATGTTGAAGGCAATGCTGAGTGCCTTTATTATTATGGGTTACCAAAAGGCAAAGAATGGAAAAATGCATGATAAAGGTTAAGTCAGGCAAATCACAAAGTGCATAGCTAGATCAAATGAGTTATTCACGCTTTTAGTACGATGATGTCTGAATTATTTTTATAACTAGACAAAATAAATTTTGTCACATTGGTCAGAACCAATTTCATAGACGCAGTATCATTATTGTGGTGAGGGTCAACAATTACAGTTGCATAGTCTAGCTTTGGCCGGACAGAAGTCTAGAAAGCAGTTTGTTTAATCTAAGTAATTATTTTATGCCCAGGATTACACAGAGCACAATATCAAGCGCAGTATTAACAGCGGCCAAAACAGAGAAAAAAAGACATCGGAGGAGTGCAATTTTTACTGTCAGATTCCACAAATAGTTCGAACAGATGTCATGTGGCACAATCGGTGAGCAGCAGCCTACGCCAGATTTCTCATTTTCAGCCAAGTAATGCATGATGGATCGACATTTCTGTGTAAATTGCATAGTGTCATGGCCACTACATAAAAAGAAATAGGAGGTAAGGCCTGCTGCATAGTTTCTACGTGAATGAGTGAATGAGTTTTGGCTGGGTAGACAGTTGATGTAGCAGTTTGTTGTGAGAACACCACTGTTTGAGGGACACAGGGCAGATGCTGAATGGAATGAAATGAAAAAACTTTATTTGAGCAGAAGCTGATTCATGCCAGAATGTGGTTGGCTTGGTATTTTATGATTGTTCATTTATTTTCATGTGATTTTTTGCATGATAGTGTCTGAGCAAGCTTTATGATTATCAATTTCATTACTGAGGTTACTGTTATATTAGCAACAGGGGCGTGAGGAGCTGTCGGGAGAACATGCGCAACAAGGACACCTGAAAGAAGAGTTAGATTTTGTAGAAAATGGCACCCTGGCCACTAGGGCACCTTCCTCGGACACATGCCTGCGTTAAGCCATGTTAATACATGCACTACATATGGACCCTCAACAAGGATCAAAAGCGTAAATGCAAGCAACATAATAAGCTTGTTAAGATGTTGTTGTATTTAGCGTAAATTACGTAACATTTGGGGCGTAAATGTTGGCAGGCCCACAACATTTGCTATACTACTGATGCTGTTGGGTAAAACCACTGGGCGAAGTAGTTTTAGTTTTTATTTTTAATTGGCAAAGCTTCTGGCCTCCCTAAATTCTGCATCTTCAAGTACATTTTGAAACTATGCAGTAGTGCATCCATGCAGTTGGTTTGCTGGACTAAAGGGCAGATGTAACGTGCGTTATTGTGAGTGCATGTCGCACTAGGTCAACCATGGCCTAACACTCGCATCTTGCTAGGCTGCAATTGTAGCGAGGACGCAATGCGCCAGACAGTAGCACATACCCCCCTGCGGGTATGTGCCACTGTCTGGCGAAAAGTATTTCACTACATGCGTGACAGGATTCTGGCATTATTCATCATCATGGGCGGGTATGTGCAAAAGGTATTTGGGTATGTGCCACAGGTGTTAGACTGCTTATATCAACCTAGGAAGGACGACAACACACATGGGCAATTTTCATGCATGAACAGACAAACAGACAGACATAAAACTTTATTGAGGTCCTGAGGAACACTACCTCAAAGAGATAGAGCAGCGGGCTGCTCCCATGTCGGAACGGGTAGGCAGAGCCTCACCACCACGTCGTGGGCCCTCTGGATAGGCAAGAGTTGATGTGCAAGTTCTGAGCTCCTGAGCACAGAGCTCCATTCTCCTTTGATTATGCACTGAGAATTGTGTAATGAGGGGCACTGCCAGAACATGTGGTCTAAAGTAGATACATCACCACAATCTGGGCATGTTGGACCAAAGCCTTGAATAAACTGGCTTTGGGAACGAAGACTAGGGTACGATCTGCTTTGAAGCATCCGGAGGGTAGATGCCTGGGCCCTACAAAGTTTCACATGAGGAAGGGGGAAGACCCTTCTCGCCAGCTGATAATTATAATGCTAATTTTCAACAGTTTGTTTCAATCCAGACTGAACTATTGTCATTTAGTTTGGGGCACCACTACACAAGGAAACCTACACAGAATACACCTCTTACAAAAAAGTTCTTACGCACAATTGAAAATGCCCCAAGACATTTCCACACACATGAGTATTTCTTAAAATATAGATACTTCCAGCCACAACACTATATGATTACCGTTTGTGTAAGGCATATAAACAAGAGTTAAAAACCAGATCAGATTTTCTCAAGGGGAGATGCTGGTCGAAAAATGCGAAAAATGCAAAAAATTACCGATTTTTTATTTTTGCCTGTTTTCATAAGATTAGTACCTGTACTGTTATGAAAAAAATAATATAGGTCGAGACTTAACTGGAAATGCTTTCAAATTTCATCTAAAGAGCACAAGGTGCCTGTTAAACGGTCAAAAGTGTGCAGTCTTCGAGCGCCTTGCCGTCGATAATGCGTCGCAGCTAGCCAACAGTTTCTCTCGCTGATGCAGCACAAGAAATAATAAAAAGAATCACTTTTCTGCGCGTTTTTCGAGCGCCGCGACTGGCTTATCAAGTGGTACAAATCGGGGATTGCCATTGGCCACTGTGCGCCTGTATGTGCTGTGAAAGCTATTTGCCGGGTTCATGTCTTGTCGAGCAGCGCAGCTGAACAATGCTTCTCTCGTGTAATTATCTCTGTTATGAATAAAAAAAAGACATTGCTCGCAAGTGAAAGCCGTTGTGCGGCACGCTCTGTGGGAATAGGCTACGAGCAGCTGGTCCGGTTTACGGCAGTTGTTGGCTTGCAAAAGCCAATGCATGAGAGTCATTCACACCCGTCAGCCGGAAAGTTCATGATGCGGCCATGGATGACGTCAGCGCCAATCTTGAGAGGTCGAAAGAGCTCGCAGTGAGAGAACTTAGCAGGGACGACATTGCCATTATATGTGCGAAGGTATGTGGCACAAACATGGCTGCAAAATGGCATGACACTGGACTTAGTTTGGATTTCGCTGTCCTGTCGAACTTCTTCCTAGCTTGCAGTTGGCACACGGCTCTGCCAGATGGAGCGGAAGTTTGGCAAGCGTTTCTTGGCCCTGTCTATGAGTGAAATGTCTGTTAGGAGTCATCTCGAAAATGCCGAGAGCGCCAAACTCATGGTGCTGGTGTATTTTAGTCGCAGTGGCCACTACAAGAAGGATTGTTCTTTTTGGTGTGCAAATTTCATCTGATTTAATAATATCTTTCACAAATAAAAACTCAATTTTAACTTTAAAACTTGTTTTTCTCAAAACAAAAATTTTGCCATGTTTTCCAATGTGCCCCTCTTTTTTTGGGCACTTCTAGTGCTCAGATCTGCATGAAGTTTTGCCCAAATTTTTTCCAAAGTATGACAAATGCAATTACCTAGTTTAAATTCCTATTATTTATTATATAATGAAAAATTGTATGTATACCTTTACTAGAATAGGTGAAATATGGACTTTTTTCGTCTATTATTTTTCACGTGTACTACATATTTTGTATGTACTTACTAATTAGTTATTTATACTCTACACTTTATTTGAAGCATTATGAACTACGAATGGTAAAAAATTAGAGAATTTTAGGGATGAAAAGAGGGGGGCAAAAGGGTTAAGGTTTTCATTTTGTCAAATAGCAGAGGAAAAAGTGTGTAACTTGCAAGAAAACTAATTATATAATTGAAATCAGCATAAAAAGTTCCATAAACAGCTCAAATTTCATAGCCCTAGGGTGAATATTAAAGAAAAAGTGTCTCCGAGTAACACTTCCCCTTAAGCGCCTTTCCAGGTTACAAGAAAACACCCCTGTATATGCAACACGTAAAAGGGAGTACTGGAAAATACCGACAGTGCGAACAATATATGGAAAACAAACACTCGGAAACAGCTTACCAATATTATTAAACAGATTAATTTGCGAAGGGCGATAATTAGAGAACACGTATTTCAAAGCCATACACACTTATTTTGAACTCAAGACAAATAATTCTTGAAAAGCATTCTTCTGACGCCTCTCATTTCTAAATCTCATGCGCACGAATAATTAAGGCCACGTAGGAAAAACATTATTTGTAATGCGGTATTTTTCTTCTTCGTTTTCTTTTTTTCTTTTTCTTTGTCTCTGCAAAAGATTGCAATTTTGTAAACTTAGACATTATTGCTTTTTTTTCTATATATGTCTTGTATTATATAATGCTGATTTATGTTGGATTTATGTTGGGGGCCAGCAGCCCCGTCAAGCTGTCCAAACAACAGCTTTTTCCGCCCGCCTTGTCGTATCATTCATTGTATTGATGCGAAAATAGTCATTGTCATTGTCATAATGTTTGGTCCCTTCGTTGAAAGTCAGGACAACATCCTTAAGTACAATTAGGTTGGAGTCAGAAGGTCCCGCAGGCTGCCCAACACACTGAGTAAGTTCGTGTGCTCGTGCGTGGGCGATCTCGTTTATGTTGCCATGGAGGCCAGATGTGATCTCAGGTGAGTCGGAAACCAAATTATGGCGTGTTCAGAAATGTCCTTATGACCAAAGATGCGAACTACTTTAGCCAATACCGATCCAGATGCAAAGGCTCGCACTGCCACTTGTGAGTCTGTATAGATGTGTTGCCGGGAGTCGTCAAGGAGAGCGAGAGCTATGGATACCTGTACAGCTTTAGTGGGAGTAGTGTCAAGAAAAACGTTTTTAAAAAAAATTACTGACATTGGCAGCATTGACCTGACGAATCCAAAAAATAAGTAACAGGGTCTCAGCAGGTATTGCAACCTAACATTCTGCGTCGCAATCAAGTATCCTACCACAAAGCCAGGCCAGGTCTTTGAACTGCTTTTCAAATATAGACCCTAATGCTTGTGAAACATTGATTGTGGCTGCAGTGCAGGCAATCCAATTTTATAAACATAGCATATGTACTCCTATGACACAGCCGTCGCGTTAATGTTAGTTGTAGTTAGGTGCGACCCACTGAAGTCGATTTATGTAGCAGTGTCTAGGGCCAGCATCCTTGGGAGCACCAGTGCTTAATATCAGTTTATTCCACGTGGTGTTGCTAATATGTACTCATGTTCCAATTGGCATCATTGTGCAAGTGCAAACAACTGGTTATATAAACACCTGCAACTGTTCAACATATGTCTGTGCCTGTAACATTTGTACATATATTTAGCGTTATTTCATAATGTGTTGCTCACTAAAAAAATTACAACACAGTCACTTTTCCTGTGCATGCTTCGCACAATGCCAATTCCCAAGGTACATGTGATCTGCCTAATTATTTTTCTGTTCATTTAGCAGCCGTGGTAGTACTGATATTATGGGCTAGCCAGGCACATTGAATACACAGGCACGTAAAGTGAAGCTGCTGATCCAACATGGCATAAGCACTCACATAAAAGCAGGGGCATCAGTATTAGTCACGGAGTCGGAGCAACATCTTTTTTTTGTGTTTTGCTCCACTGTAAAAAGTGCCATTTCATTTCTGTTCCACAATGAAAAAAAAGAAGTATTCCAGAAAGGTTTGTGCAGTTTTCACTTGTACGCAAACACCTGAATTGAAAGTATGATAAAAACTTGGGATTTACAGTACAGTTACTTCTGCTCCTTTTATGAACGTGGGATGGGCAAAACATGTTATTCCCACACTCGTAAATAAGCTACACAACACTTTTCCAAGTAATCATGGAAGGGCTTCATTAGAGTTTGTTGCCTCACGAATCAAACATCATAAATATCTTTGGAATACATCAAGTAGAACCAGCATCATAAGATTTGTCGGAAGCTCTAGATTTACTTTCTCTCTTCCCAATACGCAAGCTGGAAGCGAAGCACGGAGCGATGGCACGAAGTAAAAAAAGCTATGTGACATGCATATTGACCTTGAGTACTTTTTGTTTTCTTTCTGTTCAAACGAGCAGCTTATTTTCAGTACGATCACAAGCCGGCACTGGAGCATATGGCAGACTTCCGTGGTGGCCGCAGTAAATATGCAGCACATGATACTCAAATTAGATAATCGTCGTGAAATTTCGGTATATGGCATAGTCATTTGGGTATATAGTATCATTTGTAGAACGAAAAGTAGGACTGAAACTCGTCAATGTACTACTCAGCCGGACTCCCTGAGGCTCAGGACTTCACCTGAGGCTGAGAAGTCAACTCATGGGTCCATTACGCTAGAATCGGGTTTTTTCAATATTGGTCAAGGCACTTTAATGCTACCGCTCATATAATCAACGTTCTATAATACATCTTTACATCTTATATAGTCATTTGGGTATGTAGTATCATTTGTAGAATGGAAAGTAAACGATTTCTAGTAGACATTAAGAAATAACTGTTAATTTCAGGCCGCAAATGTAGCTATGATGTTTGGCTTGCATGTCCTCGGGAGCCACGGCTACAGGTCAGCAGCATTTTCTGACCATGCTGAAAAAGTGCCAGGCAGGGACCCTTTAGAAAAGTGCAAGTAATTGCCCCACCAATTCCTACTGTGGCGACCACTGCGCACAAACCTGCGCAGCCTCCGTCTCATCACTCATCAGCCCTGCGTGCCACTTGATGCAACACGCTTGCGATAAGGGGCAGCGCCACCGCAGCTCCACCGGAGGCTTACGTCACCACTGGTGGTTGTAAAACCCAAGCTATGTTTCTCTAATCCTTTTTCTACCGACACTCTATGTGACCTTCTACCGACATGGCATCCCACACAACCAACTAGTGCAAATTTGTACACTTCTAAACTGTGGTATTTATTTTCATAAAGTGAATTACGATTTTTTTAAGCTGGCTTAATGCTTTGTGTAAGGAGTGAGCATGATATCAGAAGCTGCTGTCTATGAGTGCACCTATGATATGCGGGACTGCTGCTCTGACAAAATAAGTTTGCAACAGTTTCTCGCCTTCGGAACTACTGATGACGTATGTATTATATAACCGCGTTTTTTTTTTATGTGCTATAACAACAAAAATAAACAATTACAAGCAATACCAAGCTTCAGGATTGAGAATGCAGTCTCCATGCCAGCCTGTGTGACAGGCACACAATAGTCCACTTTTGTTAATGTGAACATCTCTGGTCACCAGTCTTTTTGTTTTTCTCAATATATTACTAGGACATGTTTACTTCAGAATTGCTGCCTGAGGTGCATGGTAATACTGGCCCCTAAGATATGCATTTTACTCGTGTTGCATGACCTTACTTGTTACTGATTGCCAAGTTTTTCCCCCAACCGAAAAACGATATAAACGTTGGTTTCACTCAGGAATGAAATAATAGATAACTGTTACGTTTACGCTTTCATTCCAGTAAAAGATATCTTATCGTAACTAAGTTGCACAAAAAAAATTGAAGTATAAAAGAAAGACACTTGGACACAGCACACCTTCCTTCGTACTTCCTTTTGTATTTCAATTTTTTCGCGCAACTCAGTTAAGATGAATAACCAACTCAACCAGCAGTCTCTGCTTCTCAAACAAAAAATATTGTTTTTTTTATTTTGTTCCGACTGACTAATTTCACAACAAAGTATGAGCTATGGTGCAGTTACATGCATACCATGGTAGACAGTATTAGAATAGCAACCAAAAAGCTTTGCGATAGCATTTGCCACTTCTGCGCATGTGCCGTGCACTATTCTGTTGTGGACCCCCGAAAAGTGACAGAAACAGCGTGTGACCATATTGAACGCTAACTTTACATACTCTATTCTAACTCTCGCTAATATATTAGATTGAACTTGCAGCATGGCTAAGACCAGAGACGAGAAAATAGAACATGAGCGCTGACTCACAGTTGCAAGTTTATTTTGTGCACAATTAAAGTATACATACCTTGTGGCATTGTGGAGAGACTGGTCACTTAGAGGAAGCGACAACTGATTTTTTTCGACCCAGTTTTTTTCAACGCGGCTTAAAGATTACCCTTCGTAGTGTTCGTAGCTGCCGCAGTTAATCCCAAAAGCATGTAGTTATTTTATAAGCAGTATTTCTCGATCTGAAAGACTCCGAACACGAATGAGCCCTTTCATCCAGCAACTCTGAGAATTGATAGCGACGCCAGTAGCTTTTCTGGTGACCGCGATGGTCTAGTGGCTAAGGTACTCGGCCGCTCACCCGCAGGTCGCGGGATCAAATTTCGGCTGTGGCAGCTGCATTTCTTATGGAGGCGGAAATGTTGTAGGCCCGTGTGCTTAGATTTCGGTGCACGTTAAAGAACCCCAGTTAGTCAAAATATCCGGAGCCCTCCACTACGGAGTCTCTCATAATCATATGGCGGTTTTGGGAGGTTAAACCCCACATATCAATCAATCAAGCCTTTCTGGTGAATTGCGCATTCTGTCGTTCTGCCTTCGTAGGAGTTCCTGTACCTATGCTTAATTACATTTATTCTAAGCTTTACAACTATTTTTGTAAAAGAACAAGCCGCTACAATGAGACGATGGGGCTTTACACAGCTTCCCTGCATTGTTACCGCGTTGCGTGCACCTGCGCCCGAGGTTGTTACGCCTGTGTCATGGATGGCGTGTCCCTTTGTCGTTACTTTCTTCACACACGAGCCAAGCCATGTCACTGAAGATGTCACTGCGATTATGCGCGGCTGTGCCGACTAGTAGTGCACGTAATTTCTGAGACAAATCGTAAATAGAAAAATCATGTCGCTCTCAAATTTTAGCAACCCTGAAGCCACGTGCATGGTTTCATGAGCACGCAGAAAGTTGCTCAAGATGTGCTGACGAACATGGGATGATTACGTTATGCAAAGGCAGTGCCACTTTAATGCGTACTACTAACACACGCATATATGTACATTTTTATGGAGTAATATCTTTTACTATAAATAAGCAAATAATATTTCAATATTTAAAGGGAAATTCTTCACCGCAAACACTAGTTTACGGCCACATGACAAGGCACGTTGGATAATTGAAGTTTCTGCCGCCAGGTGCCGTTACAGGCTGTTTTAGCAATTTTCAATGAAGAAAAAAAATTCGCAAATCCCACGTTCAGTGGCAATCGATTATATGCGAAGCACGATTGAAGCAGGTTGATACGTTACTTTCACATTACCGCAATGTCATGCACACTCAGGTATCTGGATGAGATGCAAGTAGGTTGTTTATAGTCGTGTAACGATGGCGCCACTAAGGTTTCCAATACCAGCCCCTGAAGTAGTAGGCATGTAAATTATATGGTACATGACTTCCACTTCATGATTATCATGTTTGCACCTGGCATTTGTGCTCGTCATCCATTCAACTCCTGTAATACCAAACTTGGTACATATGAGCCTAGCAAAACGGTCGTGAGCGCGCTATGAGCATAGCATGTGGTCAATGTTTTACATGACACGCGTATTATGATTATCATGTTTGGATGTGTCACTTACCATTGTCATCCATTCACGTCACGTAATACCAAATTCGGTATATGTCAAGCAAGCAAAACGGCCATGAGCGCATCATGAGCGTGGTATATAGTCATGTTCTTGCATGACACGAATGTCATAATTTTCATGTTGCACTGGTCATATGCCTTCGTCGTCTATTCACGTCATGTAACACCGAAATTGGTGTATGTGAAGCTAGCGAAACGGCCGCGAGTGCACTATGAGCGTAGCATGTATTCATGTTTTACATGACACGCATGTCATGATTATCACGTTAGGACGTGTAATTTCCTTTCTCGTCCGTTTGCGTCACGCAATACAAAATTTGGTACATGTGAAGCTAGCGAAATGAACGCGAACGCACCACGAGCGTATGGCGTATAGTCATTACTTATGTCACGATTTCCACGTTGGAGCCTGCCGCTTATCACCATGCAGTCATGTCATACCATACCAGTTTTGCAACATGTCATGTGAACGAAACCACAGCCAGAGCAGCAAGACCATGACATGTAAATCATGATATTTATGACATATGTTTCATGATTTTCATGAAATGACTAGTCACTTATGCTCGTCATACAGTCATGTTATGCCATAAAAATTTTGGTATAGATCCCATTGTCGAAACCGCCAGCAGAGCTAAAAGTTATAGGCGGCTAGATAAATAGACAAATATGCTCAAAGTCCCCGAAGTACACTTACAAATGCTTCGCACCTAATTAAAATATACCTCCACTTTTTGCGATAAAGTTGAGCTTGGTTTGAGTTACTATGAGGGACAATCTTTCCATCGGTGCAGTCATCTCATTTCATGTCTAGGAAATTGCTGGTCGCTTTAAATGTTCACTGATATCAGAGTGCACTGTCAGAATTTCCACTAACTGTAATTTGGCTGCACATTGCAAATGTTTTATTACAGATGCACATTGCAGATGCTTAGTGATTTATTGTTCACAAACCCTTAATTGTTGTTGACAATCAATGAAGCTGCGAGATGGTCAAGGCATATCATATGCATGTAGATTCACCTTCGAATGTCAGTCAGCTTCAATCGCATGCAAACTAAATGGTTTCTTTCCATTATTATTGTGTCTCTCCAGCATGAACTGTGTGGCCTTAATGTATATTTTGATTGTGAACGCAATAAACTCCCAGTGGTGAGTCGGCACTCGTGTCATGGAATTTTTCACCCTCCTCTGTACTGTGCTGCACAGTCAACCTAATATGCAAACGCACAAACTCGCCGTGTTAGTCCATATCACAAGGAGTCACAGGCGTGTGCATACGTTATTGCTCATTTCATTGTAATAAGAAGAGATACCCGCCCTGCTGCCATTCTTGGTCCTAGTCCCAACATGACGCTGGCCTACGGCGTTTCTTAACTAGTCAGAAGCGCTGGTGAGCCTCTGTGGTAGAATACTTGACTGCCATGCAGAATAGAGCCGTGATTTGTATTATTTACTTCCATCAACATTTTTAACCCATTCACAATGCCTCCGACGGCGGAACCACTTTTTCGGCGAGACAGGCTCCTTCAAGCGTTCAGATTCTCGAAGAGTGGAAACGACTACCCACTACAACCTAAACATATCGGTAAATGACGGCAAAAAGCTCAGGTCGATCGCAATCGAGCTCTGGTTGTCCATCACGCACAGTATAAAAAGTCCGCGTACCCCTTAATTGCTGCATTCTCTAAAGATAGCTAGGAGGCGATGCTCAGAATACAGTGAGCGTTCCAATTAGAGTTGCACGCAGTGCTACAGGAGACGCGGGCCAACGATCGTAGCCAGTACCGTATCGTAATAAGTGCCCTCCGACCGCGCGGCGTGCGGTGCGTAACCTCATTCAGAATGAATGCGGAGTCCCCAGCTCGATACATGGCAGGCAATTAGCCACGGGCCAATGCGATCGCTGGACGACGCCAGGTGCTGCGGTGATCACACACGCATGGCCTACTCCAAACAAGGTGCTCTCGCCGGTGACATGAAACTTCCTCGACGTCTACGACAACGCCCAGCCTAGTATGCCCTAGGAAAGTTCAAAATAATGCTGCCGAGAAGCGTCTGAAGTTCGCTGTAAGCTTCACGCTCCCAACTCGATGGGAAGGCTCGCACTACGCGCCCCACCCGGAACAACGCTTCGGGAGAAACCTGTTTTTTTGAACGACGCACGAAAAGCGCTCTTAGCCGCCGCTGTGCACATCGTACGGGTGGAAATAAGATCCTCGAACATGTAGCGCATGCCGAAAGTTTCCGATGTGCTCTTGGTGCAGCCACATGCAAACAGCCAAAATTGAGCTTACCACACCGAACTGCTGCGCGCCAACCACCGACGCAAACCTGGGAAGACGCTTCCACTACCGCTCGCGCTTCGGTGCGCAGCTCCGGCGGCCCTGTGCTTGCCGCGGTTGCCGTGCGGACGCATCGCGTGGGAAATGACGTACACGAGAAAGCCGGATGTTGCTGCCACGTGATCACAAAGAAACGTGTTTTGGATGTCGTCTGCTGCGAGCGCTTCCAAGCGCTAGTCTAGCAGCACATTTCTCGTTTTATCAAGACCTCAAATAGGTACGTGGTCAACTTAATGGCGTTTCTTGAGCCGCGTCCGTGTTTCAATGAAATCGGAAAAACAGGAAGTCAAGAGAGCGCTGGTTACGGCACTTGACTGCCGACCGCTGATCAAACACTGGCCGTATGCGTTACAGAACCCAAGGGGGTGGAAATTTCCGGAGCGTCTTTCTTAATCATATCATGCTTTGGGGACCTAGAACCCCAACAATGCAGACTTCCATTTTTGGCAGGATTTACATTAAAAAGGTTGAAATGTTTGCAGAACATAATTTTTTTCACATGAAACAAAAAATAGCCAATTTTTTGTTCAGAAGATATGAAGGAGTCACCTGAAGTGACCACCATGCAGTAAGCGTCTACTGGTCACTTTCTGTGCAAGACCAACACTTTATTTCTATAGTCCTTATTGTACTCATACAACGCGCTCTCCTGTACTGTCAACATAGTAGGAATAGCATATACTTATATATATATAAGTACATCTCGAGTCTACCGTCTAGCACACCTTGATGACGACGGCAGTCGGAATAAAGCAAGCGTAACATGTCCCATAGAAGCCCAAACGATAGCATCATCTCTGTGGGTTTGCCGAAAGCTTTAAAATATGCGCCATTCAAAATCCGACACGCGGAGCTCACGCGTTTCAAAAGAAAAAATAACTGAAGAATAAGTACAAGGCTCCCCTCCCCCCCCCCTTTTTTTTTGTTTCCTAGGGTGACCAAGGTGCTGGAAAGAATGAAAAATGGCATGAGAAGAAACGACATCGTAACTGCTTTTTGGAAGGTTTCCCGGGGGTGGGGGGAGCTTTGTACCTAAGGTATCACCGTGGAAAAAGTGATGTGTTATTTTTCTTTCCTTTCCATGACACCGCAAAAAATGACGCCATTCCTAACTCCGTAAAACCTAAAGCAGTTAGGCTCCGGTATTGCTCCAACTAATTAAGTTATGTCCAGTGTTTTTATTTTATATCAGTGCTTTCGTGACTGATACAAAACCTAACTTTTGAATGATCATGACATTCACAAGTAAACAGCACGTACTCTTAATATAATGTTTTTCTGGGAAATGTAAATTCGTTTGCTGGAAACACTGGTGGAAAAAACAAAGATGGCTACGTCAGGGTCACCCCGGGACTTCCACTTGGTGCTGTGCTGAAGTTTCTTGATTGTGTCATCGGATAACGCTGCTGTGTCGAAGGCGAAAGTGTGCAGGCCGCGGACCACCTCATTCTCATCGGCATAAATTATTTCACTGGCAGAACAGCGAAAACAGCTGAGGTGTGCGCGCAATGATGATGATGATGATGATTCCACAGGGGAACGGCCAAGAAACGATGACTTAATTCAGTAAGATTCTTTTTATATATTCAACATCGAAACCACCAATCGAGCCTCTTCTTGTTATTCTCCTCATCTCATGGCTCAATGCAGTAGATTGGCCGAGTGTTAGGTGAATTTTTTTTCTTTCTTCGCAATACTACTCATATGTGCTACGGATAGGTTACACAACAAATAATTACTGAATCATAGTATTTATTTGTTTATTAGAATGAAGAATTTAGCTTTATATTTTTAGTCTGACTGATAAATTCCTCTATGACGTAGTAAACATTGCTGTGACTGTAGCCCAGAGTAGAGGCGCCGAATAATAGAAAAACTGATTCGGATATTTCCAGACCCAAGTTTCGAAAAGGTGGTGCTATGAATCTTCTTCTCAATGACGTAAAGCGGTAACAGGATAGAAAGTACTGACTGATTATTTCCTCCTGCTTACAGCAGATACACAGTGGAGACAACGCTTGACTTGCTCTATGCAGGTAAAAGTTGAGGGAGGTAAACCGGCAGCGAAGTTTGGTTATGGCCACTTTCATTATTCTCAACCACGATAACTCACTGTTCCGGGGAAATAATAGGTGCTTATATTGTGGAGAAGCTGTCAAGACAGGTTCTATCTAATAAGCATTTTTTTGAAAGTTAAGGTGCGGAATCGTGCGATTGTAATGTATGTTGTCAGTGAGAAAACAAGAATCATTGGCATCAAAAGCACCGCCTTTGCTGAAAAATCAGCGCTTTCTTTAAAAGCAAACCCTTGTGTCCTGGTACCCAAATTAAGTGGAGACATTTTAGGTGTGCGGGAACTGGTATTCTGAACAGCCTTAGAACAGGCGTTTCACCAGATGCAGAGAGAGAAAAACACCCATATAATGAGTCATTGATGATTGCTACTACTGTATTAAAACTGGGTAACTTTTGTAGAGCTAATAATGTGGCCATACATTCAGCTATAAAAACTGGAATAAAATCCGGCAGTCGTAGCGAAAAAGACCAGTCAAGTTGAGGGCAGAGTATTCCTATGCCAGCTTTTTCGTCAGTTTGCGATGCTTCTGTTGCACCACATTCGTTGGCAGGTTATTTAAATGATCTTGTAATAGTCCATTTAAAATTCTGTGAAATAATTTCGCATGATTCGGAAAAATATCGTGGTAGACAATGTCTGTGAATTTTTGTTCAATGGTCAAAGGACGCACATCACGAATTGATACATTCAGGAAATCGAGTAATGTTTCTGCAAATATGATTTGTGGCTTGCGGAATGTAGGCCAGTGCTCGGAGAGATTCATATCAGGATTGGAGATGAAAATTACTTCAGTATGGCTAGACATTGTTAAGTACAACCGTAAGAAAATCTGCACCGTAAGTGGGTTAAATCGGTTTAACAGGGGTGGTGTTCTCCCTTCCAGGTATAATGCTGCATTCGCCACATATTTTGAAAGGCCTAAGCACAGAATTAAAGCCTCTCAATCTGATAGGAATAGTGGCCGAAGTTGGTATGATGGCGCACCGGAAAAAAGAACACAGCCGAATTCATATACGAGTCGTACGTACATATTGTATACCATCAGAAGTGCTTTTCTTTTCATACCCGATCTGCGGCTGCTCAGCCTGCGCAATACACCCATTGCCCGTGCTCCTTTGGTTGTGATGTATTTATTACGAGCTTGCCAGTTTTGTGGTTCGTTATATATTACTCCGAGTGTTGTAATGTTTCCGCTTGCGGGATATCCTGCAGATTGTAAGTCATAGATATTCTCACCGGATCGTTAACCAGAAAAACCAGAATAGCGCACTTATTTGTATTAAGGCTTAACCGCAGTTCATCTAGCCAATTCTCTAGTTCTCTCAAGTACGACTGTAAAGTTTCGTAAAGGCGATGTATGTCAGCAGCCATACCGAAAAAAGCAATGTCGTTCGCATAAACATAAGTCTGCACCCCTGATCGAATAGGAATAGTACACATAAAGATGTTGAATAATGCTGGTGAAAGTATTGATCCCTGTGGCTCGCCTCGGGTCTGCTTGTGCTTGCAGAAAGAAAAGTCATCTTTAACGCAGTAAAACCACCTTTTCTTTAAAAATTCTGTCACACGTGCTACGATATAAGAAGGAAGTCCATGGCACCGTAAACGATTTATTAACACAGAATGTTCGACACTATCGTATGCTTTACCGATGTCTAAGGTAACTAACGCAGCGTACTGTTTTTTAGGCCGGGCAATGTGAACCCGACTTTCGAGGTTTACGTGCACATTCCAGGTTGAATGTCCAGATCTAAAGTCAGTTTGGCTGGGGCTCAACAGCTGTTGGTCATTTACAAATCTTTTTATACAACCATGAAGGACCCTTTCAATAAGTTTCACTACATTTGATGTTAATGCTATAGGTCTTATATTGTCGATACTATATCCAGCCTCTTGTTTTTTAAGCAGAGGTATGATTTTAGCCATCTTCCACTCATCATCTACCCATGCCATCTTTAGGAAGTAGTTTATTAGGCTTAACAGATCTTTGGGGAATTCCTGATATATTTATTTTTAGCATTGAGTTTGTTATTTCATCAGTCCCTGGTGGTGAGTTTGGCAACATTAACATATCCTGATCTAACTCGGAAATCGATACTGCTGTGTACTCAAAAATGGCTGGTGTATAAACCGATAGTGGAAGGCGCGTTGTGAATCTATTTTTCAACTCTTGAGATAATTGATTAAGTGCTTCCTGTAATTCTTGCGAGGTGTAAACCACTGGGTCCACATTTCCTGTCTTTGCAATTTGCTTTGTGCAACGTAGAAAGCTGAACAGTGCTCGATTATTTGACTTAGATAGGTAGTCAAAGGGATTCTTATCATATTCCTCTTTCGCGCGAGATACCGTACGTTTAAATGTTGCCGCATTGAAAGTGCGGATCACTCCAAGAAGGCCCTGTTACCTTTCAATTCAGCACTCTCCAAGCTTGCTAAGCGAGGAATTGCCAAAACATGTATGATGGCATTATTGTCAAGGCCTTGCCATCACCAGGTTCAGAGCAGTTTTGGCAACCAAGTTAACAGACTTAGGAAAGCAGGCTTTCCCGATCACCTTTTCTCGGGTATATCAGAATCACTTCTGAATCTGTTTAAGCAGGGCAAGAATGCACGGCCCGCCTCTCAGGGCCAGCAAAAGCTGAGATTGTCTGCCATTCCTTATGTGCAAAAAGTTTCGCACTGCTTAAAAAATCGTTGAGAAACTGGGGTAAAGGTTGTCTTCACGGCAAAAAACAAGCTGAGCTCTCTTTGTAAAAGAGTGAACAGCGACGGATCTTAAAATGTCGGTTGAAATACGAAGCACGCAAAGATGTTTGTGGAATGTATTATAGGTGCTGTGTATCTGATATATTTATCATGTGGTCGATACTACATCGGTCAGGCGGGGCGCTGTCTAAACGATCGCCTTAGGGAGCACGAAAATCTGATGCGCGAATTAGTGGGCAACCACTTGGCAAGTCACTGTGCAAATTGTGGGTGCACACCGAAGTTTGATGAATGCCAAGTAATGGCAAGGTATAAATGCAAGAGGGCACTTGAAATATATAAAGCTTTTTTTTATTTGCAAAGCAGGAACTGAGTGTGTAAGTGCCCCGTCCGTCAATCTGTCGGATAAGGAATACGAGTATCTTCTCAGTTAGTTTGCCATTTCAAGGTTCGAATAAGGTGGTCTGGCGCATGTGCCATCATTTGTCCTTTCATCTGTGTGTGATCTCCTTGCCCTTTTTAATGTATATATATTCCCGCCATCTGTGCAATAAAATTGGTTGTAAGTGTGCACTCTGTCCTATCTCTCGGCTCTATCTTCCTTCTGAAAACGTCCCCTGCACACTAAGAAAGTACATTTCTTCCAAAAATTTGAATCACCTTTTTTGATTTTTGAATTGGGGCACGTAAATTTTACTGGGGACCCAGTTCGCTTCTGGCGCCTGCCATCGTGGCTAATTTCCATCTCATCCTGAAATTCTACTTCATTCGAGGTGGAAGGTTCCGGTACAGTAGGCTATGGATTTGCCTGACGTTCCTGCTGCGGTGCTGAATTAGACACCCCTGTGGCAGCTGCTGTTGTTACGCAAGACGTCAGATTGGTCATCGGTGCTCTACAGCTTTAGAACCATTGTGAAGCATTGTGAACAGCCATTGTGAACAAGGGATCCGTACGGATCTCGAAACGTCTTTGTTTTTATTTGACATTGGTCAGTGACCTGTGTTTTTTCAACACAGCTTTAGAAAGTAGTTGTGTCATCTGTGACCAAAACACTTGCGATACACACTCAGTTACAGTAGTTATTATCTGATTTAACGCGTTCGACATTGCTTTTAGACTGCTGACTCAACAAGTTGCAAAAGTTTGATCTCATTTATTGAATCTTGCCTCGCAGCAACACCACCATATCTGAAGGTCCGATCTTTGATAACCGCAATCGCTTCTCGTCGTGAACATTTTCGCCTATCTATTATTTCTAACAGCTGGATTTCGTTTGACCTTGCCTGACAATTCATGTAACCAGCTGCATAATCTCCTCCACATGGACAGCACTTTTCTATCTCAGCAGTGCATTTATTGGAGAGATGGTTAGCACCACGGGCTTGGCATCGGGAACCTCATTTACAACCCCCTAGACTGTGGCCAAAACGCCAGCAGTTCCGACACTGAAGAGGACGAAAACCTAGGCGTTCTACACGAAAGATGGGTGGCCATATTTTCAATCAAGATAGGCAAGAAGTGCCGGCAAAGGTGGCAATAACCGATTCTGTGGGAACTTTCTCACCATTCACTACGCGGTTACAGCGGTAAACGGCTATGACGCCAGCGTATACGACAGCTTCTCCATAGTCTCGGTTGGTGACAATCGAGAGCCATCTCCTCGAACGCTTCCCTTCGTACATGCCAAATGAGGTGGAATTAACACACTAACCGGATAAAGAGTGCTTACCAGCGCAAACGAAAGGGCAGGAGAATAGAGCGCCCTGTCTCGTCTATTCTCCTGTCCCGTCCTGCCTTGTCGTTTGCGCTGGTAAGCACTCTTTATCATGTTATACCAACACGCCCAATCCTACTGTCTCTTGACTCACTAGAACAGGCGCAAATGCTTTGCACTTCAGGAGGTCCGCAACGCATGATGGATCTGACGATCTACATACCACACCACCTCTTCCAAACTGTCGAACGTCGCTTATCAGCTGAAAGTGCGATGTCATGGCCTGGAGCTCCACCTGGACAGCTTTTGGGTTGTTCAGCCTGATGAATCCCCCACTCGAAGAAGGCACCAGCGCAACAGGGATGTTGTTAACACAACTGCGAAAGAAGTATTCCAATGACACTTCATCATTAGGCAAAGAGGCAGCCCTTGGCCAGGAGACGAGCTAGTCATTGGCATGGTTGCAATCGTCTACACGATAGTAATCACTACCGCTCAGAAATTAACACCGGTCAAATTCACCACAGACTCGGACAAACCACCTGTCAAAGTCCTAGCTGAGCAGCCTCGGCTTCAGCACCTAAGTGCAGAGTGACGTCTTGGTGACGTCTCTTCGAGCCTCTTCGGCGAAGCGCATTAGATTTACTTCACGCTTTACTTCATGACTTACTTCATGAAAGTCCAAACAGGCCTGCAATAGACGCTCTCTGGTATTTTTCAGACGCTTTCTGCTTCAGCAAAAAGGCTATACTTCTAGCTGCCGTGTACCAATGGTTCTGCCTCAGTGACCTACGGTTTACCGGGTGGGCTTGGTGGCTGTGCCACATTAGCACCCACTAATCCGCTCCGCTTCGCCATGCAGGCTTCCATCCGAGCTGCCCTCCTGCTAGTGTTTGTTCTTGGCCTTGATGCTGTTTCAGCGTGCGCGGTACCGTCTCATCCACCAAATCTCTGTGCCGGTGGTGCTCGTGCCGCGTATCTGTGGGAGCTGCCAGGAGGCAACATATCAACATTCTTTCCACTATCGCACCCACACCCGCTGGTCATAAATCTACCTTGGCTGGCCCCATCGCCAACGACAACCTTCACAGTGTCGCCTATAAAGCAGCCACATGGATCTGCACCGCCCTGTGGGCTTGGTGGCTGTGCCACATTAGCAACCACTAATCCGCCCCGCTTCGCCATGCAGGTTGGTCCATCGTATCAATTATACTTAAAAAAACAGTAACTACTTGTTGGTACAGCTGCCGATCCCGCAGTGTTTGATGTGTATCTGTTGCGATTGTATTGCTGTTCTCCGCAATATATTATTGCTTGCGGGAGATATAGAAACTAACCCAGGACCAGACACAGCAAGCATTCTTATCGAGCTGAAAAAGCTGTATGCTGGACAGTCCAAGTTACTAATAAAAATACAGGACATCAAAACCCAACTCCTTGTAAACAGCGCTGCCATTTCTGACCTAAGCACACGTTTGGCTAGTGGGGAGACGAGCTGCCATCGTATTGAACCCATGCGGGAGCAGCTGGAATTGATGCAATCGAACATAGTTGTCTCAGCTTGTCGAACTGTAAGATTGGAAAACCACCTTGACGAAGCTGAAAACCATTCAAGGCATAACAAGTTGTTGTTCCACGGCATTCCTAATACTGACCCTAAAGAATCATTCGTGTGCTCCGAAGAAATAATTATTCGCGACTGCGCTGAACACCTCAACTTCACATTAGATCCTCAAATAATTGAGCGAGCACATCGACTGGATAGACACACTCAAAGTCGAAACCGACCAATTATTGTAAAATTCAATCTTTATAAAACCAAGGAAGCGATACTATCAAACGGCCGTAAATTAAAGGGCACTTCTTTCGGCATTAGTGAAGACTTCTTCCGGCAAGTGCAAAACGCGCGAAAGCATCTCACTGCTTTTGCAAAAAAACAATCTGTTCCTTACTTGCTCCGTTATAAAACTCTGCACGTCAACTCGAAGCGATATGTCTTCAATGAGTCATCTGAAAGTGTCGAGGAACTAACATCGCTATCACGCCGTACTAAAACGCCCTGCCACGCTACGCGTGCTGCTCGTGCGCATACGTCTTTTTCGGTTATCTACACTAACATACAAATCATTCTTTGAAAACGAGACGCGATATCAAACCTTGTTTCATCGTCTGGGAGTAACCTGCTCATATTAACAGAAACGTGGCTTAATGCCGACGTTCTTGATGCGAAAATACTGGACGACCTGCCAAATTTCGAAATAATGCGCAAAGATCGGGAGGGAAGCAGAGGTGGTGGTGTCCTCGTTGCCAGTAAGAAAGAACTTTCATTTTGCACCATTGAGATACGTCCCGACCTGGAAATTCTATGGATCCTTTGTCGTTTCAAGCCACAACTTGCTCACGTTGGTGTGTGCTATCGCCCCCCAGACAATTCTTCAGATTTTTCTACGAAATTAAACATTTTAAGCCAGCTAGACAAAAAGTACCCGAACGCGCTCCTTCTACTTTTCGGAGATTTCAATTACCCCAACATTGTTTGGTCAAACCCTCCACTAAGTACTAGAAATCTGGAATCTAAAGAAATCGTAAACGTCTGCTTAAACTTCAACCTCACTCAAATGGTAACTGAGCCAACACGTGTCACGCTGGATAGTGCTAACATCCTTTATCTAGTATTGTCTTCAAGCCCTGAAACACTATCTTCCATCACCTACCTTAAAGAAATAAGGGACTACAAAATAATTCATGCCGCTTTTTCTCTTACCCAGCCCGTGCGTCAGTCACATAAAAAAATCATCCGTCTCTAAAATAAAGGAAATTACTTAGCGATCAATAACGAACTTGAACAATTTTACGAGGAATACGAAGCAACGATTCAGGAGCACGACATTCATGAAAACAGGTCTCTTTACAAAGAAAAAATAGCATATTTAACAGATAAATACATTCCAACATTATCAATCAATGCTAACTGGCATAAACCGTGGTTCACAAAAAAACCTTAAAAAACTTGAAAACAAGTAAAGCGCCTTTTTCGCCAAGCTAAACAAAACCCACAGCATGATTCAGGGGAAAAGTACTATGAAGCTGAACGTACATATCTTACCGCTATCCGGCAAAGCAAGTACACCTTCTTTCACTATGACCTGGCTAAGATGATTACTGAAAACGCTAAGCAATTTTGGCAACCCATCAACCCACAGTCAACCCGCACTATATCTTTGCCCAACGAACAGGGTGAAATGCTATCAGATAAAAACACCGCTAACATGTTTAACACCGCTTTTTCCTCTGTTTTCACCAAAGAACCTGATGAACCATTACCTACGTTTCTTACACCTTTTGAGGCTACAGTGCCCCCTATCACCTTCTCGATAGACGGCATTTCAAACATAATTGCCAACATTAAATTGTGATCATCGGCAGGTTTTGATGAAATCACATCGAAGTTTCTGAAGAACAACACATTCATTTCCGCGGCTTATCTAACGCTGTTGTTTTCCCAGTCACTGTCATCTGGAAACCTACCAAAAGAGTGGAAAATGGCCAAGGTTGTTCCAGTATACAAATCGGGCAGCAAGAGTTCACGCTAAAACTACTGCCCCATTTCCATCACATCAGTGCCTTGTAAGATCAAGGAGCATGTCATATACACTAATATAATTAGTTTCCTTAATTCTCAAAAATTTTTTCACCATTCTCAGCATCGGTTCCGCAAGGGACTATCCTGCGAAACACAATTAGCTGCTTTTCTCCATGACCTGCACCTCAATCCAGACGCTAACACTCAAACTGATGTACCTTTTCTTGATTTCGCGAAAGCATTCGACAAAGTTGCTTATCAACACTTACTACTAAAACTCTCCCGACAGAATCTAAACACCGCAGTTCTAACATGGATTGAGCAGTTCCTCACTAACCGCCTGCAGTCAGTGCGCGTCAATAACAACAACCCTGAGCCTCTTTCAGTAGAATCTGGCGTCCCTCAAGGTTCGGTATTAGGCCTCCTACTCTATTTTTATATATTAATGACCTACCTTTGCATGTTACTAGCAAAATCCGCATGTTTTCCGATGATTGCGTGTATTATCGTTCAGTTATTAACATTACTGACCAGTCTGCTCTTCAACAGGACTTGCACAACATTAAGGACTGGTGTTAACGCTGGTTAGTGATTTTAAATACTGGTAAATGCAAAACAATGTCGTTTTCTCGCAGTCCTAATTTGTTAAAATTCAAATATGAAATAGCAAACCAGACTAGAGACCGTATTCCAATATAAATACTTAGGTGTGACGATATCGAATAATCTCGACTGGTGTGCGCATGTGAACAACGTTATTGCATCATCTAACAAAACATTTGGGTTTTTACGACGTCATTTACAAAGCGCTCCACATCATGTCAGTTACTAGCTTACAAAACACTAATACGGCCTAAACTAGAATACGCATCAGCCATTTAGGATCCTCGCCAGGTATTTTTCACAAACGCCCTTGAGGCTTTTCAGAATCGTGCCATTCGTTTCATCTATTCCGCCTCTTCATACGATATCAGCGTAACATCCTTGAAATCGGAATCCGGTTTACAGACACTTCCTAATCGACGCCACATTGCTAGTTTATCATTATTTCATAAATTCTACCACAGCGCGCTAAATCAAGCACCATATATTTTGCCACCATCACGCATATTCTATCGCATTAGTCACCCCTTAAACGTTGCCCGTCCTCAAGCTCAAACAGTCAGCTTTGCATCTTCTTTTTTTCCTCGAGAAGCCAAGGACTGAAGCACCCTTACACAAGAAATTGCTAAACCAAGCCCTACTGCCTTCATTGAAGCGATCACATCACATTATACCATATAATAAAGTGTTCAACCTGTTGTATATATTGTAACCCACCCCTTATGTAATACCCCCTGGCGGGGTCTTTAAGGAATAAAAGTGAAAGTGAAATTCCCCAAAGCGGAATACCCAAATACGAGATCCATAGTACATTTCAGAAGGTCACCCCTGTACAGCATTTCTAAGTATCTTCACGGCATTCTGACTCCTCTTGCAGGCAAGACTGACACTAACCTCCGGAACACAAGTGACTTCATTAGCAAAGTAGAGTGTCACTGTGTATGTCGACGAAGTACTGGTTTCTTTGGATGTCTGCTCCCTCTTCACAAGTGCTTCCGTTGGCATTGCTGTAGACACTTTCATGCAGTTGCATTACAAGGACACTACACTGGTGGATCACACACCATTCGACGTCAACGAGCTGTGCACGTTGTTACGGCTTTTCCTGTCGAACAATTACTTCTCGTACAAGGGTGAATTCTACGGGGAAGTTTTCGGTACCACCATCGGAGCATCAATTTCGGTCACAACTGCGAATATCACAATGGAAGCAATTGAACAGAAAGCATTGGAAGCATTTCAGCCGAGAGCCAAGGTTTTTCTTAGTAATGTCGACGACCGATTCTGCGTGATAAAGAAAAAAGACGTCCAAGCTTTCCTTGGCTGCCTAAATGGCCTCGAGACTTCCATCAGGCAAAATTTATGTGACCCTGCACTGACGGCTTCTCCAGAGTACAAACACTTGTTATTTCCCTGGCGCAGTGAACGACGATGGAATTCAAGGACGATGGAAGTTGCCATCACGAAATTTCGTTGCCGCGTTACCTCCCTCAATTTTTACTTGCATAGATCAGGCATATTGAATTCCCCTATGTGCATTTACTGTAATCAAGAGGAAACGATCAGTCATTTTTTATTACATTGTCGCCGTTTCGATTTATTCAGGCAAAACATACTAGCACCAACTCTTCAAAGACTGGGCTTGCAACTATCACAACCTGATCTTCTTTCATTTGGAGCCTCTACACTGGGTTTCAGCCACAGGGATGTTTTATTCGCCGTTCAAGAATACATCACTGCGACTAAACGATTTTCTTGCTAAATTACTGTCTCACTATTTTTCTTCTTTTTTTCTGCAAACTTGATATCGGTATTTCAAATCAAAATTAAGTTACAAAAAATTTGTAGGAATGACGCATTGCTGAAAGTTTAGGGCAAATTCACCTTATAGTCGGCCAATCCCCTTCTTTGGGTACGAGCCATTTGCACAGGGAAACAACAACAACAACAACAACAACAACAACAACAACAACGACGACTTCCATCAAGTTTACTGTGAAAGAAGAGAAAGATGGTCGCCTCCCTGGAAACGTGGCTAGAGGATATCAACTTATCCCTCAATATTAACAAAACCACAATCATAGTTTTCACACAAAATGCCCCAGTGCGAATTTCACTAATGTACCGACCAGACGTCATACCTCAGGTCGAGTCAGTTAGGTACTTGGGGTAACCTACACCGCAACACTTAACTGGAGTCCCCACATAAAAAACATGGCTGCTAAAGGAGCCTGTGTCGTAAAGTTGCTATGCAGGCTCATTAATTATCGTGCCGGTTTGCGCAGAGACGTGTTCGTTATGATATATTGCATGTACATTCTACCAATATTAGAATTCGGCTGTGTTTTGTTTTCTGGCGCTCCGGCTTACAAAGTTCGACCACTGATTCTGTTAGAACGCGAATCATTACGCTTATGCGTAGGGCTATTTAAATATGTTGTGAATAATATTCTACATGAAGAATCCCGCCTGCCTACTTTTATCAAAACATTTCATATTCTAACAGTACGAACATTCCTTAAAATATGTGCATCACCTCAGAGGAGGTCACAGTATGTGTTCATTAACCAGCAGACATCATTTTTAACCACAAATGCTTTAAATTACGGTCTCTCGAGTAATATTTATACAGAAACTTTTAGACCCCTTAAGAGTTAACCTCTGAGAAATACTTGTACTCAACACTGTAGATTCAATTAGGATCGAATATGATGATACATATCCCAAGAATGCAAAAATTGTACCATATCAGTATATAAAGGCGTTTTGGGAGATCATTTGGCCAATCTAGAAACATCCAATTTGAGAGTGACTGACGCTTCTGTTAATGAAGAGAAGGCAGGCGTAGGAATCGTGTCATCTTCTCTAGATTGGGATTTCTAAATTCGATTACCCGACTTCACCCCTATTTACCAAGCTGAGCTACTGGTAATAGTCCTAGCATTGCGTAAAATGCCTCAAGATCTATCAGTGGTGATGTTTTTAACAGACTGTCTTTCTGTCGTACTGCCTTAAGCTCACCAACTTTTTCGCGTACCTTAGAAACTCTCTACTCGCTCATTCCTTGACATGCGCGACTCGCTCGACTAGTTTGGGTACCAGACATAGAGGTTTAGCTTTCAATGGGCATGCAAATTCGCTATAGTTGTATCTTCCCTTGATTGCCCTGTTTTACCTATTTTGCCTACTTCTGAATATATCACAGCTGCACGCTTTGAAAAACGCACAACGGTCAATAACTTCGAAAAATCTTCTCTGTTTTTATTATTTATTTATTTATTTATTTATTTATTTATTTATTTATTTATTTATTTATTTAAGTATACTGCAGACCTTCTCGGTCCAAGCAGTAGTGGTACATAGAATATACAAACAATGATGTCACGTACAGAAAGGCACCGACACAATCCAAGAAAAAAAAACTATTGAATTCCAAGTAGCCAAAGCAACAGTGTCATAATGCAACGTTCAGAATCATGCTAAAAGGACAAACCAGTCAAAGAGAAAGAAACTGCTCACAATAAATCCATATTCGTACATTTGCGTCTATTGTTCAAAACCTATAGTTTTAATCTTTTCAATAAAGGATTCTACGGTGTCACAGTTCACAGCTATTAATGGAAGTCGATTCCAATATGCAATTGATGACGGAAAAACAGAGTTTTTGTGAATGTTGTTGTGACTTGTGGGCAGTTGTATTGTCTTATTGTGGTTAGTTCTCGTGGAATGCCTGAAAGGTTCAAGAAGATTGTCTGATCTGGATATTGTATATTTCCCATGATAAAGAAGATACAGGAATTTAAGTTTAGTATGTATTCTCCGTTCGAAAAGGCAATGAAGTTCGGCTCTTTTACGCAGATTAGTAACACTGGTATACCTGGAGTAATCGGAAAACACAAATCGAACTGCTAAGTTTTGCACTCGCTCAATTTTACTAATGAGAAATTTATGATGTGGACTCCAAATTATATCAGCGTATTCTAGTGCTGGTCTAATCAGGGTCTTATAGGCGGTTAGCTTTACTGCAGGGGGAGTGTTACGGAGTTTTCTCTTTAGGAAGCCCAATTTACCTTGCGCTGTCGAACAAATAGCAGTTATATGTGGATCCCAATTAAGGTTGGATGTTAATGTAACTCCCAAATATTTAACTTGATCGCTTTTGGTAATTTCTAAATTGTCTATTGTATAAGCAAATTTGAGTGGTTTTTTCTTATTCGTGAAAGTTATGGCTACGGTTTTCCGCGCGTTCAATGTCATTCCCCACTGGGAACACCAGGCTTGAATTTTTGTTAATGAGTGATTAAGGTTAATCTGGTCCTCAGTTCGATTTACCCTTGTGTACACAACGCAGTCATCTGCGAAAAGCCTTATTTGAACGGGTGAGTCAATGACCATAGGAATGTCGTTGATGTAGATAAGAAACAAAATTGGTGCTAAAACTGATCCTTGTGGTACGCCCGAAAGGACGTTCAGGCGGTTTGACGTGTGGTTGTTCACAGTGACAAACTGCTTGCGGTTGTGTAGATATGATGTTATCCATGTAATAATATTATCTTCAATACCAATTGCATGCATTTTAGTTATTAGATCAGGGTGGCGAACGACGTCAAATGCTTTTGCGAAATCTAAAAAAACGGCATTTATTTGTCCTCTTTCATTCAGTGCATTCGCAATGTCGTTGGTAATTTCGGCTAGCTGCGTGACTGTCGATAAGCCAGATCGAAATCCATGTTGCCTATAGTAGAGTAGGTTGTTAGTTTCTAAATGTGTTATAATGGCTTTAAGAATTATATGCTCTAATATCTTGCAACACGTGCTGGTTAATGAGACCGGGCGGTAGTTACTGGATTGTAGTTTAGAACCGGATTTATGTATTGGAATAATCTTTGCCATGCGCCAGTCATTAGGGATTGTCTGCGTAACTATTGAAGTGGTGTAGATTTTATGTAGATATCGGCTTATCCAGTCAGCATAATTATTAAGAAAGGTGTTCGAAATATTGTCTGGGCCTGGAGACTTCTTAGTGTCAAGGTTGCGGAGCAGGCACTGAACACCTTCTTCATTAATCTGCAATTCTGGCATAGGGTTGATTAAAGGATATGATGGTAAAGATGCTCCAGAGGAACCATGCGCGAAAACTGAGTGAAAGAAGGCATTTAATTCATCGGCTATCTGGTCTGGTTGCGTGATAATTTTGTTGCACGATGTGAGCTGGGTAATATCAGAATGCTGCTTAGACAAGTAGCGCCAAAACTTTTTTGGCTCGGACTGCATGAATGACGGAAGCGTGTCAGAATGGAATCGAGACTTAGCGCTGCGAATTTCGTTGTTCAGTGAAGGGATAAGGCCTTGTAGTTGTTCAGATTTTCCGGCCTTGCGTCGCCTTTTAATCTTCCTTTTTAAATGTATGATCTCCCGCGTCACCCACGGATAATCCCGGTCAACGCGTTTTCTTTTTAAAGGCACGTGACGAGCTTCACAATCGCCCACGATATCTTTAAAGCATGTCCACAGTTCGTCCACATTGTTAATTATATCGAAAACAGAAAACGACGATTCTAAATGGGCGAAGATAGCAGCGTGATCTGCACGTGCATAGTCCCTGAAATAAGTAGCTCTGGATTCGTTTGTTTTTTGAACTAGTGTTAAAGGACACGAAAGAGAAACAACCTTGTGATCGGAAATCCCATCTTCAACACTTACACAACAGTTTTCAAGGGAATTACTTACAAACATGAGATCAAGCACAGATGAACAAGAACCTACAATACGCGTAGCACTAGATACTAGTTGTGACAATGAGAAACTAAACGCTGTTAGCAACAATGATTCCGCACTTGCTACCTCTCGGTGATCATGACCCAATTCATGCCAGTTAATTCCTGGCAAATTAAAATCTCCGCATAAAATTATCTTCGAACGTGAATTTGTGTGTTGTGCAATATAGTCGTGCATAATCTCTAAATATTCAGGGGAAGAGTTTGGTGGGCGATACACTGCGCCCAAGAATATGCTTTTTCCATAGAAATTGATCCGGCACCACACGCTTTCATGGTTGCTAATATCCTCTAAACGGGAAAACTCCACATTCTTTTTTATAGCTATCGCTACTCCGCCACCTCTTGTTGTTCTGTCTTTGCGGATTAATTTGTATGAGGAGGGGACAACCTCAGAATCAAGCACGCCTTCGTGCAACCAGATTTCTGTAATAACTAAAATATGTGGATTGTGGTTTAGTACTAGGCTTTCCAAAAGAGTTAATTTGTTTAAAACGCTGCGTGCGTTAAGTGATACAATACGAAGGGTTTTAGAACGCTCCCGTCATTTCTTCGTTTGAATTTCCGGCTGCCTTTGCGCAGGCGTAACTGATTTTGTCATTCTAACCCTTCGATTGAGATGTGAATCCCAGACGAACAGTTTTCCGTCCACTTTTAATTTGTCATAAATTAGCGACACTTTTAAGCCTTTGGCCCTTTCCTGTGCTGCAGAATGCCAAAGTTTCTGTCGTGTATCACGCACTATTTTTGAAAAATCCTCCGAAATTGCTATTTTCGTTCCTTTCAGTTTGCTGCAGCAGGACAAAATTCTGGTTTTTTCTGCAAAGTCATAAAGTCGAAGGATAATCGGATGGTGGCGTTCTTTGTGATAATTTCCCACTCTATGAATCCTTTCTAATGACTTTACTTCTATGCCTAATACTTTCTGGAATACTTCTTGCTTAACTATGGCCTCCAGTGACTTGTAATCTTCGTCTACTTCTTCATTAATACCGTACATTACGAGATTGTTGCGTCTGCTCCTATTTTCTAGGTCGTCTACTTTGGCCGATAGTTCAAGAAGTTGGATGTTTGAGCTGCTACAGGCTTCCTCACATACCGTCAACTTTTGTTCAAGCATTTGCAGGCGACATATTTCCTTTTCAATAGACGTAACCCTTTCTTGAACGTTGGTCACCGCAGATTCGACTCTTTTTAGGTCGGAAGTCAATTCTTTCAAAGAGTTGGTAGTTTCCCTTTGCTGTTTCAAAATTTTTTTCAGTAGGTCGTTAGTCGAACTGGATTCAGACTCTGAGTCTGATGTTGGCCCCGGATTGGTTTCTATATCGCCAGCGGTTAGTAACAGCAACTTGATAACATCAGCACAATCTTTGACAGTTTTAAGAAGAAAATGTGGACTTGGCAGCACCATCAAGGTCAGGGAGTCATCTCGAATGGAAGAAGTGAATTGCACACTAACCTGGATAACGAACAGTAGAGGGATTAGCATCCTGTCCTTTCTGGTGCAACCAAGTCCACTGAAAGATCCGTCGTTGCGCCCGGTATTTATATGGTCGAGATGAGGGCCTTCTGTTGACGTCACTGTGTCAGTCCGCCACTGTCTGCGCAGTATGCTTTCGTTGATGTCGGGTGGTAGCAGTTTCGTTGCGTCCATGGCGCATTGGTCCGGCGCAGGTGTTGTGTTGACTTGCAAACTGGCTGGATCACCGGCCACAGCGATATGCCCCGTAGAGCACAAAGCGACCTGGATAACGAACAGTAGAGGGATTAGCATCCTGTCCTTTCTGGTGCAACCAAGTCCACTATCCATAGTTTAAGTTCCCTTGGAATAACAAGTGGTGTTTATCAAGAAAGGAAGATACAGTAATTACAAGGCTGCGTTGTCGAGTCCCTTCATTGAGCCCCGACCTTCATTGAGACCCGACCTTCACAGGTCGGGTCTGGCATAGTCACCTTTGTGCCTTCACTGTAATGAGAGTGAATCTTTAGAGCACATCATTTTGTCATGCCGAAAATTCTAAAGCGAAAGGAAAAAAAAACTATTAGAAGAAACCCTGCGAAAGGTGGACTTAAACTTAACACTTCCGGTGATTCTTTCATTTGGCACAATCGCATTTGGTTTCAGCCATAGGAGCGCTTTTACCGTTGTAACAAATTTCTTACGAGAATCTAAAGGAATGGAATGCTAAACATAGCTCAGTTGTTTAATGTATAAACGTTTTTGTGTGTGTGTTTATTATGTTATTCTTTTGATTGTTTTTGTTTACTGAAATCCAACACCTTTAAATTATTACCTATAGGTAATAATTTAAAGGTGTTGGATGCTGCCTAATGAATTCAACCCATCCTTTCAAGAAGTGAATTATTTAAAAAGCAAGGCACTGTACCACTCATGGCCTATCCACCTAGGTGGGTTGCGCCAAGTTGTTGAGGAAGGAAGGAAGGAAAGAACCAACCAACCGACCAACCGGCCGACCGACCGACCATTTTTGGATGCAGTCGTAAAACGTACTCCCACAGGCCTCACCTTCACTGTGTACCGAAAGCCAACGCACTCCGCCAGATACCTCTACTATGAGTCAGTCCATCCGGTCGCCCATAAACGCTCAGTGATTCGGTTCTTAGTTCAACGAGCGATTCGCACCTGTTTCAATTAAGAAATCCTGCAAGAGGAGCTCCGGACCATTAAACATGACCTGATCAGGAATGGATACATCAAGAATTTTATTAGGGAAACAACTAAATCCATAATGCATAAACAGCAGTCAAACAGTCAAGCCATGCATAACACATCGTCTACGCAAAAGCATGCATCGATTCCTTACATTCGAAATGTAAGCAAAGCCCTAGCCCGTCTATTAGGAAAACGTGGTGTACAGAACCCCAACGTTCCAGCAAGCAAACTTAAGGCCGACTTGCTAAATGTGATGGATCCTCTCCCTTGGCAACACTTTCCTGGTGTGGTCTATACGATCTCATACACCGATTGTGAATCGGTGTACATTGGCACGAGTGGAAATTACTGCAGCACAATAATGTCGCCTCCAAGAATCACACAGTGACCATGAATTAAAATTATAACAGCGTCGATAGCGGCGTTGACACTTGCGCTTTAATTCTTCCCGGCACTCGCAGAGCAAGCCTAAAAGAGGGGCCACGAGATAAGCTGGGACAACGCACACATCTTGGCCACGCAGAATTTCACAACGTGACTGAATCTCGAATCACTAATCATTCAGACGACAAGTAACATAATCAATAGATCATCTGACACCTGTACTCCCGGACGTTGCGTGATGCGCTCAACGCTACATGAAAACATGTCGCTCAGCCGCCATTTCGTTATGAACAAGGGATCCGTACGGATCCCGCGACGTCATATGTATTGTTTGACATTGGTCAGTGACCTCTTTTTCAACAATGCATTTACCCGACCAAACGGTATTCCGTCGAGCTCTCGACTACTTCACGTTGAAGAACCTGTCTAGCGAACCCAAGGTTGAAGAAGGCCTTGTGTAGCGGGTTTCTACGAAAAATGCTAGCACTTTTTCGCTGTGTTGCGGCAAAGCCCGTAGCTGTGCGTTTTTTTTCTTTTCTGTCTGGTTCCACACGCCATCAACATACCAGACCGATTTCTGAAGCCCTTAATTTACAGCGAACGGCCGACATGTACAATTCAATTTTAATGAAGCGGTATCGTACTTCTCGAAGTAAGCAGGGTTCTTTTTTATTGATTCACGGCATTTGACACTTTACACCTGCGCCTATAGCACACGAACTTTTGTAGAGTGGAAGATCCATTACGCACGTACTGTTGTCGACAAGTTGATTGATGATGATGATTGATATGTAGGATTTAACGTCCCAAAACCACCATATGATTATAAGAGACGCCGTAGTGGAGGGCTCTGGAAATTTCGACCACTTGGGGTTCTTTAACGTGCACCCAAATCTGAGCACACGGGCCTACACCATTTTCGCTGGATGTGCTACTTACTGCCACTAACTTTTATTTGCCTGCAGTAAAGCATTTCTAGAGTTCATTTTTTACGAAAATGTTTGTTTTTATTCTACTGTTCCCTTCTTACGAATATATTTGCTTTTATATTGTGTAATGACTGTTGAAACGAGCAAGGTTGCGTAAAAACACAGGTTATTATTTGAAAAACGTTAGCCGCAACAAGCTGGTACAGACAGGAACCCGGCAAGCACGAGCCACACACGGGCGTCAACGTCTTCTTTCACGCTGGCACAGAGCTGGCGCCACTATGCTTCGGTACAATTACTCCCCGCGCAGAAAGGAGCCAACCTGGCGACCTAGGTAAAGGACAAGACAAGGGGGTCATAGCACGGTTTGAGGCGTGATACGTGTACTGTTTCACGCCCGCGGCAGCGTTGGTCCGAAGGTGGATCAATGGGCTCAACCTCATAGTTGACAGGAGATGTTTGCCGCACCACACAGTAGGGGCCATGGTATTTCGACGAAAGCTTCGGGGAAATGCCGGGAGGGGTAGACGGGACCTAGAGCCAAACCAGCATTCCTGGGTTATAGTGTACAGTAGACGCAGAAGAATCGTGGTCAGTTTTCTGGCGCCATTGGTCTTGTGCGGTAAATGAGCGAGCGAGTTGACGACAATCTTCGGCATAAGCAGCTGCTTCGGAAACAGGCGTCGCTTCGGAAACATCAGGCCTGTAATGGAGAATGGTGTTGTTGTTAGTGGTTCATGAGGAAAAGGAAGAAGGCACCTAATTTCTGTCTGCCTACCGGCGACACGGCTCGGTGCCTAAGGAGAATGGTGTCCATGGAGCATGATGGCTAACGTCCGTACAGGAGGAAGAAAGGACAAAAGCCAGTGGTTGTTTATGGAGCAGAGTTGTACGCGTACGTGAGAAAAGGGAGCACTTGGTCCCAATTAGTGTGGTCGTCAGAGGCGTACATGGCAAGCATATCTCCAAGGGTACGGTTAAAGCGTTCCATCATGCCGTTGGTTTGAGGATGGTATGCCGAGGATTTCCAATGAACAGTGCGACATGCCTTGAGCAGCTCGTCGACGGCGTTCGAAAGAAACACGCGTCCACGGTCACTCAATAATTCATGAGGTGCACCGCGTCGCAAAATGAGATGGTGAAGAAGAAAGAACGCAACGTCTTTCGCAGTAGTAGCAGGCAGCGCAGATGTTTCAGCGTAGCGTGTAAAATGATCAACGGCGACGATAACCCACCGGTTGCCTCGAAGAGAGTTGGGTAGAGGACCATAAATATCAATTCCGACGCGGTCGAATGGTCTCGCTTGGCAGGTTAAAGGTTGCAAAGGGCCAGCAGTGCTGTGAGAAGGCGTCTTGCGTCGTTGACACGTAGTGCATGACCGAACGTACTGGCGAACGTGCCGATACATGCCACGCCAGTAGGATCTTAGACGAAGGCGAGAGTAAGTCTTAAATAGTCCAGCGTGGCCACACTGGTGGTCATCGTGAAAGGCAGCGCAGATGTCCGAATGCAAATGACGAGGGATGACAAGGAGCCACCTACGGCCGTCCGTCACGTAATTGCGGCGATACAACAAGCCTTCTCGGACAGCAAAGTGTCTTGCTTGACGAAAGAGGGAGCGTGAAGTTGTTTCTGACGAACTGTGAGAGAGTACGTCGAGCAAAAAATTGATCCAAGGATCCTTGCGCTGTTCTAATGGCATGTCAGTGATGCTCAACGATGACGAATCGCAAATGGAAGTTGAAAAGCAGGCAAGGTCAGGAGGCAGTGGAGAACGGGATAGTGCATCAGCGCCTGAATGTCTGCGTCCTGAGCGATAAACAACACGGATATCGTATTCCTGAAGGCGTAAAGCCCAACAAGCGAGGCGGCCAGTAGGATCTTTCATGGACGCTAACCAGCCAGCATAAGGCATGGTGATCTGTGACAACATCAAACTGGCGTCCGTAAAGGTAAGTGCGAAATTTTCCTATAGCCCAAATGATAGCCAAGCACTCCTTTTCCGTGACGGAATAGTTGGACTCTGCCTTCGTTAGGGTACGGCTGGCATAGGCGACAACGTATTCGTCGCAGCCATCCTTGCGTTGAGCGAGAATGGCACCGAGGCCGACACCGCTTGCATCCGTGTGAATTTCAGTGGGTGCATTGGGATCGAAGTGGCGGAGAACTGGCAGAGACGTGAGTAGCCGGCGCAGCGCCGTGAATGCATCATCGCAGTGGGAATTACAGCCAGAGAGGTCCACACTACGGGAGAGAAGCTGCGTCAGAGGGGCAATTATAGAGGCAAAATTGCGAATGAAACACCGAAAATAGGAACACAAGCCTACGAAACTATTGTAACGCGGACTGAAAGAGCGAGGAAGAAGAACAGATCGGACGCGCTCGAGCGAATTCATTCAGGCAACCGGAAGGATACGCTGCTAGTGGTACTGCCAGATATATCCAATTCTTTCTTCCCCTTCCTCATTCTTGTTAATTCGTTTTATATATTCTGTTTTATCGTATTCTTCTACAATTTTATCACGTTTTTTTTCAAAGGAACATTTATTGTTTCTAATTTCTCTTTATATTTTTTTAGCAAGCGTTATAAAAATTATCTATCATGAGGTACGGTGTGGCCAATCCCCCATGTGGGTATGAGCCAAAATCTTCTAGGAGACAAGACAAGACAAGATTTGGCAGTGACGGTAGAGCGCTGACATTTTTCATTGTAAATAAACCCATCACAGCCGTAAGAGCTTTGGTGGAGCGGTGCTGGGTAACTTGCCATCCTGGACCCCGCAGCAGAAGTTTTTCGAAGAAGCAGACGCTTAGCTGGCCTACCTCCGGACAACATCAGCATGAACGACGACACAGCAATCCCATCGACATCCTACGCTGCTGCATCCACCAGTGCCACCCACACGGCACAAGGTGGCCGTCGACCTCGACAACCAGACTACTGGGCACCTGAGCCACTAATTTTCTCAGGTAAAACTGACGAAGACGTGGACGCTTGGCTAAAACACTTCGAGAGAGTGAGCCGCTACTACGAATGGGGCACACCGGCGAAGCTCGTGAACGTAGTATTCTTCCTTTGCCGGGACAGCCTTGCTTTGGTTTGAGAACCATGAACATGTCCTCCCCACTTGGGATATATTTGTTAAGGAATTGAAGGCCTGCTTTGGGGACACGAGTTCTATGAAAAAGAAAGCTGAGCAAACGCTGTCACGTAGGGCTCAGTTGCCCGGCGAGACGTGCACAACCTACATTGAAGAAGTGTTGAAGCTTTGCGGGATTGTCAACGCAAATATGTCTGACGAAGACAAAGTCGGTCATTTGTTGAAAGGCATCGCCGAGGACGTGTACAATTTTTTGATAACAAAAGAAAACTTGAACACTCCTTCGATTTTCAGGCAGCAGTGTCGCGCATTTGAGGCGTTGAAGACCCGGAGAATTCTACCCAAGTTCGGGCGCTTGGACAATGTTCCCACTGTCGCTAGTATGGACGTCGCCACCTGCGAAGACATTCCCTTCCTCGTACGTCGGGTAGTTCGAGAAGAGCTAGTACGACTTCAAGCAGGTGACGTTCATCCACCAATGCTCGTTCGCCGCGTGCCCCGAACCACCTCCCTACTGGATGCGAGAGCGTCACGTCGAAAACCGACCACGCACAGAAACTGGAGATTTTACCCCGCGGCTTCCGTTTTCCCCGACGGGTCGTGGCCACCACCGGATGTCATCATCTCGACGTGCCGCTGCGGACCTCCGACCGTCGTCAACCAGGCCTCTACCAGAAGATTACTATGCTTCATCACAAAATGTTCCCGCGGGGCACGACCCGTCTCCGCGTACTTCTGCCACCTCTACTCCGGCTAACGTAAGTCGACAAGTCCCCGTTTGTTACACATGTGGTCTCCCAGGGCATATTTCGCGCTTCTGTCCCAGACGGCCGCCTGCACTGCCACGTTTTTCGACGCACCCGCCTCGTATGCACGAAACCTGGACCTCTCACTCGGCCGACCACCGTCCCCGACAGCAATGGCCTAACGAATTTCGCAGCGAGTACCCTGCCTCCGAGAGAAGCCTGACGCCGCCTCCGACACGGTCCCGCCGGTCGCCGTCTCCGCGTCGTCGGTCACCTTCCCCGCAACAGCTGGGAAACTAACTGGTGCGACCGATGGAGGTGCGGTCGCGGGATGGTCAGTTTCGCCAATTCCTCCTTCTGCTGTGATGTTGATGAACAAAGTGCGTGTGTGTATAGACGGTGTAGATACTCTTGCTCTTGTAGACACTGGTGCTGCTGTTTCGGTTATGAGCCTTCGTTTCAAACATCGTTTCTTGGGTCACAAAGTTAGGTTCGCGTGGAATCGTAACGAAACTTTTCGTGGAGTTGGAGGCAAAACGTTATGCCCTGTTGGTATTTGTTCAGTTGTACTCACGATTGCTGGACAAAATTTTCGATTTGAATTCACCGTACTGGCTCGCGCAACTCATGACATCATTTTAGGGATAGACCTCTTTCATGAATGCGGCGCTACGCTTGACTGTGGAACTGGAGAGATTCTTCTGCAAAGTACGTTGCCCGCTGCAATAGTTGACGATTTTCCGACTCTGCCCATCGATGCTCTTTCGTTGTCTGAAGATGTGACGATCCCTGGTCGGACAGCAGTGTTTGTGCCCGTATGCTCTTCTCATGTCCGCTCAGGACCCTGCACTGGATTTGTGGAGCCTGATCATGCAAACGCCATCAAGAAGAATGTGCTGGTCCCACGGTCTGTCCTTACAGCCTTCGACGGACATGCTTGCTTGTGGGCGCTCAACGCAGCCTCAGAGCCTGTTGTTCTACCAGCCGGATTCAAACTAGGAACGTTCGAGGAGCAGGCCACAATTGACGTCAGAATGGTCTCAGAGTCTCCAGCTATCAGTCAGACTGCGCCCAACTACTCAGCGGAGATTAAACGTATGATCAACAAGTCGTTGCCTTCTTCCGAGCAGAATGTCCTTGAGGAGGTACTTACACGCTACGCGGGAGTCTTTGATTTCGCTCAAAACAAGCGTTGTTTCATGTTGCCCGAATCCCGTATGCACCACCGCATCAACACGGGAGATGCTACACCAATACGCCAGAAACCCTATCGCGTATCCCCGGTCAGAGAGGCAAGTGATCGCCGATCAGGTCAACGACATGCTGCAGAAAGGCGTTATTCAAAAGTCAAACAGTCCCTGGGCAGCTCCTGTTATATTGGTAAAAAAGAAAGACAACTCTTGGCGATTCTGTGTAGACTACCGCCGTCTCAACGCCGTCACAAAGAAAGTACGTGTATCCGCTACCACGCATCGACGATGCTGTTGATTGTCTGCACTCGGCCGCGTACTTTTCGTCTGTCGACCTAAGGTCTGGATACTAGAAAATACCAATGCATCCGTCTGACAAAGGGAAGACTGCTTTTGTCACGCCTGATGGATTATTTGAATTCAACGTTATGCCGTTTGGCTTATGCAATGCCCCAGCTACCTTCGAGCGATTCATGGACTCTATCCTTCGCGGTCTCAAGTGGGAGATATGTGTGTGTTATCTCGATGATGTAATTATTTTTGGCAAGACATTCCACGAACACAACCATCGGCTTAGCGTTGTTCTAGATTGCCTCAAACAAGCTGGTCTCGTTTTAAACGCAAAGAAGTGTCATTTTGGTGAGCGTCAAGCCCTTGTGCTTGGATATCTAGTCGACAAGGACGGTATACGACCAGACCCGCACAAAATCAGTGCTGTCCGAGACTTCAAGCAACCGACGTCTTTGAAGGATCTCCGTAGCTTCGTGGGCCTGTGTTCTTATTTTCGTCGGTTTATGAAAGACTTCGCCCAGCTTGCTCATCCCCTGACAGAGTTGCTCCGCAAAAACACTCCATTTCGATAGACCATTGAGTGTGAGGCTGCTTTCGAGCAGCTGAAGTATTTGCTTACTTCCGGGCCCCTCTTGCGCCATTTCGACCCAGAGGCACTCACGGAACTGCATACAGATGCTAGTGGTATCGGTGTTGGTGCCGTGCTAGTTCAATATCACGATAGCCGGCAGCACGTCGTGGCGTATGCAAGTCGTACTTTGACTAAGGCGGAGAGGAATTATACGGTCACCAAACTGGAATGTCTTGCAGTTGTTTTCGCCGTCCAAAAGTTCAGACCTTATTTGTACGGCCGGCAGTTCAAGATCGTCACAGATCATCATTCGCTTTGTTGGCTTGTCGGACTACGTGACCCAGCTGGTCGGTTGGCTCGCTGGGCCTTACGGCTTCAAGAATATAATTATTCTATGACCTACAAGAGCGGTAGATGTCACACAGATGCCGACTGCTTATCTCATCTTCCATCTCCGACTGTGGATGCTGATGATGATGATTTCGACAACTACCTGGCCGCAATCTCATCCAACTTCCCAAATTTGGATGTCTTCTGCCACGAACAACAGCGTGACCCTTCGCTGAAACCAATGATTGATGTGGCTCGTAGCTCTAAACGCGCCACGCCATTCGTGATTCATGACGCCCTACTATATCGCAAGAATTACTCCAGCCATGGTTCCACACTACTACTCGTCGTACCAGAATGCCTGCGTCTTGCAGTATTCCAAGCCATGCACGATGACATCACGTCTGAGCACCTTGGATGTGCCCGAATTCTTCACCGTATCCGACAACGTTTTTACTGGCCTCGACTCTGGAAGACCACCAAGCACTACGTCGCAAGTTGTGATATCTGCCAACGCCACAAACAACCTACCACATCATCGGCCGGCCCACTGCAGCCGGTTAAGCCGCCGACATCACCATTCAAAAAAGTCGGCATAGATTTACTGGGCTCTTTCCCCAAGTCTACCACCGGCCGCCGCTGGATTATTGTGTGCGTAGATTACCTGACGCGGTATACCGAAACGATGGCGGTTGCTTCAGCCACATCATCTGATGTGTCATGGTTTCTTCTACACTCGATCATACTTCGTCACGGGGCCCCTCGTGTGGTGATAAGTGATCGCGGCCGTCAGTTTACCGCTGACGTTGTCGAAGAGTTGCTACGGATTTGTGGGTGTCAGTATTGTCACGGGGTCGTGACGTGGCCGAAGACAGGAGACTTCGTGTTGGGATTTCACTGTTTATTTGGGCGAACCTGTGCCCGGTAAACGGAAAGTTCAATTACAGCAGCAGTCTCGCACAGATAGCCGTCTCGGACTGATAGTGGCGAACGGAGCGTCGGCCTTCGATCAACAACTGACAAGCGGTGAAGCGCGTCGGCATTTATACTCTTGCCGTCGAATGTTCTAGCGTTATCGCTGGCGGTGGCGTAGGTTCCAGAACAATCTGTACTGTTCGCACAGTGGGCGTGATCTTATCGAAATGATCTACTACAGTCCGGAACCTTCTAGAAAACTGCAGGCGCGGTTTGCGCTGAGAATCGTGCGGTCTTTTGGGACGATAACAAAAACTTGGGAAATGGAACGTGGCATTGCCCCCCTCTGAAAAAAGGCATCGTCCCGATGCTTTAACTGAAGATGAAAGGACAATAATAATGCAAGAAAGTACAATAAATAAATTACGATACAACAATAATACAAAAAAACTGGTTCAGTTTGTTAACGCGCATGAAACGGCTTGAGGCGCGCGACATGGACGACTTCAGGTCGCGATCGGCGTCGTTGAGAGTTCGTGATGCCGTCGGGGACAACCTCGTAATCAAGTGGGCCGAGACGTCGAACCACCCTGTATGGTCCGAAGTACCGTCGCAGAAGCTTTTCACTTAGTCCACGTCGGCGTATCGGCATCCACACCCAAACACGCTCACCGGGCTGGTATTCCACGAAGCGTCGTCGAAGGTTGTAACGGTGTCTGTCGGTCGTCTGTTGATTCTTGATACGGAGACGCGCAAGTTGTCGGGCTTCTTCGGCGCGTTGAAGGTACTCGCTCACATCGAGGTTTTCTTCGTCGGTGACGTTGGGTAACATGGCATCGAGCGTCGTTGCCGGGCTCCTTCCGTAGACCAATTTGTATGGAGATATCTGCGTCGTCTCCTGCACCGCCGTGTTGTATGCGAAGGTCACATACGGAAGAATGGCGTCCCACGTCTTGTGTTCGACATCGACGTACATTGACAGCATGTCGGCGATCGTCTTGTTAAGCCGCTCGGTGAGGCCGTTGGTCTGTGGGTGGTGCGCTGTCGTCCGGTGGTGGTTTGTTTGGCTGTATGCCAAGATTGCTTGAGTTAAGTCGGCAGTGAATGCCGTTCCTCTGTCGGTGATAAGGACCTCCGGGGCACCATGACGTAGGACGATATTTTCGACGAAAAATTTAGCTACCTCGGATGCACTGCCTTTTGGCAGGGCTTTTGTCTCGGCGTAGCGGGTGAGGTAGTCGGTAGCTACCACGATCCACTTGTTTCCGAAAGCCGACGTCGGGAACGGCCCCAGTAGGTCCATACCAATCTGCTGGAAAGGTCGGCAAGGTGGGTCGATTGGCTGCAGAAGTCCCGCTGGCCTTGTCGGCGGTGTCTTGCGTCGCTGACAGTCCCGGCATGTTCTCACATAACGAGTGACGTCGGTGGTAAGACGTGGCCAGTAGTACCTTTCTTGTATCCTCGCGAGCGTGCGAGAAACACCGAGGTGCCCTGCCGTCGGATCGTCGTGAACGGCCTGCAGGAGTTCTGGTCGCAGAGCTGAAGGCACCACAAGGAGGTACTTAGCTCGAAGCGGTGAAAAGTTTTTCTTTGTAGAAGACCGTTTCGTAGAAAGAACGACGCAAGTGCGCGCTTGGATACCTTCGGGACTTCGGTGGTCCTGCCTTCGAGGTATTCTATTAGGGCCTTAAGTTCCGGGTCAGCCCTCTGTCGTTCAGCGAAGTCGTCGGTAGTTATCGTTCCTAAGAAGTAGTCGTCATTCGGGTCGTCGGGTAGCGGTTGGTCGACAGGCGCACGATAGAGACAGTCGGCGTCGGAGTGTTTTTTGCCGGACTTGTAAATGACAGTAATGTCATATTCTTGAAGTCTCAGGCTCCATCGTGCGAAGCGACCTGAGGGGTCCTTCAAGGTGGCTAGCCAACACAATGCTTGGTGGTCGCTCACAACTTTGAAGGGCCTGCCGTAGAGGTAGGGGCGAAATTTCGACGTAGCCCAAATGATGGCGAGACACTCCTTTTCTGTTGTGGAATAATTTGCTTCTGCTTTGGATAGCGATCGGCTGGCGTAACTAATAACCCTTTCAAGTCCGTCAGCCCTCTGCACAAGAACGGCGCCAAGACCTACGCTGCTTGCGTCAGTATGTATTTCTGTCTCGGCGAATTCGTCGAAATGGGCAAGTAACGGAGGCGTCTGGAGGCGATGTTTAAGCTCCTGGAAAGCTTGTTCCTGCGGCGTTTCCCACTTAAACTCCACGTCGGCCTTGGTAAGGTTAGTGAGAGGATCGGCGATGCGGGCGAAGTTTTTCACGAACCGCCTATAATAGGCACACAGGCCCAGAAATCGGCGCACGGCTTTCTTGTCAGTGGGCGGCGGGAAGTCGGCGATGGCGGCTGTTTTCCGTGGATCGGGACGAACTCCAGACTTGCTGATAACGTGCCCCAGAAACAAAAGCTCCTCATACGCAAATCTGCACTTTTCTGGCTTCAATGTGAGTCCGGAAGTCTTGATGGCTTGAAGTGCAGCTTCAAGGCGCCGAAGATGCTCGTCGAAACTCGAGGAAAACACGACGACGTCGTCCAAGTACACAAGGCAAGTCTGCCACTTCAATCCTGCCAGTACTGTATCCATAACGCGTTGAAACGTTGCAGGCGCTGAGCAAAGGCCGAAGGGCATCACCTTAAACTCGAAGAGGCCGTCCGGTGTTATAAACGCCGTCTTTTCTCGGTCTCTTTCGTCGACTTCGATTTGCCAATAGCCAGTCTTGAGGTCCAATGACGAAAAGTACTTGGCGTTATGGAGCCGATCAAGTGCGTCGTCTATTCGTGGGAGGGGATACACGTCCTTTCTTGTGATTTTGTTCAGGCGGCGATAATCGACGCAGAAACGTAGGGTCCCATCCTTTTTCTTCACTAACACCACGGGGGATGCCCATGGACTCTTGGACGGCTGGATAATGTCATCCCGCAGCATTTCATCAGCTTGTCTCTTCATAGCCTCACGTTCTCGCGTCGAAACCCTGTACGAACTCTGACGGAGTGGTATGGCATTTTCTTCGGTTATGATGCGATGTTTCGTGATTGGGGTCTGCCGAATTTTTGATGACGACGAAAAGCGATCTTCGTATTGCAGGAGCAGAGCCTTGAGCTGTTCTTGCTTATCGTTCGGAAGTCTGGAATTGACGTCGAAAGCTATGGGAGGGGTTTGGTTCCTCTGAGCAGGTTCCGCAGAATCGGCGAGGGCGAAAGCACTGGCGGCTTCGACAATTTCTTCGATGTATGCGACCGTTGTTCCTTTGTTCACATGTTTGTACTCATTGCTGAAATTCGTGAGCATAACCGTTGCTTTGCCTCCCCGCAGCTCTGCAATTCCTCTTGCGACGCAAATATTTCGGGTGACCAACAGATGCTGACTGCCTTCAACGACGCCTTCCAAGCCAGGTGATTTAGGAGCGCCGACTGAAATAATGACGCTTGAGCGAGGCGGAATGGTGACTTGTTCTTAGCACATTCAAGGCATGGTGTCCTGACGGCGTGCGCGGCGGTAGTGCTTCTTCTGTGGATAACGTTATCGACTTTGTTTTTAGGTTGATGACAGCACCATGGAGGCATGAGAAGTCCATGCCAAGGATGACATCTCTCGAGCAACGCTGTAGGACTACGAAGTCTGTAGGATAAATACGGCCGTTAATGGTGACTCTCGCTGTGCAGATTCCTGCAGGCGTTACGAGATGACCTCCGGCTGTGCGGATTTCAGGGCCTTTCCAACTGTCATAACTTTCTTTAACTTCGCGGCGAACGACCCACTGATGACAGAATAGTCGGCTCCAGTATCGACGAGAGCGGTCACACTGTGGCCGTCGATAAGAACGTCGAGGTCACTAGTTCGCCGTCTCGCATTACAGTTAGGGCGTGGCGTCGGGTCACGGCTGCGTCGGCTTGTTCCACTGCTTCCATGCTGCGCCGTCAGGCCACCTTCGGTAAATGAGCTTTCGCCGTCAGGGCTTTGCCTGGTTGGCGTTGTGTTCAGAAAGCTCCGTCGCGGCATCGTCGTCGTCGTCGGAGGATCTTCGGCAGTTCGTCGCACAGCAACCGCACCTCCACCGGTTGCTGCCCTTAGTTTCCCGGATACGGGCTAGGAGACCGGCCCCGCGTTGTGCCAGAGTACTGCCGGTGGTGCGTGACGTGCGGCGGCTGGGCGACGGCGAACGCGAAGGGCTTCGGGGTGTCCACCGAGTTCCTGTCAGGTAGTCGGCGATGTCACGTGGTCGTTCTCCTGGCTGTGGACGCGGTGCATTGACGGCGAAGCCACGCAGTCCCATCTGTCGGTACTGGCAACGGCGGTATGTGTGTCCGGCCTCGCCGCAGTGGTAGCAGAGCGGGCGATGGTCAGGGGTGCGCCAGACGTCAGTCTTCCTCGGTGCACTGCGCTGGGCCGCTGGCGAATGGTATGACGTCGGTGGGGGTGGTGGCGGTGGTGGCGTCTGTCGACGGAAGTGCGATGGGGTGGCGTTTTGGCGTGGACGGGGAGAAGCGTTGTGGCGCAGTGCAGCGGCGTAGCTCATAGCTTCCGGCTCGGGCAGCGGTGCGTGGGGAATTCGAAGCGATTGCCGGACTTCTTCTCGCACTATGTCGGCGATTGAATCCACTTCAGGCTGTGCCGAAGGCAACAGCTTGCGCAGCTCTTCCCGCACGATCGCTCGGATCGTTTCACGCAGGTCTCCGGAGTTACTGACTTGAGCAGCAGCGCAGTCTGCAGTCAGGCGACGATTATACTGTCTGGTGCGCATGTCCAGGGGCTGGGACGCTGCGGTTGTCATTGTCGCTGCAGTCGCGGTCATGGCCTCGGTATTCCGCGCCTTGTCTTGTAGAAGCCCGTACTCCGGTGGTAGCCCTTGCTGTCGGCGGCTTCTTCGCTGCTCCTGGTTGGCGTCGGTGTCTTCTCCGCGACGTGGGCTGGGTTCACGGCTTGACGGGGGCGTCCGGTACATGAACGAAGCAGCACCTCCACCAGATGTCACGGGGTCGTGACGTGGCCGAAGACAGTAGACTTCGTGTTGGGATTTCACTGTTTATTTGGGCGAACCTGTGCCCGGTAAATGGAAAGTCCAATTACAGCAGCAGTCTCGCACAGATAGCAGTCTCGGACTGATAGTGGCGAACGGAGCGTCGGCCTTCGATCAACAACTGACAAGCGGTGAAGCGCGTCGGCATTTATACTCTTGCCGTCGAATGTTCTAGCGTTATCGCTGGCGGTGGCGTAGGTTCCAGAACAATCTGTACTGTTCGCACAGTGGGCGTGATCTTATCGAAATGATCTACTACAGTCCGGAACCTTCTAGAAAACTGCAGGCGTGGTTTGCGCTGAGAATCGTGCGGTGTTTTGGGACGATAACAAAAACTTGGGAAATGAAACGTGGCAGTATCGCCATTCCACGCCATACCACCCTCAGACCAACGGTCTCACTGAGCGCACCAATCGTACCATCATCAACATGCTTTCAATGTACGTCGCAGCGGATCACAAGAACTGGGATGCCGTATTACCTTTTGTTACATACGCCTTTAATACCGCGAAACACGAAGTCACAGGTCATACGCCTTTCTTTCTTCTCTATGCTCGTCATCCCCAATGTTTCCTTGACACCATACTTCCTTTTTCGACGAACGAAAACGCCAGTGTCGCGCACACTTTGTGTCGCGCCGAAGAAGCTCGTCGACTTGCTCGGGTCAGAACTCTTTCCGCTCACGCTCGCGCGAAAGACCGTTATTACGACGCAAAACACCCGCCCGTGACTTTCGCTACAGGTGATTTGGTCTGGCTGTGGACGCCTGCTCGAAAAAAGGGACTTTGCCAGAAGTTTCTTTCTAAGTACTCAGGACCGTTCGTCATTACTCAGTGCTTAAGTGACATCACTTACGCTGTTGCGAAAGTGACAGCTCAGAACCGGCGTTCGCGCAAGACGCAAATTGTGCACATTGCCCGATTGAAGCCCTACAACAACCGATCGCGTCTACTCGCTCGGTGAGCTTCGTCTGGCCCGGAGGGAAATGTAACGCGGACTGAAAGAGCGAGGAAGAAGAAGAGATCGGACGCGCTCGAGCGATGGTGATTCGGCAGTGACGGTAGAGCGCTGACATTTTTCATTGTAAATAAACCCATCACATCCGTAACACTATATACAAAGCTCTTTTAGGGTAGTAGGTTTGGGTACTCGGCAACGGCACGCAGTTTGGCAGGGTCTGGCGATATTCCTTTTTTTGAAACGACGTGGCCGAGAATTGTGAGTTTGCGGGCGCCAAAACGACATTTCTTGAAGTTTAGTTGCAACCCGGCTGCCGTAAGGCACTGGAGAACTTGTTCCATACGGGATAGATGAGTTTCGAAATTCGCCGAGAATACAACTATGTCGTCTAAATAGCAAAGACAGATGTGCCATTTAAGTCCCCTGAGGACAATTTCCATCATTCTTTAAAAAGTCGCAGGCGCATTGCAAAGACCGAAGGGCATTACTTTAATTCATATAAGCCGTCAGGGGTCACAAACGCCGTTTTTGGACGGTCTGGTTCAGCCATTGGCACTTGCCAATATTCAGAGCGCAGATCCAGTGAAGAGAAAAACTCCACACCTTGAAGGCAATCCAAGGCGTCATCAATGCGTGGCAGGGGATAAACATCCTTGCGTGTGATGTTGTTTAGTCGACGATAATCCACGCAAAACCTGATGGAGCCATCCTTTTTTCGCACGAGGACCACTGGCGAAGCCCAAGAACTGTGTGAGTGCTGAATAACACCACGTTGCAGCATCTCGTCGACGTGTTGAGTGATGACGTCACGCTCAGCCTGCGAGACGCGGTAGGGGCGCTGACGAAGTGGAGTATGATGACCGGTGTCGATATCGTGAGCGACAACTGACGTGCGTCGTCCCAAGGGAGGTTGTCCGTATTCGAAGGAGGCGCGGAAACGGTCAAGTAGTTGAATGAGCTGATTGCGCTGGTCTTGCGTAATGCCGGTGTCTACGCTGCGCAACAGAACGTCTTCGTCAGGTAGTGAGGGCGCGGTGGCAGCGGTGACAGCATCCACGGACATCGGTGTCGTATCAGAACGGGCATCGAAAGGAAAGATGTCATCATAAGTGTCAATACTCCCAATATATTCGCCATGCAATAAGGTAGCGGGACAAGGGAACAGATTGCACACGTACACGGCACTGGAGCCATCGGCAAGTGTTATGACGGCAAACGGGACGACAAGGTTCCGGCGACGAGCGCATTCTTGTGACGGCATAAAGAGGGCAGTTGAATCGAAAACAGAGTTGCACAAATGAGATACCGCGGCGACTGAAAAAGCAGAAATGACGACGTCAGCGGCGACGATCACCTTTTTGGGTGAGCGAGGGAGATCTATGAATGTCGTGCTGAAAGGAAACAAAACGAGTTGAGCACGAGCGCAGTCGACAACCGCATAATTAGCGGAAAGAAAGTTCCATCCCAGGATGATTTCATGAGACGCATGTGGAAGGACGACAAATTCAACGACGTAAAGCACTCCTTGAATCACAACACGAGCAGTGCATGTGGCAGAAGGTTGGACGTGCTGCGAACTCGCTGTGCGTAAAGAAATTTCAACCAGTGGAGTCGTCACTTTGTTCAGTTTGCGGCATAACACTTCACTGATTATACAAATAGCGGCACCTGTGTCGACAAGAGCAGTTGTGGCGAAACCGTCCACAAACACGGCAATCTCGTTAGGGGGGCGAAAGATGAGGCCTTGGAAATTTCGTCGGTGGCGCAGCTCTTGCCTCAGGAACTGCGACTGTTAGTTTTCCTCCTGGGCGTGGTTGGAACGGCGAAGCATGGGGGAAGGAGGCCGAAGACGGGGTGAAGGAGATCGACGTCGGCTGAAGTCTGGTCGACGTGAGCGGGGGTCATGTACATCAGGTGTCACATGCGATTCTGATTGCCGAGGTATGTTGCCGGAATGCTGAACATCATTAAAATAGAATCCACGGCGACGACAATAGCGCGCGACATATCCTGAAATACCACAGTTGTAGCAGACGGGCCGGTTATCCGGAGTACGCCAAGAGTTTACAGGTGCTTGTGGTGGTGGAAAGGGCCGATTTACCGGATAAACCGAAACTGGTGACCTAGTTGGTGGCTGGACTGTATGAAGGGAGCGGCGGTTGGGCAGGAGGTCGGTGGACAGCTTCTGCATAAGTCAGCGGTGCAGCCACTGATATTGGGGACGCGGGCGAAGGGAGAGCCTCGGCAACTTGCGTCTGAATAGCACGGCGGATTGGTCCAGTGTTGTGGGGGTCTCGTTGATGGTGGCGACAAGAAAGAGCTGTCGAGCAACTTCCTCCCGGATGTACTGTTGAATTTGAGGCATTAACACGCTGTAGTCGGGGCCACTGCTTTTGCACTTCAAAGCCTAAATATCAGCTGTTTGCGTATTAGCGCGACGTGTAGAAATTCGTTACTTGCGCAGCTAATCGAAACTTTGACATAGCTGAATCGCGGCCGTGACGGTCTGTGGGTCTTTGGCCACAAAGTCTGTGGTCTGTGGTCTTTGACCACAAGCATATGAAAAGCGTCGTCATCAATGCCTTTTAATACATTCTTTATTCTGTCAGCCTCCTTCATCCTCGCATCAACTCGCCTACAGAGGCTGATGACATCCTGAATGTAGCTCATGAAGCTCTCACCATTTCGCTGAAATCATCCCCGCAGGCCCAGCTCAGCACGAAGTTTACGCATGTCTGGACGACCGAAAAACGAGGTGACGGCCTTTTTGAAAACCGACCAGGTGGGGATGTCGGCTTGGTGGTTGGTGAACCATACGTTGGCCAAATCCGTCAAGTAGAAGATGACGTGAGGCAGCTTCGCAGGGTCATCCCACTTGTTAATCACGCTGGCATGCTCGTACTCTGCAGCCAGTCCTCGACATCTTGATCTTCAGTGCCGTTGTATACTGGTGGGTCACGCAGACGAAGTACACCAGAACACATGACAGGTGGCAGCGTGGAAGAGCCTTGTGGGGGATCGACGCACTCGTTCATCGCGGACTGAGATGGTAGCTTACGGCTGCGGAGCTCCAGGAAGTTACCCAGCACGTTTCCACCAAATGCAACGAGCAAGGTTGCGTAAAAACACAGGTTATTATTCGAGAAACGTTAGCCGCAACAAGCTGGTACAGGCAGGAACCCGGCGAGCACGAGCCACACACGGACGTCAACGTCTTCTTTCACGCTGGCACAGAGCTGGCGCCAGTATGCTTCGGTACAGCTTCTATATTGTGTAATGACTCTTGCTGTTGCTATGTTGTCTAATGGCGCGGAAGCCTCTGTCAGGCCTTAAGTGGGCCCTTCGAACACAATTTGCACAAGTATTTTTCATCGGTTCTTCTTGTGCTGTGTAATGCGCCAATATGGTTGCGCAAGTGGCAACGCCGTTATCGACGCTGTTATAATTTTAAATCATGGGACAAACTACCTACATTTCGCACTACGGCGATACGCATTGGCTATTTTTGTTCTGGGAAGTTACGCCATGTCATGTGACCTGACGACATAGACAGTCCGCTATTGATTGGCTTGATGCGACAAGTAGCGTGGAATATTCATATGGTGGTAGCAACGCCATACGAGTGAATGCTAAAAACAGCGAAAATGTTTTATGCATTTTTAGAAAGAAATGGTTCCTGTTCCTAAATGATTGAACTCCCAAGCAGGAGATTTACGCATCCCACACAAGATCTCTACGACCATGTTTTTCCGACAACCTCAGGGGACAAAGCAGTCACGAACATCGGCTTCACGGTCGGCTTCCGTGAGGCAGTACGCTACAATAACATTTTATTTTCCGCCAATAAAGCTCAAGATTTTGCGTTTGATGTCCCATATAAACGGGTTGGCTACATAAGATGGTATGAGTGGGACCTGGTCGATAGACTTTGGATGAAGCAAAATGTACACACACAATATAAGCTACGTTTTAAATGGCGCGGCCGACATTGCCATTTAAAATACATTTCTCCCTCTCATGTATAGGTGGTTTCTGAAGGTGATTTGGCTCCGGGATTCCCACAATATAAAAGTACCTCCACGATGACTAGAATGTGAATGGCTATTCCGAAATATTGAGTTGCTTTAGCGGTTATGTATCAAAACAAGTTGACCGCTGGCGTTCCCTCAAGAAAAAAAAAACCAACGCTGGATAGGTGGTGCACCGAAAAACAGCACCTGGCGGGGAGTCGCGACAAAACTCAGCCGCTCGCGCCCAGGCTAGAGTGTACTGGAAGTGTTTCTTCTAGTACGCTGTACCCAGGCGACCGGCCTCAGTGTACCACTGGGAGAGCACGTGCATGTGCCGCTGCAGCACTTTGTTTTGGAGAGCACAGCTCGAAAAGCCATAGCGCCTGTAATACTGCACTGTGGTGCAGAAAAAAACAAAGCACACTTTGGCCGAAGGCAACTTTCAGATGAAGAGCCCTTTAAAATGGAGAGAAGCTCTGAAGAGAGGACCACGTCTATACATGTGTCATCTAGGTGACAGTGCTGTGCAGTGATGGAGGCTCTCTCCTCACCATTTGCTGGTTGCGTGCTGGATTTCGTGGTAGGCTAGTGCCAGATCATATGCCCCTATTGCTAAGACCGTGCGGCGAAGATACAACACTGCTTATTTTTGTAGTAAAGAAAAAAATAACAAAGGAAATAGTAGCTGCGGCATCATTTTTTTTTCTGGTGCCATATGTACATCTTGTCCACGGTACGTAGGTACGTGGACGTTGATCAAGCAAACCACCGCGAGAGCATAACACCGGTGGTGTCGCGCTCCTATGCATGATGGCACCGGATAGATTTACGACCGTGGCGGCCACATTTAGATAGGGGCGAAATACAAAAAACAACCGTGACCCAAGATATATGAGCGCGTGGAAGAACCACAACTGGCTCAATTAATTCTGATAACCACGCTACAGCGCGCCTCAAAATCATATCTTTTTCGGCACATGAAAGCCCAGCAATTGATGTTGAACTGACACGTCTATCTTAAGCAGATATGGCTAACGGAAAAAAAACAAAACCGTGCGTAAAGCAAACAAAACGATATAAAAATCAAAAAAGCTTTGATCCTTCTCTAGCAAGGCGTGAATTTCCATGTTACTTAGCCACGACAGCCAGTGAGAAAGACCCTTACCGCATCGGCTGACTAAAAAAGACAAGCTTAGAGTATTCCGCTGCTGCATTTGTAACAAGAACGCTGTCTTTGGCACAAACTTAGTTTAACAAAGGCATCTTAGCATCGAATATTCATCGCGAGCGTATCTTTTATAGTAGTTCAGTGGCGTAGGGGAACGTACCCCGCGTAAATAGTTTGTACAAGACACCTTTACTTCCATGTCACTGGTCGCCAATTATGTGGACTACTTACTTGTATCATTAACATCCCGTGAGGGCATCATGTGAAGCTTGGTGGTGATGATCAGGTTAAACACTTTTTACATATGCCATACGTATACTGCACTATATGCTAGTTTAATTTCCTGCAAGACACCATTTATATTCCGCTGTTTCGCCCCGATTTCCACTGGTGGCCGTCTTCATTATCGAATGAATCTGGCAGATAGTTGCGATTCGGTTTAGAAACCAGCCCGACACCACTAGAAAGGAGGGTGAGAGCAGAACATACTTTGCTCATCTGGCGGATTGGATGAAATGCCACCTCCTTTCTTATTGATATGAAAAACAGGGAAAATCATGTTTTATATATTACACTGCATTCTGTTTAAATTCTTTATTCTCCCACATTGTTCGAAATATCTACTAAATTATAAAAACTGTGAAATTTCGGCTTAATTCTCGAGAGTCGCTATGTGCCATATTCTGTAAGGCTCAAACAAACAAACAAACAAACGAACGAACAAATGCTTCTTGGTCCATGGCACCAACCAACGTACGACCGCAGTAAGCACTGGTTGAGGACTAGTTGAGTCCAGGCCGTGACGGTACCTGTTGTCGCCACTGCCACCACCGTATGGTGACGGCGTCTAGAGCACGCCGTCACCTGCTGTTCACAGCAAACGGCGCCATTATCCTGGCTTTGCACAGAGTTAGAATATTTGGTATGTTCCTGGAGGATGATGGCAGTATATAACGCCTACACTTTAGAACGCATCACAGACAAACCCCATTCCATGACAAAATGAATCACAAGAGTGGCCAACAAACGAGGGGTGTTATCTGAATAGAATCTTCAGCGACTCTTTCACGCCTTCCTAATTAGCCACATCAACTAGATCCCCCTGGTTCACTAGTGGAGCAGAATGGACGAAGCCAGATTAGAATCAATAATTCGCAGAAGCTTAAAAAAGGTACGATGGGTCTCCCCCGAGTTCCAGTACAGAAAATCTATTCGTGCTGATTGTCCACAAGACCTTTAGAGAAATAGCAGAGGCCCAACAGGTCACACTACATGCAAGACTGGCTCACTAGCGCATGTTTCTATACGTTTTACCATCACCAGACAGAGGGTGTGTGCGCTCCCCATCAATTGAAGGGAAATGTTATTTTGTATCGCAGGCGCCTAGAAACATGCACCCCCGAACAATTACTGCGGACGCAAAGCGAGGGACTTCTTAGCACAACGCATTCAATAAGAGCACTAACATCAAATTTCAGAATCGAGATGTTCCCTTCCTGTCATCGCTCAGTGTGCGTAGGTCGTCTTGGCCAAATTCGAATCGAATCCGTCGCATGGAAATTATTTTATTTGGACGGCAAACAGCGTACCAGAGTGGAATGAAAATGGCGTTCCCTGGGACATCGACACTAGTACAGCGAGGATCATGGAGGAAGTCCTCTATAGGGAGGATCACCCTGGGTACAGCATACTAGAAGGGGGCAGTGGAATTAACGAGGTGACCGCGCCTTATCTCGGCTGATTCTCCGGCAGGTGACAGTAGCGGGGGCGCTGTTGACCCATGGTACTGAAGATCTCAGGAACGTCTGCATTGGGAGCGCGCGCGTTGAAGTCTGCAAAAGCATGTAATATCCCGTTATTAGCGCGTTTAACGTGTTTCTGAGCCTTTAAAAGTGGACGCACCTGCGACGCGCCAGGGTGCACGAGTGAATATGCAGGCACGCCGAAATCGCGGTGATACATTCTGTTTTCAAGAGGCTGTCGACCCACAAAAAAAATGCCAATCAGAATTTGCACAGATCCACCTAGCTTCTCACTCACTTAAGCAGCACTTAGAGCTGTGTTACATCATAAGTGGCTACTGGTGAAGAAAATAGTATAAAAACCCTGATTAAATCATACGCTCGTTTTGTCGGCAGTCTCTACGATATCCAGAGCACAGTGTTCCTCATATGAGCCTATACATGCGGCCGATTGTTTCACGAGAAACTCGAGTATAAGTGACGTTGTTACAACTTTTATATCGGCCATGACTCGGTTTTGTCATGCCAGTTTTGCAGTATTGCTTTGTGAAAGGCTTATTAAATAGTGAACCTATTAAAACAACACAAAAACATATTGAAAAGTGTAAATTGTATATATAGCCCGTCTCTTAATCTGCGTAAATTCATTGTAACAAGTTCTCGTTTTGTGACGACAGCTTAAGTTGTGGTGCTTTCCAATTATTCTGTTGCCGCAACGCCACTGCGAGCCAGCAAATTCATGACGTTGTTTTGTACTATAAGTATTATAGGCAGGCACTGGTGAATCTTGTTTTGGGAAATCTATCTTGTATATGTACTCAGTAGGCGCACGCGCATGCACACAAACACACAACACACGCTATATATATATATATATATATATATATATATATATATATATATATATATATATATATATGTGTGTGTGTGTGTGTGTGTGTGTGTGTGTGTGTGTGTGTGTGTGTGTGACGCTACAAAATGGAGACACGTCGTGGTCCAGATGCCATGCATTTATTCTAATGCACGCGCACTTCCTCTTCGTCGGCTTCTCCTAGAATCACCTTGTGAATACGTCACACTTCCCCCTCCCCTCGAGAAAGTCTCAGTTCAGAAGGTTCAAAATAACGCCGCAGTTTGCTAACATGCACAATGTCAGAGTTTCTACGTAAGGGTAGCACGGAGCGGTTGATTTCATAGTTCACTGTTGAGACCTTGCGTAGAATCTTGTAGGGTCCTTCCATGACAGAACTCAGTTTGCCGTTGTTGGGATGCCATGGTGTCTCCTAAAGGACAAAGTCACCGACTTGGAACTCAATAGGAAGAAATTTTCTATCATAAATGACTTTGTTCTTATTATGGTAGGTGATAGAATTGGTAACTGCAGTTTTTCGCGCTTCTTCGACGGTTTCTTCTCGTTGTTCCAGTACAGTAGGATAAGATGGAATTCCATACATCAGGAAGGAAGGTGCGTAGCCGGTCACTTCGTGGGGTGTTCTGTTGTATTCGTCAATTACCTCCGGAAGCAGCTTAGTCCAAGACTTCTGTGGTTCGTCATTGATCTTACATTTAAGTCTCGTTACGATAGTCTGGTTTGTCCGCTCGTTCGTGCCGTTGCATTGTGGATGATGAGATGAGGTGAATAGTTGGTGTATACGATTATGTTTTAAAAACTGCTTGAATTTTCCTGCGGTAAATCCTGTTCCACGGTCTGAAAGGAGCTTCCGTGGTTTTCCAGAAGAAAAAATTGTTTTTAAGCATGAAATGTAAGCGTCACTGTTCTCACTTTTATGAGCAAACGCCCATACGTAGCGAGTCGCATGATCAATAACCAAGTGTATAAACCTTTTTGACGAGCCATATCCAGAAAATCCTCCTATGGTGTCTATTGCAAAGAGGTCGAAGGGCTCTTCAGCTGGAGGCAGTGATTCAAGCGTCCCAAACTTTTTTGTTTTCGTCTTCTTGCATCTCTGGCATGTATCACAATGCCGAATGTAAGTGGAAACATTGGTTACCATATGCGGCCAATAATATTGCGGAGACAGGAGTGATAGCGTCTTCTTCACTCCGACATGCCCAAAATGTTGATGTGCATTCTTCAGAATGGTTGGGCGTAGTTCATGGGGCACGTATATTTTCCGTAGTCCTTTTCTTTTAACGATGATGATGTTATTTTTTAATGAGTGCGTTCCTTTTGGACGCTCATTGTTGCATCGCTGAAGGTCGTCGTGTGATAGAAGATTAACTATTGGGGCTATGGAGAGCGCATCTGCTTCGACATTACTTGTGCCCTTTTGATGTTTGATGTTAACATCATACATTGACAGTTTCAAAGACCACCGGAAGAGACGTCCTTGAGAATTTTTAACATTCTTCAGCCACTGGAGTGCAGAGTGATCTGTTACAACAGTGAATGACTTTCCATGAAGGTAGCAATGCCATTTATCAATGGCATCTACAATGGCAAGACATTCTCTTTCTGTAATAGCATAGTTCACCTCATGCTTAAGTAGTTTGCGGGAATAGTAAGCAACAGGATGTTCTTTGCCTTTGTCATCAGGTTGTTTCAGCACTGCACCGATGCCTTCGCCAGATGCGCCACAGTACACAGTACATGGTATCGAAGGGTCGTATATGCGAAGCACCGGTTCTTCAGTTATCCGCTCCTTCAGTTCACGAAAGGCTTGCTCGCATGCTTCTGTCCACACCCACTTGCTGCCTTTGTGGAGTAGTTTTGTGAGTGGAAGAGCGATATCGCTGAAGTGGGGGATGTACTGACGGTAGGTGTTTACAGTGCCCAGAAAACGCTGGAGATCTTTTTCTCGTTTTGGTGTAGGAAATTTGAGTATGGCAGCCACATTACTTTGCTTAGGTGTCACTGTTCCTTGTGAAATTTTGTGGCCCAAGTATTCAATGCTGCAGCGTGCAAATTGGCACTTTTTTTGTTTGAGTTTTACGTTCTCGGTTTTGAGAGCTTTCAATAGCGCCTCAAGGTGTCGTATATGATCATTCAATGTCTCTGAGTATACGACCACATCATCAAAGTAATTAATAACATTGGTGAGCTGATGTTTCGCTATTATTGATTTCATGGCTCTTTCAAACGTAGCTGGAGCGTTCTTAAACCCAAACGGCATTACCAACCACTCAAAATGACCATCAGGCGTGACAAATGCAGTTTTCTGAACATCGTCAGGATGCATTTGCACATGCCAGTATCCCGACGTTACGTCCAACGTAGTGAAAAACTCCGCCTTTCCTAAGTGGTCAAGAATATCATCTATACGTGGAATTGGTTGAAAGTCGGGTACCGTTATGGCATTGAGTTTCCGGTAGTCAATACATAGACGAGTGCGTCCTTCACCTTTCTTTTCTGATAAAATGACAGGTGCGGCGTAGGACGATAATGAAGGCCTCACAACACCTTGCTTGAGGAGAGCGTTAACCTGTTTGTTGATCTCTACTTTGTCTGCCTGTGAACATCGGTATGGTGCTCGACGAATAGGGACAGCATTGGTAAGTGCGATCCTATGTTTCTAAGTAGTGATGCACCCAATATCTGTCTGAGATTTCGAAAATATCTCGTCATACTTGCTTAAAAGAGAGTCGAGCGCCACAGACTCATGCTCTGATAAGTTTTCTGAAGTCAGGGTTCGCATCACCGGGGCTTGAATGGTTTTCTTTTCATTGTGATGCGGAAGGTTCATATTCTCACATGATTGTGTCACTGACTTGCTTTCCAGATTTACAGAAAGATTGAAGTATGAAGCGCTGTCTAGGCCAAGAATTAATTGCGTTCTCATGCCTCGCAGCACATGTGCATAAACTTTCTTGATGACGTTCCCAATTTGTAACTGAATGTTTACGCGACCCAAAGTTCGAATGCTTGATGCAACTTGCTGGACCATGATGCTGGAGTCTCTCATCAACTGAAGCTTTAGCTGTTTGTACACATCCTCGCTGATACAAGTAATTGTTGCTCCTGTATCGAGAATTGCATTTACTGGCTTTCCGTTGATGAGAGCACTGAAGTGTATTAATGAAACTCTGGGTCGCCTTCCTCGTTTCCCTGTTCAGTATCAATAGCGGACACATTGCCGCGACGCGGACATTCGTTGTGCCAGTGAGACTGTCGTGGGAAACCAGCAGCTGAGCAGTATCTACATTCGTTTTGCGGGGCACGCGGTTGAAGAGTTATTGTCGGTTGCTGCGATCTGCTGAAGAGACGTGGAGCTCTTGATGCGATACTAGCGTTACGAGTAAAGGAAACTCCTCTCACCCGTTTTAAAGATGTCTCGACCCGTTGAGCAGCGGTGAGCCACTCTAATGACGAGTTGAAAGACAGTCCAGCGAGCGCCAGTTCCACATCAGGAGGAACACCATCAGTCAGCCCAGAAATGATGTGGCACTCTTTCAGGTCAGCCAAGGAACCCAGTCGCTTTTTCTCGTCGTAGTAGTCCTTGATGGTCTGCCCTCCTTTCAGTCGGTAGTGAATGAAGAGACGGAAGGCATCTCCGTCAGTCGAAGCAAAGCGGGCTTGCATGTCACGCTTGATATCGCCCCAAGTTGTCTCGCCGTTGCCGAAAATCTCTGTCAGGTACCACTTGAACGCTTCCCCTTCAATGTATTCGTTGAAGTGAGTGACCCGATCGCGGTGAGTTCATGATGCCTCGGCTGCCTTCATGTCGAAAAGAAGAAGCCACTTGTCGATGGGGACGTCTTCTGGTGTTCCCTTGAACTTCTGTATGTTGAGCGGGGGCTTTGGCTTAGCCATGGCACGTTGATGAGGTCGATCCTGTCGACTTGTGTTACGCTACAAAATAGAGACACGTCATGGTCCAGCTGTCATGCGTTTATTCTAATGCACGCGCACTTCCTCTTCGTCGGCTTCTCCTAGAATCACCTTGTGAATGCGTCATATATATATATATATATATATATATATATATATATATATATATATATATATATATAAGGGAAAGAAGTGTAAACCTAAGGGCTCGTTTTTCCGTGTTTTAACACAATATTAATGAGATCTTGAGATCTAACAGACCGTAATGCCAAGGAACGTACAGGGGAAATTATCGAAACCAATGGGATGTAAATAAGAAGAAAGAAAAGTGGATGAAAAATAAGCAACTGTGAGCACGATATATATATATATATATATTATTATATATATATATATATATATTGTTATGGCGTTTTTTAGCCGGCACACAGCGAGTATACAAAATGGCGACTGTAACGAGCAAGCACGGACTCTGCGCGAGCGGCGTTCTTTTTGGGTAGACCCACTAGAAAGCAGTTGCGAGTTCGACCCATTTCAGTGTTCGGCGGCTTCTTTACAATTACCCCGGGGTCGGAGAGGAGGCCACCTGGCGACCTAACAGCTTGTCACTACGAGCGGGTCATAGTAAGCCTTCAGGCGCTACACGTTGACTATGCCGCGCCCGTGGCGGCGCATGTCCGAAGATTGTTCAATTGGCTCGATAAGAGATGTGCGCTCGATCACACGGTAGGGACCTTCATATTTCGGGAGTAGTTTGGAAGAAAGGCCAGCTACAGTGGTCGAGATTGAGAGCCATACAAGGGAACCAGGAAGGAACGTGGGCTCAGAAGTGGCAGAGCCATCACGAATATTTTTCTGCCGCTCTTGCTCATGCGTCGTAAAAGTCTTGGCAAGCTCGCTACACTCTTCAGGAAGCCTGGCGGTCTAGGAAATAGGTGTACACTCATGTGGATCCGGCGTGTACGGGAGCATCGTGTCAATGGTGTGTGACGGGTGCCTTTCGTACAGCAAGAAGAAAGGTGAAAAACCAGTCGTGCTCTGAGGGGCGGTGTTGTAGGCGTAGGTGACGAAGGGCAGTATAGTATCCCAATTCGTATGGTTGGCGGCAACGTACATCGACAGCATGTCGCCGAGGGTGCGGTTAAAGCGTTCAGTCAGACCATTCGTCTGCGGGTGGTAAGCAGTAGTTTTGCGGTGGACAGAATGGCACTCAGTGAGAATGGCATCGACGACTTCTGACAAGAAGACACGGCCTCGATCGCTGAAAAGCTCCTGGGGTGGACCGTGGCGCAGTATGAATCGATGCAGTAGGAAGGACGCAACATCACGTGCAGTAGCCGCAGGGAGAGCGGCGGTTTCGGCGTATCGCGTTAAATGATTTACGGCGACGATGGCCCAGCGGTTGCCAGTAGACGTCAGAGAGAGTGGTTCATACAAATCGATACCTATGCGCCCAAACGGACGGTCAGGGCAAGGTAACGGTTGCAAACCGGCTGGTGACATGTGTGCGGACAGTTTGCGGCGTAGGCAAGCGAGACAGGAGCGAACGAGCTGCTGGACATAGCGGTACATCCCGCGCCAGAAGTAGCGTTGTCTAATGCGATGGTAGGTTTTGTATACCCCAGAGTGCGCGCACTGTGGATCAGAATAGAAGAATTCACATATCTCCGACCACAGACTGCGGGGTATCACGAGTAACCACTGCCGGCCATCGGCGTCGTAATTGCGTCGGTGTAGGAGGCCGTCACGAATGGCGAAATGGTGAGCTCGACGACGCAAGGCACGCGTGGGTGGCGTCGCGGACGGATCAGAGAGCAAGTCGATCAGTTGGGCAATCCAATTATCCTTTCGCTGTTCGGTAGCAATGATGCCAACGTCAATGACCGAAACAGCAACTGAGGATACTGAGCAGAGCACGTCAGCTTCAGGCAGTGGGAAGCACGAGAGGGCGTCGGCGTCAGCATGCTGGCGTTCGTTGCGGTAGAGCACGCGGATGTCGTAGTCTTGTAAGCGAAGAGCCCAAGTGGCGAGGCGGCCTGAGGGATTCTTTAATGATGACAGCCAGCAAAGTGCATGATGGTCGGTGACGACATCGAATGGGCGACCATACAAATAAGGTTGAAACTTTGTAAGGGCCCAGACGATCGCCAGGCACTCTTTTTCCGTGACGGTGTAGTTTGTCTCGGCTCTCGTGAGCATACGGCTTGCATATGCCACGACATAATCAGGGAACCCGGGTTTGCGCTGCGCCAGGACAGCGCTTAGGCCTACACCACTGGCATCCATGTGCACCTCCGTTGGGGCCGTAGCGTCGTAGCGGCGGAGAATGGGAGGAGACGTCAACAAATGGCGGAGCTTTAAGAACGCGTTGTCGCACTCTGACGACCACGAATTGAGGGGCCCGTTACTTCCAAGGAGCTTCGTCAGCGGTGATATAATCGTGGCAAAGTTTCGTATGAAGCGTCGAAAGTATGAGCACAAGCCCATGAAACTACGCAGCCCTTTGACGGACGCAGGTTTTGGGAATTCGGCCACGGCTCGAAGCTTGGCTGGGTCAGGAAGAATGCCATCCTTGGACACGACGTACCCTAGGATGGTGAGTTGGCGTGCTGCAAAGCGGCACTTCTTCAGATTTAGTTGCAAGCCGGCATTGCTCGCACGTGCGAAAACTTCTTTTAGACGTTGGAGATGCGTGGAGAAATCTGGAGCGAAGACAACGTCATCGAGGTAACACAAGCACGTGTGTTATTTCAAGTTGCACAGAACGGTGTCCATCATGTGCTCAAATGTCGCAGGTGCATTACAGAAACCAAACGGCATGACGTTGAATTCGTACAAGCCGTCGGGTGTGATAAAGGCAGTCTTCGGTCGAGCGTCATCAGCCAGGGGTACTTGCCAGTACCTCGAGCGCAGATCGAGAGAAGAAAAAAATTGAGCTCCGTGAAGGCTGTCAATTGCGTCGTCGATGCGCGGCAGTGGGTTGAAATCCTTGCGAGTGATCTTATCGAGCCGTCTGTAGTCCACACAGAACCGCACAGAACCATCTTTCTTCGCAACAAGAACAGGGACTATTAATCAAGGGACTATTAATACAAGGGACTATTAATACAAGGGACTATTAATACAAGGGACTATTAATCAGCTGCCCGCTCGTAATAAGTTCACGTGCTACGTGACGCCAAACATGCGCATAAAAAGAGTGGTTCACACTCGTCGCTTGGCTCATAGATGGCGCTGACTGTCACTCCTACTTCTAAATTCACATATAGACCCAAAAAAATGAATGGAGGGAAGGCCTCTGTGGTAGCTCAGTGGCTAGAGCATCTAACGCGTTATTCGAAGGTCGTAGGTTCGATTCCTGCTCACGCCTGGGTATTTTTTCATCCACTTCTCTTTCTTCTCATTTACATTCCATTGGTTCTAATAACTTCCCCTGTACGTTCCTTGGCATTACTGTCTGCTAGATCACATTATATTGTGACAAAACACGGGAAAACGAGCCTTTAGGTATACACTTCTTTCCCTTATTTCATTTAACGAGAGTCTCGTACTGGCAGACTTGGTGTCATTAGGTTGTATACGAGGGACTTTTAATCAGCTGCCCGCTCGTAATAAGTTCACGTGCTACGTGACGCCAAACATGCGCATAAAAAGAGTGGTTCACACTCGTCGCTTGGCTTATAGGTGGCGCTGACTGACACTCCCACGTTTAAATTGACATAGATACCCAATAAAGTAGATGTAGGGAAGGACGCTGTGGTAGCTCAGTGGTTAGAGCATCGAACGCGTTATTCAAAGGTCGTAGGCTCGATTCCTGCTCACAGCTGGGTATATTTTCATACACTTTTCTTTCTTCTTACTTACATTCTGTTGGTTCTAATATCTTTCCCTGTACATTCCTTGGCATTACTGTCTGTTAGATCTCATTAATATTGTGTCAAAACACGGAAAAACGAGCCCTTAGGTATACACTTCTTTTCCTTTATATATATATATATATATATATATATATATATATATATATATATATATATATATATATATATATATATATATATATATATATATATATATATATATATATATATATATAGACCGCGGTGGTCTAGCGGCTAAAGTACTGGGCTGCTGACTCGCAGGTCGCGGGATCGAATTCTGGCTTCGGCGGCTGCATTTCCGATGGAGGTGGAAATGCCTATAGGCCCGTGTGCTCAGATTTCGGTGCACGTTTAAAGAACCCCAGGTGGTCGAAATTCCCAGAGTATTCCACTACGACGTCTCTCATAATCAAATGGTGGTTTTGGGACGGTAAACCCCACATATCAATCAATCATATCAACACGCCTCTAATTCACACGCCAGCGCCCCATTAACAATATCCATGCAATGCCTCTTAGCACAGCTACTTTTTTTAGGCAGTGCATTTCTCGTCCGATTACGTTATACTTGAACTAGTTTTGAGACGTCATACTGTCGAAAAGGTGAAAATTACAGTGCGCATATGTACAGAGGCACGCTATATTCAGCTTCGCCAAGTGGAAACGTTTGGCGCTAGACTAGAACCCACATTTTTTAGGGGGGGGGGGAGTACAGTAGAACGACTAATTTTGGCAATTAGTAGTCGCTGTGAATGCGTGTAAATACTGTAGTATGCGCTGATAAGTTAAATTACGAAAACATTTAGTGGTGTAGGGGGATCAGATTCCCTTCTCTCTCCCTTTTGTACTTACGGCCTCTTGGTTTTGCGTGCGTTTGAAATGGTATTTTGTTATTCTCACCACTTTCTGAGCAGCGCTAACTTCCAATAAATCAACTCAGGTATTTTGAATATTGTACACGCCTAACCAACGAAGAAAGAGTTAAGACAGAAGAAATCTGTATAAGACATGCCCTTACTGAATTATTTTCGACCTCTCACAAAGGGTTTTTGAAGCTCAAATTCAATGGATTGGCGTGCCATACTTCAAGGGCTGTGGCATCATATGCTAGACATGAATGATGGGCAGGTGCGAAGAAATCTGCATCAAGAAAGCGCGACGGAGTAGCCGAAGCGCATAACAGTTCCTGCACGCAGCGCGCGGCTTTTTCCGTACTATTCGACTGCAGCACCCCCGCTACGGGCAACGCCGAAGGAATCACGCGGCGAGGCGTGGTCATGCCACTCAACACTTCTAGTACACTCTACCCTGTACTTGAACTGGTATAGCGCATTACGGGGAAGAAGAAACGGCCGAGCAGACCGACACAAGAGGACAGAGCGCTAACTTCCAACTGAGCTTTATTGTCAAACTGCATCAAATATGTAGACCGGCGAAAGCATACAAAACCACCCTAACGCAACGACAAGACAACACACAAAATCACACCGTCACATATCACAGATTCATGGGCGGTTATCCTGATTAAGGAAGGCCACTTCATGTTCAGATAAAACTAAAGAAGGGGCGCTAATACACGTGCTGCCAGCTCTTGCTATACAATGCGCTTCTATAATTTCTAGAGTTAATTGTGACGGGTGCTTTTTTATCACTTCACATTGATCAAACATGGGGGTACATCCACAATCGCGTCAGTGAATTCTAATGTGGCCTTGGATTGCTTTGTGAGCATTATAATGGTGCTCTTTTAGCCTTCCATTAAGGCATCGCCCCGTTTGGCAAAAATACCACATACCACATGAGAATGGAATCGCGTAAACAACCCCCCCCCCCCTACACGCGGCACAAACCGAGTTTTGTGCTTAGTTGCGCAACCAGTGGTACGTGATTTGAGAGGGTTGACTGCTTTGCAAAGCCGCTGTAACTTATCCGGCGCTGAAAACACCACTTTGACGCTGCATTTCTCCCCTATCTCTTTTAGCCGGTGGGAAAGCACCCGTCACAATTAACTCGAGAAATTATAGAAGCGCATTGTATAGCAAGAGCTGGCAGCACGTGTATTAGCACCCCTTCTTTGGTTTTATCTGAACATGAAGTGGCCTTCCTTAATCAGGATAACCGCCTATGAATCTGTGATATGTGACGGTGTGATGTTGTGTGTTATCTTGTCGTTGCGTTAGGGTGGTTTTGTATGCTTGCGCCGGTCTACATATTTGATGCAGTTTGACAATAAAGCTCAGTTGGTAGTTAGCGCTCTGTCCTCTTGTGTCGGTCTGCTCGGCCGTTTCTTCTTCCCCGTAATGCGCTATACCAGTTCAAGTACGACGAACCAACTCGCCCAATCTTCAACACTCGTGGACACTCTACCCTGGCTGTTTTCCAATACTCACCATACATAGCTAAAGAGACAGCTAAGTGGACGGTGGCCATCTTGACTCTCATTCCAATTCTCACGTAGCCGGCAACATGGACAGCTCCGAGAAGACCACATCGTAGACAAAAACGATGCAGGCTACATTGCTTTCAAAACAAGATGGTAGCTCAGCAGGTTGCTCAGATAGATCGTATCTCACCGGAATGGTTGTCTGCACACACGCAGATGCTTCTCCAGACGCTCAATGTGAGTAACGTTTTATTTTATTTATATTTATACAAGCCATCGTTAACATCAAGGAATGGACCATAAAAGCGACGAAGATGACGATTGAATAAAAGGACGTGTTGTTGTTGCCACTCCGCCATCTTGGTTCAAGGACACTGTGTACTCCGTGTACAATCTGTAAATATATTTCTACCCTCTGCCTACTCTCACAAGACGGAGCTATACGTAGCGGCCGACGCTTCGTTTCTTCCATGATGGTACAAGAGGGTCTGGCTCCAGTTCCTGCAGCGGCCACCGCAACGACGACAGTTGTTCTGCCCCAGCTGAAAGACCCTGACACGTTCTGCGGGACTGACAACGTGGACATTGAAGAATGGTTGCCGCTGTACGAGCGAACAAGCAGGAATTATTGCTGGGACGAAACGCTCATGCTGGCGATCATCCTATTTTATCTGAAGGGGACAGCCAAAACGTGGTTTGAGAACCACGAAGCGGAAATTGGCAGCTGGGATGCGTCCAAAGAAAATATGCGTGCGATGTTCGGCAAATCGAATGGCAGGAAGACAGCGGACAAGAAGGAGCTGGCACCTCGCGCTTAAACGTCATTGGAGTCGTACCTATGTTACATACAGGACGTGCTCGCCCTTTGCCGCAAAGCAGACGACGGCATGGAAGAGTTCGAGAAGGTAGCGCACATATTAAAAGGCATTGCCGATGACACGTTCAATTTGCTAATTTGCAAGAACTGTGACGAAGTAGATGCCATTATCCGCGAGTGCCAGCGTTTTGAGGCCGCCAAAAGCCGGCGTATTTCCTATCAGTTCGCTTGACTTCCCAACGCCGCAGCAACACGGTCGGGAGATGACATGCCTGTACCACAGGCACCGCTGACTGCAGAGCACGTCACAAAGATCATCCGTCATGAACTTGAAGTTATGTCTCCCACTTCAACTTTCTCTCGTGCCTGTGAGTCCAGTTCCCAAACGGTGCCTTTAGTGCTTGCCATTGTTTGCCAAGTGCTTTCTAACGTTGGCTTGTAATCTTTGTGCATTGCCACCCCCTCCCGACCGACTGACCGTCGTCCGCAAGTTTCCTACGCCCAAGGCCAGAAGCTGCCAGCGCGCTCTCGTAATCCCGCTGAGTGGAGGACTGCTCACGACCGGCCCCTTTGCTTTAACTGCCACCGCATTGGTCACGTGGCCCGCTATTGCAATAGCAGGTGGTATTGGCGTCAGCCTTCCTATGGCTACAACCGTCGCGCAGAGACAGATGATGGCCACTTCCAAACTCGCCATGAGTCACCTCGGCCAGCCGGTGGTGACGGTTCTTCGATGGTGCATTGTCAATCGCCATCCCCTCCCGGCAACCAGTACCGCTCAGGGCTGTCTCGTTGCAAATCGTCGCGCTCACCTCTACTTCACCGTCCTCCTTCACCGACTGCGCATTGGCTCGGGAAAACTAGACCATGCAGCTCCCAGAGTGGATGCTGCATCTACGATTCGTCAGCTAAATCCTCTGGCTATGCCGACACAATGCAACCTCATAGACGTTAATGTAGACGATGCACTTGTTGCCCTTGTAAACACAAGGTCCCACATTTCGGTGATGACCTCGGAGCTTCGACGCCGCTTTAAAAAGGTTTTAACACCGCCCACTGTGCTGCTCAACAAAGTCACGGATGGGGGAACTTTTCCTGTGCTTGAGATGTGCTCCGCACGTGTTAGTGTTTCTGACCGCTCCACAACTGTGCTTTTTGCCGTGCTCGAGAAGTTCTCTCATAAACTCATCCTGGGCATGGTCTTTCTTGCCGCGCACTTTGCCCTAATTGACTGTGAAATAGGCTTGCTTCAGCTTGACCTACCTTATTGCTGTGACACTCCAACTACACCTCAACCACGTTTGTGTTCTGTTGAGTACATCCGCCTAGCGCCCCAAGCCGTTACCTATGTAATCATGAGGTGCTTTCCTATGGTACCTGACGGCGATTATATGCTGGCAATGATTTTGCACGTGTTATTGGACAGAAATGTTGTCCTTCCTCATACTCTGTTGACGATTACGAATAATGTGGTGTCGTTACCGACACTGAACTTGAGCTAGTGCGCTCAAGTTGTTCCAGATGGCAAGACTCTAGCGAATGTCTTTTCCATCAGGGAACATTGTGTTTCTTCATTCATTGCAGACGCTCTTTTGCCCGCTACTGCATCCTCCTCACATATACCATATGATGCCGACTTTGACAAGATTATCGCGCTAGACCTTGTTCCAGCACAGACAGCCGATCTCCGACATATATTGGTATCCTTCAGGGACATCTTCGACTTAGGCGACAACCCTTTAGGTCAGACGTCAGTTGTTTCTCACAGGATCAACACTGTAGACGCCAGCCCAATTCGATGACGTCCTTATCACGTGTCACGTGCAGAGTGACAAGTCATCCAGCGTGAAGTTGATGAAGCTCACAAAAGATGTCATTGAACTATATTGCAGTCCATGGACATCACCAGTAGTTCTAGTAAAAAACAAGGATGGCAGCTGGCGCTTCTACGTCTACTACCGTCACTTAAACAAGGTCATGCGTAAGGACGTCTACCCACTGCCACGGATTGACGATGCCCTCGACTGCCTGCACGGGTCTGCCTATTTCTACTCTATCGACCTGCGTTCGGTATACTGGCAGATTTCCGTCGACGAATTAGACCATGAAAAGACTGCATTTGTTACACCGGATAGACTTTTCCCGTTTAAGGTAATACCCTTTGGCTTATGCAATGCTCCGCCACATTTGAGATAATTATGGACTCCCTGCTACGGGGTTACAAATGGTCAACGTGCCTTTGTTATCTCGATGACGTCATTGTCATTCGAAAGTCACCTTAGCCATCTGTCAGTTGTTCTGGAAGTTTTCAGAACGGCAGGCTTACAGCTGAACTCCTCCAAATGCCGTTTCGGCCGCCAAACAATCACTGTGGTTGGCCATCTTGTCAGTGCTAAGGGCGTGCAACCCAATCCCGGCAAAATTCGCATCGTCAGAGATTTCCCCACACCACGTTCCACGAGAGATGTACGGAGCTTTGTCGGCCTCTGTTCCTTTTTCCGGCGTTTCGTCCACAACTTCGCCGGCATTGCCCATTCCTTGACACATCTACTGAAAAAGGACACGCCGTTTTGTGGGGTCCCCAGCAAGCCAATTCGTTTCGCCGACTTACTGCGTTGCTCACTTCCCCACCCATCTTGGGTCATTTCGATCATTCAGCGTCCACTGCAGTTCACACCGACGTCAGCGGACACGGTATTGACGCTGTCCTCGCCCAGCGGCAACAGGGTCAAACTCGAGTCAGAGGTAGCTGCAGCCAAGATGGAGGTCTTGTCTTGTCTCCTAGGAGATCTTGGCTCATACCCACATGGGGGATTGGCCTCACTGTAGCCACATAATAGATCATTTTTTACAACGCTTGCTAAAAATAATAAAGAGAAATTAGATAGGAACAATAATAATGTTCCTTTGAAAAAAAACGTGAAAAAATTGCAGAAGAATGCGATAAACCAGAATATATAAAACAAATTAACAGGAATGAGGAAGGGGGAGAAAGAATTGGATATATCTGGCAGTACCACTAGCAGCGTATCCTTCCCGTTGCCTGAATGACTTTATGTAGCGCTGACAGCTTTGAAGCTTTGAAGGAGCCCTTTGTGGTGCTATGGCGTATCTTATCATGCCGTTCATATGTGTTAAGGAGACACATAGTTGTATATGTTGCGATAGTCTACCCGGAGCAAAGGCCATATGCGCATGCGCTGTTCACCACACATTTGTTCTCTTTCCGATATTTGTTGCCTGCTTTTTTATTTTTTTTGTCTTGTGTGCTTTAATTTTGGGAGTACTGGTTTGTAGTTGCCGCTTTTGCTATTTTCTGGATTGTTTGCGTTTATGCCTGTATCGCGACATGAGTTGGGACACAACTTGGCTGCGTTTTTCTGCCCTTGTTGATGAAATCTGTAGGCACAGTGATATTTTTTGTTGTCTGTTTCTCTTTTGGAAGTATGTCACTACTTGTCTGCAAACTGACAGCACTTCTATGTTGACCCATAATAATCAGCAATGACTTTATCTTGTATTAGTCCAACCACACTCAAGTCGGATATTGTTGAAAAGTGTAAATCACCATTAACTTTTTTACATATGAACATGCAGTCATTACGCCAAAAATATGATGACTTTTGCATTTTTATAAATGAGTTCGGGTTTTCCTTCTCGGTTATTATGCTGACTGAGACGTGGTACTCTGATCTTGATACCATACATTTAGATGGCTACAGTGCCGTTTCTTTGAATAGGAAATTGAAAAGGGGAGGCGGCGTATGCATGTTCACAAAACTGGGATTTACCTATGACCTCCTCGATGACTTTTCTTGGTCCACAACGGACATTGAGGTAATTTGTACAAAATGCGACAATTTTGTATTTGATGTCGTGTATAGGCCACCTGATGGTAACTTGAGCGAATTTTTCACGTTTCTAGAGGCTATTTTCTCGTTTGTAAACGTAAACCAATACTCTTTAATTTTAGGAGGTGACCTAAACATTGATACGCTGACAAAAACTCCTAAACAGGGCAAATTATCTGCGATTCTCGATTCCCATTTTTTGTTTAATGTAATAACCACCCCCACACGTATCACTGCAACTAGTGAAACTCTTATCGACCTTTTTATTACTAACCTAGCAATTAATGACCTATTTTCTGGTACCATTAATGTGACACTTAGCGACCACCTGCCTATCTATTTAGTAACTGATACGTATAATACGGCAAAAAAAATTCACTGTAAATATAATATATCAAGACATCAACGCGGTTACACTGTCGCAGTTCCGAGATGAACTCGCCAGAACAAGCTGGAACGCAGTTTTTGCGTGCTCTACGGCTGATACTGCACATGACCATTTCATAGAAATTTTTTCTTCGGTATATAAAAAACACTTTCCGTACAAAGAAATAACTAAGCCAAACCGCGCACGTAAGCCTTGGGTAACGTTAAGTATATTGAAAATGATACGTACGAAAAACAGACTGTACCAGGTGTTCTTGAAAAATCGCGATTTGAATGCACTGAAAGCGTTTAGGGCCTACAGAAACAGTCTTTCAAAAACTTTAAGGCAAGCCAAACGCGACTATTACCATACTATTCTTAACGGTATTGTAGATGTCAAGCAAATGTGGAAAAAACTAAACACAATTATATTTTCAAGTAATAGGACGCCCGGTGTCGACGAAATTACAATTGATAATCATATATTTAAAGGAAAAGCATTAGCCAATAAATTCAATGGGTACTTTACTTCTTTGTCAGAAAGTACTTACGACAGAAATGCATTAAGTTACATGCCAACACCTATAGCCCCCTCAATATTTATTGACCCTACGGAGCAAACTGAGGTAAACAACGTTTTCATGAAACTTAAAAAAAGCAAAAGTGAGGACATTGACGGCATAAAAATGGAACCGGTTATCTTTGTTATTGATTTATTATCACCCTGCCTGACGCATATTTATAATATTGTTTTAAGCACAGGTATGTTCCCTAAGCGGAATGAAAAATGCCAAAGTTGCAGTGATTTATAAAGGTGGTGACAAAAATGAAATGAGTAATTACCGGCCAATATCGGTATTACCTATATTTTCAAAGGCTCTAGAAAAAATCATTTTCACTAGAATGTATAAATTTTTAGACTCGCATTCTGTGATTACAACAGCACAATATGGGTTCAGGTCTGGCGTATCGACGGAGACAGCGCTGTTGCATCAAAAAGAGTTGATACTGGGCAACATTGAAGCAAGAAAGCTAACATTAGGCGTATTCATATACTTTTCGAAGGCGTTCGACAGAATTGATCACCAAACCTTGTTAGAAAAATTGTTTTATTACGGGATTAGAGGCATCGCGCTCGATTTAATATAAAGCTACCTTAGTGATCGGTACCAGTGTGTGTCTATAAATAGGCAAACATCTATGCCCAAAAAAATCAAACGCGGTGTACCACAGGAAAGCATATTAGGACCTCTTCTATTTAACCTTTATATCAATGATATTGTAAATGTGGATCACTCAATAACTTACATTATTTATGCAGATGACACAAGCTTATTATTTACGGGAACAAATATAGACGATTTGATAAAAGCAGCTAATAAAACGTTAGTCAATTTTTCGAAATGGTCCTGCCAAAATTCGTTACAGATCAACAGCTCTAAAACCAAAGGCCGTTCTTTTCCGTGCGAAAGGAATGACATGTACGTACACACAAAAACTGATGCTAAATAATTTCAATATCGAACTTTCAGAGACTGTCAAAACTTTGGGCGTCATCTTTCATCAACATATGTTCTGGAATTCTCACACTGAACAATTGTGTATTAAGCTAAGAAAAGCCTTTGGCGTGCTGAGAAGGTGTCAGTCGTTTCTACCGCTCCCCCTGAAACTTCTTATCTTCAATACGCTTTTTTGTTCTCATCTACGCTATTGTCAGTTGGTATGGGCTTCTGGAACTGAAACATCAAAACAAAAAATGTATACACTTCAAAAAAGCGCTTTACGGGCTGTTGCAAATATAGGTTACAGAGAACACACATCCCATTTATTTGTCAAGTTTAAAGTTTTAAAATTTTGTGTTGCATATGAACATAACTTGTTGTTGTCTTTGAGGTCTGAAATTCGAAAGAATTGCACAAACCTGAGAGGCTTAGCACATTTACAGCCGAAAATTTTGTTGCGTTCGATGCGGAGTTCTGAACACTGGCACATCCCCCGACCGCGAACAAATTACGGACTCCAAATGCTAAGGCACTCTGTTCCCCATATACTAAATAAGTTCAAGCTCACAGAACAGCAATTGCGTCTCCTTTTAAGTAGTGATATATTAAACCTGTTTGTATAAGGAGCTATAAACCCAGAAAAATTGCACCCAGTACTGTTAAATGCATGAAATTTTAAGTGTACCCTTTTCTGTTATAGCGTCTTATTTTGGTTGCCTTTTCCCCAATAATTGTTTGTTTGTAAACACCCAAGTGTGCATCTATTCTGTACTTCATAAACAACCATCTAGAATGTTATTTTCTTTTCTTTTTTCTTTCAATCATACGTGAGCACCGTATGGAGTTTGGTGTGCCATTGTTTCTGTTGCCTTGTACAAATGGGAGGTGGGGCTAGTCAAGCTGCTATAGCGCAGCTTTTTTCGTACTTTCCATGCCACAATTGTTTCTTGTTTGTGTAAATCACGGTGTATCGTTGTGGTGAAATAAAATTTCAACTTCAACTTCAACTTCAACAGAATAGCACTGTGGCCCACACCCAACTGACTGGCTCCAAACGATAATAGGGTGGATGTATTGACTGGCAATCCGAGCATACCATCGGTCTTTCAAAAATTGTTCGGCGCAGTGAGGCGAAGCAGCGGCATGTGAGAAGAAAGTGATCTATTGTTTCCGGTTCATTGCAAACTACACATAGGTTAGTTAATGAAAATTCCGATTTGTTGAGATAAAAATTTAACAGAGGAACTCCACAGCGAAAGCTTGTGAGGGTCACCTCACATTGACGGGAAAGGCATTTTGCGGTGTTCCATGTGAACAAGTGCCGAAATTCTTCAGATTGTAGAAGCGACGTTTCGTTCATTTTTAAGATTAACAGGCGTTTGAATCGTTCGGCAGTAATAAAAGGAAACTGTGGAGCTACTAGCACCACCGGAACGGAAAGATGCCGAAGCGAGCGAATCAGCAATTTCATTTAGTTCAATTCCAGCATGCCCGGGGACCCAAATAAACCGAACTTCTGATAGGCTATGCGGTACGAGAGACCAAAATATCCTGAGAAGAGGAGACTTCTTTGCGGACGTTAGATGTGTACATACAGAAAAAGCATCCGAAATAATAATAGCTTTTGATTGCTGATAATTTAGTTTTCGAAGAGCCAATGTAATAGCCAGGAATTCTGCGAGATAAATTGGTGTGAAGTCAGGTAATCGTAGCGCATAAGACCAATTAAGCTGATGAGAAAAAATACCTACTCCAGCCTTCTGAAGATTTTGCGTTGCGTCCGTCGAAATTACTACGTATTTAGAAAAATGACTGAGATGGTCTTGAAGGAGGCCCTCGAGAACATTCTTTGGAAGTAACTTGGCATTTTTCGGAAAAATATCATCAAAAATTAAGTCAAGTGGCACTGAGCATTAAGTTTGGGGAGTTAAATGCCGGAAGGAAACGCGAAGATTTCATAACAGAGACTCGACGAAAATGACTTGGGGTCTTTGATAACGAAACCACGGGCGCTGAAAGAAAGAAACTGAATGTTGTGTTTTGGGTTTTCAGTTTCGGTTTCGGATTGACATTAGAGGATGCCAGGGGGCGCCGCTCTGGCACCTAGGATTTCAAGGCGACTGTAAAATAAAGCAGTGTGTGTTAGATAGCCGTGGAGTGCGGTTGTTGTGCTTTCTTTCGGCGCTACGCGCCAACCCGCGTGTTCGGGCTGATCGGTGTCCCCGCCGGCCACGTACGTCTCCGTCGGCCGTCTTCTTCTTCTTCGGCTTCATCGGGACCAGCCAGCCCCCAACACAGCACTGGCGACGAGGACCTGTAAGAACCCGTTTCGTTCTCCGTGTTCGTGCTAACCCTAGACGCTCTTTGTTCCCAGCAAGGTGGTTACTGCGTGCTGCGTCGCTTCATTTCTTCATTCAGCTACGCCGCCTCTGCCTTCGTCTTCAAACAGTGTACTGGCATCATTTTCTTCTCGTGTGCACCTCTCCATTCTTCTTGCTTGAAATGGCGTCTCCTATTCCACCTCCCCTATTTCTTCGTTCACCCGGAGACCCGCCACTTCCGTGGGCGGACTGGAAATTGGTGTTTCAGGCTTACGCAGACGCGGTCGGGGAGGACGCCAGCAAGCCCGAGCGTCGCAAGGCCCTGCTGCTCAACGCGTTGGGCCCTGCCGGGTTAAAGCTCTTCTATACTTTGGAAGCCACCAACGCGTCGCCGACGCCAGCGTCGGGCAATGCCTTGAAGGATGCTGTTGCTCTTTTCGATGAGCATTTTAAAGATGTTTCGTGCGATTATCTCGCACACGTGAAATTCCAAGAAAGGCGACAATTGCCTGGTGAGCCAGTCGCCGAGTTCATTACTTCTGTTCGAACGCTCGCCGCGTCGTGCGGCTTCGGCGCGCTCGAGGACGATATGATCCGCCATCAGCTTTTCATTGGGGTAGCCTCGCAAAACGTCCGCTGCCGCATGCTTCAACAGGGCTCCTCGATTTCATTATCCAAAGCCCTCTCGATTGCGCGAGAGGACGAGCTTATTCGCTCCCAGTTGGAGCAATTCGCTCCGCATTCAGCGCAGCAACTTTCTGCTGCCGAGGGCCAAGGCGGCGGCTCTTCGTTTCACGGGACGCGTCAACATGGCGGCCCTTCACTTTCGTCTCGGCGCGGCGGCCAACATGGACGCCCGCCTGCACAGTCCTTCCGTGGCGGCCAACATGGCGACCCCTCTGCGTCACGGGGGAGAGGAATCCGACAATATGGCGACCCCATTCCGCCAAATTCTGGTTTTCAGGAACAGCACCGAGCTCCAAATTCGCGTTCGCAAATTTCTTCTCCAAGCGCAACCGCGCATTGCTTTCGTTGTGGATCGGCTCGGCATTTAGCCAATTTTTGCGCAGTGTCCCGCGAGAAACCGCACTTGTCTTGCGTGCGGAAAAATCGGACATTTTCAGTCCGTATGCAATTCCCGTCTAGCAAATCTTCCGGAACCAGTTTCTTCGTCCGCTCCTTCGAGCACTGCACAAACCAATACGGTCACTGTTTTAAATGTAAATGGCCTCCACACTACGTCCGAGCCCACCATCGTAGTTTTAGTGGGCCATGTGCCCTTGTCATTTCTCGTGGACACTGGTGCCTCAGTCTCTTTAATCAGTGCCGCTGACTTTCATAGTCATTTTTCCAACATTCGGCTTTTGCCTTCACACGTCATTCTACAAACATATTCCAAGGAAACGATTGATAATTTAAGTCATTTTACAGCTCAGGTCTCCTATCGCAGTCGCACTGCTTCCATTACTTTTGTGTAACTGCCAATGGTAGCTCGCTTTTGGGACGTGATGCCATCAGGGCTTTGTCCATCAACATCGACGGTGCGTCTATGACGTGTGCTCAAGTCGACGTCCAAGATGATCTTCCGGCCAACGCGCCTTCTGAATTCCACCACCTGTTCACCCGTGAACTGGGTTGTGTGCGCGGTTTTGTGCATAAAGTGATGCGTCGACCAGGTGTGTGCCCTGTGCGTGCCAAGCTGCGCCGCATTCCTCTTCTTCTCCGTGAGCAAGTTTCTGCGGAACTGTCTCGCCTTCAAGCCAGCGGAATCATCGAGCCTGTCTCTGCTTCCGACTGGGTTTCTCCACTGGTCGTCGTCAAGAAAAAAGATGGATCCCTTCGACTATGCGTCGACTTACGAGAACCGAACAAGGCGATCGTCGTAGACGGGTTTCCACTTCCTCACATTGAAGAACTGCTTCATCAGCTCTCCGGAGCAGTGTGTTTCTCCAAGCTGTACCTCGCATCCGCTTATCACCAAGTTGAACTTTCTGAGTGCAGTAGAGACTTAACCACATTTGTAACGCACGAAGGCTTGTATCGGTTTCGCCGCGTGTGTTTCGGGCTTGCATCTGCCCCTGCAGCGTTTCAGAAAATGATGTCAATTATTCTTAAGGGTTGTAATGGCGCCCTTTGATACTTGGATGACATTTTGGTGTGGGGACGTACTCGCGAAGAGCACAATGCTAACTTGCATACTGTTCTCAACCGCATCAGTGAATGTGGTATGAAACTTAATAACAAGTGCATTTTTTCTGTGAATGAGTTACAATTTCTAGGACATAATGTCAGTTCCCGCGGCTTGACACCTGTTTAATCTAAAGTTCAGGCCATTGTCAATGCCCCACGGCCTACTGATGTTAAAACCTTGCAATCTTTTTTAGGTCTTGTTGGTTATTATGCCAAGTTTGTTGCTCACTATGCTGATGTCGTTGAACCACTGCGTACTCTACTTCGTCAAGCACAGCCTTTTAACTGGTCAGCTGAAGCTGAGCAGAGCTTCATTCAACTTAAGTCAATACTGGCCTCAAAGCCAGCTGTTAGTATTTTCAATGAGAAGCTTCCCATCGTCATCACGACGGATGCGTCCGATGTTGGACTGGGAGCAGTGTTTCAACAACTCAGAGATTATCAGCTGATCACTATTGCTTTTGCATCTCGTACATTGACCCCTGCTGAACGCAGATATTCAGTAGGAGAGCGTGAAGCTCTCGCTTGTCTTTTTGCGTGTGAGAAATGGCATGTTTACTTGCGGGGCCGGCACTTTACATTACGTACAGATCACCAAGCACTAGTTGCTCTTCTTTCTGCAGGATCCGAAGGCCGCCGCCCCATTCGCATTTCCCGTTGGTGTGCCAAACTCATATATTATAATTTCAGTGTTCAATATTGTAAAGGTTCTAATAACGTGGTTGCTGAGGCACTGTCGCGCCTTCCTCTTCAGATACCGGTTACTGAAGAGCGGGATGAGGAAGTTGTTTCAGTAGTTACTTCCTGCATTACTAAAGCTGAGCTTCAGGCAGCTACAGCTGCAGATTGCACTTTGTCTCAAGTTCTCAAATATTTACTTGAAGGATGGCCTTCCAAATGTGCTCTTGCTTCTGAATTCTTGCCTTACTTCGCAGTGCGACAGGAACTGTCTTGTGTCGAGGACTTGCTTTTCCGCGATGAACGCGTGATTCCCCCTGCTTCTTTCCGTAACAAGCTAATGCAGCTTGCCCATGAGGCCCATCCTGGCATTGTCCGCACCAAACAGAATCTCAGAGACAGGTACTGGTGGCCAGCCTTAGATAAGCAGGTCGAGCATGCAGTTTACAACTGCCATATATGTCAGGTAGCTGACAAGTCTGCCAAACCTGCATTTTCTCCGTTGCAGCCAGTCCAGTGGCCTGATCGGCCTTGGCAGAAACTCGGCATGGACATCATCGGTCCTTTGCATAATGTTCCGCAAAATGCCCGGTTCATTGTTTCTCTCATCGACTACCATTCCAAATGGCCAGAAATTTGTTTCACACATACGGTTACTTCTGAGGTCATCATTGAGTTTGTGTCTTCAATCTTCAGCCGGGAAGGTTTTCCTGATGCCATAGTTACGGACAATGGTCCACAGTTTCAGTCCCAACATTTCGAGGCTTTTCTTTCACAACGAGGAATTCAGCACCTGAGGTCATCAGTTTTCTATCCCCAATCAAATGGGCAAATCGAGCACTTTAATCGCTTTCTGAAGGAACATATCCAGATCGCCCAATTAGAGCACCGTCCCCTCAAGCAAGTCTTGACTGAATGTTTAGCTTCGTACAGGTTCACACCACAAGGCACCACTGGAGTGTCTCTTGCTCAACTTTTCCACGGTAGGCAACCGCGAGTTGCTCTCGACATAATCTCTTTGCCTTGTAACATAGCAGTGTCTTCTCCTGATCGAATCCGTACCAGGGTTTTTTCTCAGCAACAAGCAATGAAAAAGTATGTCGACACCCGTCGAGGTGCAAAGCACTCCAAAGTTCGCACTGGCGATCTAGTCAAGGTTCGTGTGCCAGGCAAGCGCCCCAAGTATCTGGGTCCTTACAAAGTCTTGGGCCAGGTTAGCCCCACTTCTTTTCGCTTAAGTGATGGTAACATCTGGAATGCTTCGCGCCTTGTTATTTTTCATACGGATTCGCCTTCAACAACTAAAAGTCTTCCTCATCACGTTCAGTTCACGCCTTTCAACTACGCATCAGACTGTTACATGTGGCCTCCATGTACAGGCATTTCTTCTTCAAGGGGGGAGGAGTTACCAGGCGGTGTCGCTGGTTCAAGTACACCAAGTCATACGGTTCACTTCGAACCTTCAAATACGGCTGAGACCGTTGAACCAGACTCCGGTCCGCAAAATTCTTCCAAAGCTCATGCTGCGAGCTCTGATGAGACCCCAAATTTTAACGCTCGTTCAGAGCCTTCACAATCTTCCACTCAAGGTGCAGAGACACCTGATTCTACACCCAAAAGGGCCCGCCCTAAGCGGAAGCGGCAGAAGCCGCGTCGGTTCGAAGACTACGTGATGTAGAACTCTTGTTCCGAACAGTTGTGTACAATTTTTTTTGTCAGTGCATTTTCAGGACTTGTAGTGTGCGTGTGCCGTGCTCTGAATATTCATGTGTTCTAATGTACATACCTTGTAAAATATGTTGGTATCGAGCATGTATAAATATAAACAGTGTATAGGTGTGCTTTTTTCGAGGAGGGTTGATTGTTGTGTTTTGGGTTTTCAGTTTCGGGTTCGGATTGACATTAGAGGATGCCAGGGGGCGCCGCTCTGGCACCTAGGATTTCAAGGCGACTGTAAAATAAAGCAGTGTGTGTTAGGTAGCCGTGGAGTGCGGTTGTTGTGCTTTCTTTCGGCGCTACGCGCCAACCCGCGTGTTCGGGCTGGTCGGTGTCCCCACCGGCCGCGTACGTCTCCGTCGGCCGTCTTCTTCGGCTTCGTCGGGACCAGCCAACCCCCAACACAGCACTGGATGTTTGATGAAAATTGTCTGTGAACAGAAGAGAGGCGCATCGTAAAGTTTTAAATATATTTGCACAGTAAGCTGTCGAAATCTAGCATCAAGTGGAATGATTCTAGCTTCCAAATAAAGCACGCTATTCGCGACACACCTAGGTAGCCCGAGACACAGCCGCAGAGCTTGCCTTTCTAGCAATACAAGAGGTCTTAATTTGTACTCAGCACTTCCATAAAACAGAACGCAGCCAAACTCCAGAATTGGGCGTACGTAAAGTTTGTATATCATAAGTAACGTATCCCTGCGCATCCCTGAATTATTATTGCAAAACCGGCGGAGCAATCCTACGGTGCTTTCTGCTTTACGGGTATTTGATTCTATTTGTTGCTGCCAATTTAAATTGTACACGTAAACAATACCAAAATATTTTAGCGCTGTTACTTGTGGAATCGAATCATTTCGATAATGCAGTGAAAGAAATACGGGAACGGATAGAGGGAATACAAGCAGAGCACATTTGCAACAGCAACAACAACACGAGCGGTGGTGGTAGTGGTTAGAATGAAGAGGAAAAAGGCACCTAATTTCTGTCTGCCTTCAGGCGACACGGCGCAGTGCCTTATAGGGGTGGGGAGAAGGAGGGATAAAAAGAATAGAAGGAAAAGAGACGGAGAAGAAGACAGCCAAGCGAGAGAAAAAGAAGGAGATAGGAAAGTGGGGATCCGGTCGAAGCAGTCCAAGGGCGGGGCGCCACAATGCGAGAGCTGCACGGCTTCAGGAGACCGCGGAGGGCGAACAAGTCGGCGGGAGCTACGCTGAAGTCGGAGATCGCGAGGGCACAACCGTCCAGCTTGAAATCCTACGAGCGAATCCCACGAGCGCGGTCGCTTTCATCGTCTTCGTCGTCTACCTGATGCTCTCTCATTGCCTATGTCGTGTAACAATATTTTAACACGAAATTAGCCAGAAAGTACAAGTGTACCGTTTGTAAATTTTTGCTTTTTTTCTACGCGAGGTTACGTATTGTCGCGTAAAAGCCGTCCAGACGTGTTCGAACTCTCGGACAGACTGGGCTCAGAGTGGGTTCTAAGCCAGTGCCTCCTCTATTTTTTCTGTGCCTATTGCGACGCGCCCGTTCCCTTTGCTCTACGATCGGGGCTCCATTTCTCCGAGTGACCGCGTGGTGGCGTCAGGTTATTACCCTGATGCATGGCCTCTCCTTGCTTTCCTGCTATGGGTGGATGTGGCGCAGCCACTGGCGTTTTCCAATTTTATGCGATTACTTTCCTTCTTATTCGGTAATTTCACATTCGTGCGTTTGCTTTGGTAACGTATTACCAAAAAAAAAACGAGTCGCAAGGTGTTCTATTCTTCGTTTGCAAGCGCTCGAATGAGTGCTCTGGCGAATATCGATCACGATCGAAATATAAGTGGAATTTTAAGGTTGATGTAATGAAACAAGGCATAGCCATTTTATATGCACAAAAAACAAAAATAAAAATAAATGAGTCAGCACAGGTTAATAAACAACCGCTTCAACTGAAACCACTTGTCAGTCCAACGTTTAAGGTGCGCGCATGTCGTGCAAGCTTTTTAAAGGTTCATAAACTTCCGTGACGACGGCTTCCTTTGGTAAAGAATGGCCACAGATTTTTTATCAGTGAAGTCGACAGCATAGTTTGTGAACAGCGGCTTCATGAACTTTCTGTACAGAAGTTCTATTAATTTCTGCCGTTAGATTTGCTAACAATGGTCACACAGCAGCACTGGCAGGCCAACAATTACATCCGCACTCTTCACGACGCACGTCTGTAGAGACTTAAGGAGAGCTGCGCAGTGCAGAAGCACCACGTCCACAAATCTTTTCAGGGCACGCAGCACACGCATGAGCTCCGCAGTGGGGTAGCACAAGCCACCTCTGTCCTGGTGGGAAATCAAGCCTTCGTAGCACTTTGGCCTTCAAGACTAACGACACGCAGCGTTCGCAGTCAGTCTTTTCACTCACGACGCGAGATATGTATCCTGCGATGAGAGAAACTGCTGCTATATCTGTCGTGGGCATAACCGGCTTCGTCGAAGTCCAGAGTTCCTGCAGTAGGTGCTGCGCCGAGTTCACTACTGCGATCGCGCTTCTTATTGATGTGCTGCTTGACTAGCCGCTCCTAATAATGCTCTCCGAGGAAGCGAACAAAGCTGAGCTCTGCACATTGCTTGTGTGGGAAGCCCCAACGATGCGTGTCTTCAGCATATTCTCAAGGCCCGCAAAAGCGCTTCTGACATCAAGCTTATAATTGAATGCTTTTTTTTCAATGGGGCGCTTGTCATCTTGAGCTCTTCAAAAAAGACATCGACCATCTGATATGCCATTGCCCTCGATTAGCCTCTAAAGGACAGAAGCTTTCAGACGCATTGCTACAATTGGACGATCGGCCACTCTCTATGCAGATGCTACTGGAACACCGCCCTCGCCTTTCGTCGGCTCAAAAAGCAGTCAAAGCTGTCTTGTGATTTTTAGGACTACAGGCCTACGTGACTACCTTGAACTTTTGTGTAGGGCCACTGCTGCATACGCGTCAGCCCATTGACTGACAATCCTTTTTTTCTCGTTCTCTTCTCTTTCCTCTCTCTCTCAACTTTGTGCCCCCTTCCCGTTCCTCCAGCATAGGGTAGCAAACCGAGTATGTGCCTGGTTAACCTCCCTGCCTTCTCTCTTGTTCAACTCTTTTTTGAGCTCTTCAATGTATTAAAAAAAACATGCTCCAGCCAATGAAATCCGGAGTCCTCAGGATCGTAAAACTGCCTGGTGTCCGGATGGTTCTGGTGAATATGCTGCTGGCAGTTGCTGACGTCCATGAAAGTAAACTATTGCTCACAATATTCAAGAACTCAGCCTTTAGTCCAACGCTGGCGAACTTTGCGTCGCTCGTTTGCCCGGCAGGATCTTTCATGAAGGACAAAGCCGCTGTCACGGCTGGTGAAAACAACTGAACGGCAGGCTTGACCCTCATTTTTTTCGGTGGGATAGACGTGTTTACTCGTGAGAAAATGGACAGGCTTGATAATCGAGCCCCGCTGCATCTGGTAGAGGTCCTTTATGTAGGTTGAAGAAATTTCACCATTTATTCCCAATTTTCGTGCTAGAAATTGTGATCGGATGTTTTTGAAGATGTGACTGTGATCGAATGCCAGAAACAAACTGCGGCTTGGGTCGGCGGGATGACGCACTCGGGTTTTCGGTTAACGACCTGGTAATATTTCTATTGCAGCGACGTTTATTTTGAGGTTGTCCATCAGAACTCGAACTATCTCGAATCCATTTCTTCAGTTTTCTTGATGACGTGCTTGGCCGTTTCTGTAAGTAGTTCACCAGTGCATGATCTAGTAAAAAAGTATCCCACTGGGATCCGAAACCTAGCGTGAAGGCTACAGATCAAAAAAGCACAAAAGCAAGTTCGCAAATTCACTTCTTTCCGAGTGTGACAGTACTTGGTTGAGAGCACCCATGTGAATGTCTCCCAAGAAGGCGTCTTATTGTTTGCGGTATTCAAGCTATTACTTTAGTCTGATTTTGTCTATGATGAGGCTGAAAATTTTGGCTTCCTCCAACCCGAAGCACTTGGTTTCTGTGTTGAGCCTCTGCTACACTAGCTCACTGAAGCCTACTTCTCCGGCAGTTGTTTCCATGTATCTATGTAGCGTAGTTTTGCACTAGAGTGCGAGGAGCTCGGTCCTGATATACTGGTATGACTTTGTTGAGAGGCTTCTCAGAATTACGCACTGTCGTATAGTGGTTTCACACCTATTTGGTTTTTTAACCTTGTAGTTTAGGACTTGGTTCATTATCACTCCGGCTTTAGGGCAGCTTTGATCGCAGTCTCTGGCTACTTGAAGAAATTTTCTTACATTGCACTCTTCCTTTAATCTATGCAGCTCTTTCTTGTAGGCATCTACTAATTCCTGCAGCCTTTCATTTTGTTGCTTCTACGCCCTTTCTTTGTCGCGTCATTTTTTTGCATCAAGAAGGCTGTTACGGAGCTTCTGCTGTCGGCTTGAACACCATTTTTTTGCATCAAGAAGGCTGTTACGGAGCTTCTGCTGTGGGCTTGGCAGCACCGTGTTCGGGCGGTTGCTCATGAATTTCTACTTTTTCGTCCAGATCGCCCTGCTGCGGGTGGATTCCGTCGTTGGCCCGGCGGAACTCTTCCTATCACGGGGAAACATCGCCGCGCCTGCGCCGGACAGCCCCGTCCACGAAGAACCATCATGGAAAGCAACGCCTCAAGTGCCCCTTTCCTACCATGTGGTCAACCGAGTGACGTCAGCGGACACGCTTGAGCTTCAGCATAAAACCCGGAGCCATCTTCAGCAGTCTTTCAGTGGGCTTGGCAGCACCGTGTTCGGGCGGTTGCTCATGAATTTCTACTTTTTCGTCCAGATCGCCCTGCTGCGGGTGGATTCCGTCGTTGGCCCGGCGGAACTCTTCCTATCACGGGGAAACATCGCCGCGCCTGCGCCGGACAGCCCCGTCCACGAAGAACCATCATGGAAAGCAACGCCTCAAGTGCCCCTTTCCTACCATGTGGTCAACCGAGTGACGTCAGCGGACACGCTTGAGCTTCAGCATAAAACCCGGAGCCATCTTCAGCAGTCTTTCAGTGGGCTTGGCAGCACCGTGTTCGGGCGGTTGCTCATGAATTTCTACTTTTTCGTCCAGATCGCCCTGCTGCGGGTGGATTCCGTCGTTGGCCCGGCGGAACTCTTCCTATCACGGGGAAACATCGCCGCGCCTGCGCCGGACAGCCCCGTCCACGAAGAACCATCATGGAAAGCAACGCCTCAAGTGCCCCTTTCCTACCATGTGGTCAACCGAGTGACGTCAGCGGACACGCTTGAGCTTCAGCATAAAACCCGGAGCCATCTTCAGCAGTCTTTCAGTGGGCTTGGCAGCACCGTGTTCGGGCGGTTGCTCATGAATTTCTACTTTTTCGTCCAGGTGGGTGACAAACATTCTGTCTGCTCTATTAGAGACGATTCGCTCACTTTAGTAGTGCTGCCGGGCCCACAGAGTCTGCTTTCTTCATTTTGTTATTGTTTTCTTGTTATTAGGCTACTGCTGTTAACATCAGGTGATGTGGAGTTAAACCCTGGACCCCGCTCAGACTCAGAGTCTGGTTCAGAAGCCACTTTAAATAGCCAGCTCCTTAAGAAAATTCTAAAGGAACAAACAAAGACGAATAAAGTGCTCACTGCTCTTTCTGAAAACTTAAAACACGTAGAAACTACAGTAAGCAACGTACAGAAAAGATTGACCGCTATGGAAAAAGAGTTAGCTCGCCTACAGCAATTTGAGGATAAACTCGCCGAGCATGAGGTGATGACCGTAGAAACTAATAAACTGGTGCGAGAGCTATCAGTTAAGGTAGAAGACTTGGAAAACAGGAGCCGCCGGAATAACATAATAATCTATGGCGTGGAAGAGGGTGATAACGAACAAAATGCAGATTTGCAACAGCGTATTGTTAAGGGCATTTTTAAAGACATCCTCAAGGTGAATGTTACATCTGTAGAACGCATGCACCGAATTGGCAGGAAAACACAAAATCGAGAGCGGCCAGTAATTCTTAAGCTGTACAATTTCTCTGAAAAAATGTTAGTCCTTCGTAATTGCAACAAACTGAAGGGAACAGCGATATCGATATCCGAAGACTTTTCCGCACGAGTTCGGGGCCTGCGCAAAAAGCTATGGCAATCAGCAAAGAAAGATCGGGACAATGGTGCTAAGGTCACTCTTGTATTCGATAAACTAAAGATAGATGACGACTTGTACGTATGGGATGAAGCAAAAAATGCAAGAGTTTCCCTGATAAGGGCACGTCACGATGGTCGCGCGAAAAGCAACGCGTGACACCCGCAAGCCGCCACACCGTTTTCATTGATATGTTTGAATGCCCGAAGCATTGTTAACAAAACTGATAAGCTAGAAGAATTGTTATTTTCGTACACTCCTGATATTGTCGTGATAACCGAAACGTGGCTGCACCCAGACATTCTTGATTTTGAAATTGTTCCTTCTTCATACTGCCTACTTCGGTCAGATCGTGACGGTCGCGGGGGCGGGGTCGCCATTGCAATAAAACGTGGTTTGCAATATCGTAAAGAAAAGGGTATCGCGAATCATGAAAGCGTTTGGTGCACAATATTTGCTCACGATGCTCCAGTACTGATCGGTGGCATTTACAGAAAGCCAAATGCGTCTGATGATTACCTTTTACAAATACATGACTATCTGGTTGATAAGGTTACCCCCCGTACCAAATTAATACTTACTGGAGATTTCAATCTCGCTATTGACTGGGAAAACTTAACAAGTACTAGAAATACCGCCAACAGCGAGCTATTATACGATTTAATGTTCAATTTTTCATTGTCCCAGTTGGTCCAGGAACCAACCCGAGTTCAAGGAAACACTCACTCCATACTAGACCTAGCTTTTCTTTCCGATAAGCTATCCGGTAAAGCCACTGTAGAAGATGGAATATCTGACCACAAAATGTTAATCATAACTTTTAACCTTGAATGCTTAAATACCAAACCCGATGGCACAAATTCACGGATAGCCGTGAAAGACTACACCAGAGCTAATGATGTTTGTGTTATTGATTACCTCGACACAGCACTAGAGACTTTTTCTCTAGAGGAATGTGAGGGTGTTAATGGTATGTGGATTCAACTGAAAAAAATAATTACGTACTGTGAACAAAATTTTATCCCAACGAAACTAAAACGCACACAAAGAAAAACACCATGGATCAATCGCCGTATTATTCACCTTAAAAGAAGGGTACAGAGAATGCGTAAGAAAAAGAGGAATCCAATCATCTTAAAGGAACTTGCATCTCAGCTTAAGGCGGAAATTAGAAATGCAAGACAAATTTTTTTTTCACATACGTTATCTCGCTTCATGACGGATCAGCCGCAAAAATTTTGGCGTTTCTTGGCACGGCCTGAAAACCCAACAACTGAAGTAGAAATTGAGGGTACTATCGTAAAGGACGCGCAGACCGTTTCCAATGCTTTCAATAGGTATTTTCAGTCGGTATTTACACGAGCATGCGCACCAAGCAGCCCTGTTGCTCCGGTGCAACCTTCTTTAATGCCCGATGTCGTTGTCACTACGGAAGGTATTCTGAACCTGCTGTTGCAGATCGATGTTAAGAAATCAGTGGGTCCTGACAATATTTCAAATGTATTCCTTCGACGCTACGCAGAGCAACTATGTCCTTTCCTTGAAGCAATTTTTAAAGCATCCCTGCTAACAGCTTCTTTACCTGCCGACTGGTTGTGTGCAAAGGTTATTCCAATTCATAAAGGCGGGAGCAAGCTGTCCATAGAAACATTCAGGCCTATCTCGCTAACTAGCTGCTGCTGTAAATTATTGGAACATGTAATCAACAAGGCAATAATTACTTATTTAGAAGACAACAACTTATTGCACCCAAACCAACACGGATTCCGTAAAAACCTGTCTACCGTTACTCAACTCTTGGAAATAACGCATGACTTCGTAACTACTATTAACTCACAATTGCAAACCGACTCCATATTTATAGACTTCGCCAAAGCTTTTGATAAGGTGCCTCACAGTAAATTGATTGACAAACTTGTGTCTATTGGTATTAACAGTAACATAATAGCATGGATAAAAATGTATCTATCAAATCGAAGCCAGTATGTAACCGTAAACAACACAGCCTCTGATTCATTGGAAGTTTTTTCCGGAGTACCACAAGGTTCTGTTTTAGGACCCATCTTGTTCCTAATATATGTTAATGATATCTATATGTGCCTTGAGCCTAACGTTAAAATGAGATTATTCGCTGACGACTGCGTGATCTACACCACTATCCGCACAACTGATGACCAGCTTAGACTTAATACCACACTAGCTAATATTGCATGTTGGTGTCTTGAGTGGGGAATGGAAATTAACGTGTCAAAAACAGCTTGTCTTAGCATAACTCGCAGAAAAACAATCCAGCATTTTAGTTACAATTTGGCCGGCACAAACATTGCAAGAAACGACGCTGTTAAATACTTGGGCGTTACCTTTACAAGTAAACTGAAGTGGGACGCACATATAAGCAGCACATACACAAAAGCCTATCGCCAGCTGGGGTTCCTGCGTCGAAAACTAGCATTGGCGCCTCCTAATGTAAAGATGATAGCATATAAATCTCTCATAAGGCCGATCCTCGAGTACGCCAGCATTGTTTGGAACCCCCACCAAAAATATCTTTCCGACAAATTAGAAATCGTCCAACGCAAGGCCCTTCGCTTTATTTATTCTAAGTATTCGAGGCATGACAGTGTCACTGAGCTGCGCAGGCGGGCATGCTTGCCGACCCTTGCAGCCCGTCGCCGTGTCTCTTCCTTAAAGTTTATTTTTCTTTTGTATCACAACGGTTTAAACATAGATAAAGACAACTATATAAAGCCGCCTAACCAGCACTCCCGTCGTACCAACCACAATAAGTGCATTAGACCATTTATGTCACGCTGTGACACTTTTAAATATTCATTCTTCCCGTCAGCAGTGGAAGAGTGGAACAAATTGCCACGTGAATGCGTTAATCATTCCTCTGTAGATTCATTTGTTCGGAATCTAGAAAGCCTGTTTTATGAAGACTAAAAGCAACTTTTGTTTTTTTTTATGTTTGTGAGCGCTTCCGAACACACTGATCACAGTAGCCCCTGCTGATACCTCGATGTTTTGTGACCTGTCCATGATTTTGTACAATTGCTTTCATCGTACAAGTTTTATTTTCACCATCATCTTGTGATTCTGTTTCTTCCGCTATGTGCGATATTGCCTGGTTTGTACGCGACTGTGTATATTTGCTCGCCCACCCTGTATGAGCCTGAGAAAGGCTTACAGTATTAAATAAATAAATAAAAATGTCCCCAAGGCACGTGCACCTGCAACCTTTTCTGCCAGCTTCGCATCAGTTGGCTCAAGAATGTTTGCGGAATGACAGTAGTGACTAGCTGCTGCTACAAAAGGCAAGTCTTGAATGTTGCTTGGAGCAACACTTTCTGGTTGTTGCCGGCTACTGGGCTCAGCGGCTTCCTCAAGCGTGTTTGCACAAACGTCTGGCGCCAGTGCAGGGCACGAATCGATTTCCTGACTTGGCAGACTTGCCAACGTGTCCATTGACGAATCGCGCTTTCTTTTTTGACTGCTGCTGCAGCTTCTCACTTTTGGTAGCTCCTTCCTCATGTAGGATGGGTAATGCGGAAAGGCGCTAGGCACCGCATCAGGCTTTTGCGTGCGTCTTTTGGTATTTTACTAAAGTCAGTCTCCACAAAATGTAGGCTGCGCACGTCCAAGTAATTTGAAGTGGAATTCGATACCCAGTTCTTTCGCGCGATAACTCGTAGTCATCGTTCACGTAGCTCAGAGTTCGCTAGAATTTCGAGAAAGGACACACCTGCTTCTTTCGCTGGCTAGAAATGCAGAACGGAACGCAACAGCAGCGCATGGTGACCGATGAAAAAGCAGGATGACATCACCGCTGAAGCAAACAACTGCCACTGTGACCAAGCGACGGGTTAAACTTGTCGACTGCAAGGTGACTGCGACGCGAATTATCACTCTGGTTAGATGCATATTGACAGTTTATTTCATCTTTATTATTTATTACGCGTGAATATGACTTATTTGAATGTGATGGCAACAACTGCGAGCATAGTTCGCGATTACTCAAAGCAGACGACAAAAAATTGCCGCAGTTTCCCGAGTGGGAACACTGGTTAGCATGTGGAACATATATGTTGAACTGCCATAAATGTGGTTTTAATTTGCGAAATGCGTGTGTGTTATGAGTAAACACGAGTGAACACGCACGCACGTATGCTGCGAAAGACGATGTTTTTTGATGAGACACTTTGGGTATTTTGAGCAAGTGGCTTTATAGTCCGTAATTTGAAGGGTGAGTGGGTCTGGTTGCAGCGGTCGAAGGTCGAAATTTGCAAAGACGTGGTCGATGTACGTCCCGCGAACCGTGGTCGGATGATGTTTGCCGTCGTGCGTTGCTCGTTTCAGCGAGTGCCGCGACTTCAGGTAGTCGACCACCCAATCATTCTTGATGACGTCGACGTTGAAGTCGCCAACTATTACGAAGGGATCGTTGCGGTCGTTGTTTCAGGTATTCTTCCACGGATTCGTCGACGTACTTCTCCAAGGTGGCAGCGATAGGTTGGGCGCGAGGTACATCGTCATGACGTCGTTCGTTAGCATACATTTTCACCAGCAACATCGGACGTGGAGCGACCGCACAAACCAACCGAAGAAGGGCGGCGCGCCCCGACATTCAGTTATTTATAGCGAGCGCCGGCCTCGGCCTGCGCATGCGTGCGTTAGCATACAGCTGGCGCACGTAAAACTAAAGGTCGCGCAAAGGGGAGAAGCGAGCGCAGCACGCGCTGTGTTGAGAGGAGGAAGGGATGCACAGATGGCTGGTGGAGAAGGAAGGGAGGCTGCGGACGGCGACGGCGTATGACTAGCCCCTAGTGTAACATGCTCCGCATGTAAAAAGCGCAGAAAACCGGCGCGCGCGTGAGCGGTGGCGAGCGTCGTCTGCTAGAGGGTAATAGGGAGTTTTAGTGCTGGGTACGCAGGCGGCTTGCGTACGCAAGACGATGGGGCGACGGTATTGCGCATGCGCGAAGCCCCAAACAGATGCGTCGCAAGATCGCTGAGGCGATGGGGCCATGCGTCCGCGCGGTCCACCTTCGCCAGAACTCACGGTATCCGCACTGCGGATACTCTAGCCGTCGAGTTAAAATAAGCCAAAGTGCGAGTACTTATAGCGATTACACGGTTTCAGCCAGATTTCCAAAGCTAGAATGGCCAGGAACATAGGAACTATAAAGCATATGCCAGCCCCAGACCAGCTGAATAGGTGGCGCCATCTAGTGCGGCCATAGTGAAACAGACAACCACAACTTTGTTTTGCAGAAACATTGTGCATTGTACATCTGGTGCAAAAACTGCGCAGCGACAATACTACAAACGAGTAACCTTTTTATTCATTTTTACCTCAAAAACATAACGCGTAAGCTAGCATGTTCATGACTGCGGTTGCACGAAGTGTCACAAGATGTCGACACTGTCGTTACAAAAACTTTGTATTTCACTTTTTTGCGTATACCAGATTACTGTACACAATAAAAAAAGTGTCCTGATCACTATGTATGTTTAATTTAACATTTTAAATCATAAAAAGACCTAAATAATACTTACGCGACAAGACGCTGTGGCTCTGCGAGCGCGTGTGACCATCGTACGGCTTGCGTTTGCGTACGTGCCACCATGGCGCCAACTAAAAGGAATTTCTGGTTGGGTATGGGTTGGGCACGCAACGCCGCGCGCTCCCAAGCCAGCAAGGCCCCAAGAGAATGCGTACCCAGCACTAAAACTCCCTAATAGTGCAGAGCTGCCAAGCGGCGTCGAGGGGCAGAATCAAGAGAGTAAAAGGAGGGGGCATGCCGGGCACGACGGCACTCAGCGGCAGGCACAAAGAAATGTAGGAGGTGTTGTCCAAGCAGTCTGCGTAGACTCTCCACGTGCTGCCTAAGAATTGAAACACAGCTCCTTCTGGAGTTACCGCTTCGCCAGTTAAGTTACCTAAAATATGGGGAGTGTCCAAAGCGCCGGCTCCTACGTGGACCTTTTGCGGTGAACTTCCGCGCCCACCGCTGCTGCGCCGGACCCGTTAAGGTCCATAGATAAAACAAGTTTCCAAGGTAGCGTCACTTATTGTTCTCGAGCCGCCCTCCTCACTCTCTCTATTACTCCTCTTGTTCTCTGCCATCCGCGTCTGTAATTGGTGCATTTCTTGCACGTGATTTTGCAAATGGCTGGTGGAGTTATTTATTATCAGTATGCAAAATGTTCAAACGAGTACGCATGCGCATATAGCTCCAGAATTTTTGCCGTAACCAAATACGAAATCGTAGCCAGGACATCAACTGAAGAGGAAAAGCGCTTCAGTGTGCTCCAAGTCGACCTAGATTGCTTCGCGGTGCTTGTTAAATGCAATATCCGTGTTTTTCAACAATGCTGCGTTGACGTAAAACAAAGGGAAACGGTGTCACTCTCTTCAACTTACCTTGTGCTATCCTAAATGAAGCACGCCGTGGAGTATAGCTATGAAACATTTTATGCGAACGCTTTGGTAGAACTCCGTCAACGTACGTCAACGCGGATCTGCGAAGCGAGTTTATTTGTCGGTTTTTATTGAAACGCCAGGCGCGCGTCTGATGCGCGTCTAGTGCACGCCAGTTCGTACAAATAGTTTTGCGTATGCACATATACAGAGCCGCTGGAGGGTGTATTCAACGCACTTTCAGAAACATTTCACGCTTGACCAGTTCACGCTTGAGCCGAAACGCGCTGCTTCGAGATACCTCAACAGTAGAACTCTCACTTTTCAGGATGTTCCAAGCACCGCATCAGAATCACCTGGCATCACGATTGTTCAAATGCGCACATTAAAAAAAAAACATCATCGCAGGGCTGCTAGTCAAGTGGTCGTACCAGTCTGGCCGTAGTTTTTTTTTCTTACGCGTGCACAAGCCGGCTGTAATCACTCATCACAACGTCACGCCCTGTGGTAACTGACAAGATCCAGCAAGAAGTGCATTCACTGTGTCACAGCACGAACAAAACACATTCGGAGAACTGGACGAAGTACGAGGAAGGACGCAAGACGCCGTGGTTAGTGGTGTAAAATATAGAACTGCACAACGTTGCCCCGCCGCGGTGGTCTAGTGGCTAAGGTACTCGGCTGCTGACCCACAGGGCGCGGGTTCGAATCCCGGCTGCAGCGGCTGCATTTCCGATGGAGGCGGAAATGTTGTAGGCCCGTGTGCTCAGATTTGGGTGCACGTTAAAGAACCCCAGGTGGTCAAAATTTCCGGAGCCCTCCACTACGGCGTCTCTCATAATCATATGGTGGTTTTGGGACGTTAAACCCCACATATCAATCAATCAAAAGAACTGCACAACGTTGCTATTATAGTAGCACACATGCCGCTTGCTCTTGTGTTGTACCGTTTTCGTTCATATTGGTAAACGTTTATTGTATGACTCGTTTCGTTTTATCTTGTTTCACTTACGTGTATTGACCATAGCAACTGAATCCAAACTTTCGCTTTTTGATGAAAGTTTTGAACCTTCTAGGGGCGCTCCAGGAACGTGGGCGAGAAGGAAAGGGAAACGTGTCGCTACCTGGGAAACTTGTTTCATCTAGGGACCTTAGGACCCATTCGAGTAAGTGTATACTCTAGGACCCGTGGGCTTTCCGCACTCTGAAGAACGCGGGAAGCGAGGGGCGTCTGCTACGCGCGGTAGTTTTTGATCTGTATTTGCTAGCAGGGCGCTTGTAGTGTGCTCAACTTTGATTATGAGGAGTGGAATGGAGCTCACCCATCGTTAAGAGAGAGAGAGAGAGAAATAAATAAAAGGAAGAAACAGGGAGGTTAACCGAGAACTGGTTCGCTACCCTGTACAGGGGTGGGAAAAAGGGTCGGAAAGAGAATAGAGATAGAGAGATATATTCTTATTGTGTATGAAGTGGACGAGGACCTAAACGGAAGCGAGGATTCTTTGGATCAGGTAATTAACAGTAAGGTTATTACAGGCCTTTTGAAGATGAACCATATTTCTATTGAACGAGCACACAGGTTTGGGAAACCTAACAATGAAACAACAAGGCCAATCATTTGCAAGCTGTTAGATTACCATGATAAAGAGAGAGTCCTATATAATTGTTGCCGCCTGAAAGGTAGGAATATTTCCATTGGTGACGATTTTTCTTCCCGTGTGCGAGACATTCGAAGAAAGTTATGAAACAGTGCAAAGGCAAACAAGGTATCGGGCGACAAGGTTTTCCTTGTGTACGACAAAGTGAAAATTAACAAAGTTCTTTATCAATGGGATGATGCTACAAATGATAAATTGCCGCTATTAACTGGCCCCATTGAATCATCTGCTCCAAAAAACCCTCAAAGCGAAGGACCGTACCTGCGAAGCCGCCGCCAACAGTAAGAGACGAAATAAGATTTGTGAATGTTAACTGTCGTAGCGTTCCCAACAAAGCAGAGTCCCTGGAATCTGTGCTTGTTGGGCTTGATTCTCACTTCGTAGCTTTAACAGAAGCCAGGCTAACAAAAGAAGTGTATGAGTACGAAATAGCACCACCCAACTACGCAGTCCAGCGTAAAGACAGGCCTACACGAGGCGGGGGCGTTGTGCTCTTAATCAAAAGTGACAGCACGCTCACGGTGCTCCCAGAAGTCGAAAATGTTGAAGCTATTTTCTGTAGGTTAGAGCTCGGTTCATGCTTTCTTATTGTCGGATGGTGTTATTGAAGATCGGCGGAATCAGAATTTATGCCGTCACTCTACCATTATATGGAACAGCACGTGCTCAATGCGAGACTGGTTTTGTTAGGGGATTTTAATCTTCCTGACATAAAATGGCAGAAGATGCAGTTCCCCTCAGCTAAAACCCTTATAGACACCATGCTCCGGTTTGATATCTGGCAAATAGTCGATAGGCCTACACGCGTACAGGGCAACTCTGCAAGTATACTCGATCTCGTATTTCTGAGCGACCATTTCCCGCCAGAGAAAACTAGCTTTGACATACTGAATGACCTTTCGGATCATAAGGTTATCTTTTGCAGCGTCCCTCTCAAAGACGTACAAATTCCTTGAAAGTCTCGAGTTACATACCCAAGCTTCAGTTCTGCAGATGATAGCAGTATATTAAATCGCCTAATTATTAAACTGGATGATTTCAGAGATCTCTCAGAGACCACAACTTCTGATATTGACGCGCTTTGGCGAATATTCAAAAATATAATTTCTCAGTGCATAAAAAGCTACGTTCCTACTAAGACCAAAAAAACTAAACACCATAACCCATGGATCACTCGAAACATAATCCATGCCAAACATAAAGTAAAGCGATTGAGGAAGCGCTTGAGATTAAACCCTGGACACGTGTCAAGAACAAATTTTAGAAACGCAATTGAGGACTTGAAAGCGAAAATTAAAAAAGAAAAAGCTAACTACTTTAAGACAACGCTACCAAATTTTCTGAAAAACTCTCTCCAAAAGTTTTGAGTTTTAGAAATACCTTAAAACTAAAACCTCCAGCAAAATGTCAACCCTGGAAAACGAAAGCCATGTAAACGCAGGCTCACTAAATGAATACTTTAAATCCGCATTCACTGTAGATAACGGTAACTTACCTAAAATGGAACATATTTTTCACAAGCGGATTGACCCACTTACTGTAACCAAGAACAGGATATTTCATCTGCTGCTTAATTTAGACGCCAAGAAAGCCACGGGCCCTGTTGATATTCCTAACAATTTTCTTGTAAGATATACGAAACTATTAGCCAAATATGTATGCATCCTTTTCAATGAGTCACTATCAATTGGTGGAAAACATCATCGCAGGACTGGAAAATTGCCAAGGTTATCGCAGTGCATAAATCAGGAATTGCAGATGATTTCGCCAACTTTCGTCCCATATCTTTAACATGCACTGTATGCAAAATACTAGAACACGTCATCCTCAAACAAATTACGTCATTTCTTGAGAGTGAAAACATTTTATCGTGGTACTAGTACGGCTTTAGGCGAGGTTTGTCGACTGTAACGCAGCTAGTGAACTAACGCACGATCATATCAAACTGTATTAATAATCCGAAACAAATTGACTTAATCTTCCTAGATTTTTCGAAGGCCTTCGATACAGTTTCTCATGTAAAACTACTCTGAAAACTGGAAAATGTTGTTGGGGACACAGTCATTGTTACTTGGGCTAAAGATTACCTAACTAATCGCTAAGAGTGCTCGCGTTTTGCTAACGTAGCGTCGCTTCCCAGCGTGCGCGGGCGTCAACGCTACATTGGAGTATATTGGACCCTTAATGATTCACTAGCTCCACATATACTAAATTTGGTGTTACGTGACGTCAATGGAGGATGAAATATATGACTCATGCAGACATGATAATTTTGACACGCGTGTCATCTAGGAGCATGACAACATACCACGCTCATAGCATGCTCGCGGCCGTTTCGCTAGCTTAACATATACTAAATCTGCTATCACGTGACGTGAATAGATGACGAAGATATACGACACATCCAAACATGATAATCATGACACAAAGTCACGTACGGCATCATTTACCTTCACCTCATAACGTTGTGCTGATTTTCAAGTGACATATCAACATTTCTCATTAATGCTTCGCATATCATCGATTCCCTCTGTACGTGGGATCCGGCGACTTTTTTGTTGTTGACTATGCAGCGTTATTTCATGTCGTGATCCATTGCCTGTTTCTACGGGATAGTTCGGAAACGCTGGCTTAGACACGGTAGAATAGATGAGCACATTGAGTTTGCTAATGCGTAGGAGCGTTCTACGGCTGTCGTCGGCTCGATGGGCTGACCACGGACACGAACGCATGCGAAACGCCGGCACATTAGCCCCGCATCTTGTTGCAATTCACGGGAAAAAAAAAGAACGCTCACATTCCTTTATTGCTTTTCATTACTTTTCTAGAGATTTATTGATCTCTTCAAGCAACAAATATACAAACTACGCATGTTGTGTTAAATAATTTTCGCCATGTCACCTGTCATTGTTGGCAACGTCAGAACATAGTTGTCTACGTAGAGGACCAACGTCACTGCATTGTCAGTACGCAAGGCCATTTATATGCGCCCGTCATGCCCTCATTCTCTGGGTGCGCGCCCGCAAATGGAAGGGGGAGCAGCGTTTATACTTAAGTTCAACGCACTTGCGCGGCGCACAGCGTTTCAAATTTTGGCAGACGTGATCATTAACGCCTCATCTACGCATTGCGCTTGTCAGCTCAAAATTTTCTAGCTTGGTGAGTGGCCCTTTATGGCTTACTCTAAAACGAGCACATGGGATAAAGGTGACATGGAATAACACAGTACTAAATGGAACACAATACATGAAACGAATCAATAGCAGCATATTTACTTTTTCATTTTTTGTTGGACTGACACTATCCCTTACGATAGCCGGTATCTATGCCTTCCGCACGCCTTGGTTAGTCGGTCCGTCGGCAATACAAATACATACACTCACAGCACAGATTCACGCCTTCTACAGAAATGTGGATACAACACTTCCTTGGCATCGCAGCTCCTCGCAATCGGGTAAGGGCCAAACCTCATAAGCGCGAAAATGCACGCGACAGAGACGAGCGACGCTATGAGCGACGAAACAGGGCGTTCGCGCGACGTGTCGCGTGCTCGTTTTCGCGCGATCGCTCGGTTCTTCAGATTTGGAAACCGTCGCTCATCGCCCGGAAGTGCTGGGCTCAAGCAGCCAATAGCGAAATACGGGAAAAGACAAAGTCTACATAGGTGCACGTGACCCTGCCCGAGTCACGTATGTGCAACAAGAAATAACGCAATGTTTATTACGCATGTGCATATAAAAAATGCTGCAAGCCAATAATAAACACTTTCCGTTTCATTACACAACAATATATCTTATTTTTAAATTGCATACCGCTCGCTACGCGGTTTTCTTGGTGCAAGTAGACGGCCTCATGCCAGCAACAGTGGAATTCGCTCGCCGAAGCCGTCGCGTGGATGAGGTTTGCCTGCGCTAGCGACTGATCGCGCGAAGCCGATCTACGTCGCGTCGCTTGTCGCGTGCATTTTCGCGCTTATGAGGTTTGGCCTTAACTCATTAACGAACACGAGCAAAACCACAAGCAGCACACATCACAACTCCGAAGAACCCGACGGTACACAGAGAATGATGCAACATTCGTTGTTTCTCGTCAAAGTGCAGTAATTCTGCAGGGACTGCAACGCCCATGCGAACTTGCCGCCGAATGCCGGCTTCGGTTGCGTTGTGTGCCACCACAGCGCACAACGCAACCAGCGTCGTGAGCCTGTTCACATATGCGGTAGAGCTTCCAGGCCTTAACGAAGTTTCTTCAGGTGGCGGTGGCTCAACGCGACAAACACACAGACTCACGCACACGCACTGTTTGACTCCCGCGCTGCCCGCGCTATCCAGAGAAGACGCCGCCGGCGCGCGCTCGCTTTGCGCACATAATATGAAAAGGCGCACGCAGTGGCGCCGCGAGAAATCCTAGCGGCCATCCGTGTCATTTCGGACCGCTGAGACAGCATCCACGGCCTGCCGGTCGTGCCACTAGATCATATTCTAGTTCACTATACTGCAAATCAAACACAAAAGTTCACAACCTGAGTGAGGCTGTAAGCATGTTTCGCGCTGTTCCTGTGCTGGAATTTTGTGCTGATTTCGTGTGAAACGTCGAGGAGACCTTCTTCGACAGTCCGCAATGTATGCAGCACGTGCATTGCAGACTGTGGAAGAAACTTTATCAGGTGCGTATTATCCAACTGAAAGAAACGCGAACAGCGTTAACTGCGGCGTTCCTTGGCTCTGAGTGAAATGAACTTTATTTGGTCCTGGAGAACTGGTCAGACGCCCCCCTAAGAGGTGTTCGCCGCCGTTGCTGGCCGCGTCCACGCCGGGATTGGAAGACCGTGGCTCTCCGCCCGTTCGCAGGCCTCCTGGACTGCCGAGTATTGGACTGAGAGTTCGAGGCTCTTAGAGCCCTCTCCCGATCTTTTTCCGCGCCGAACTTTGCGCCATGTAACGCCGGGCACTGCCAGAGCATGTGAGCGAGTTTGCAGTTATGTCCTTGGCTGTGACAAGGCAGAACTTGTGCTGTAAGACGGCGTCAACGTAGCGCTTGAATCTAGCTCCAACTTACGCTCATGCACCGCATGTTTATCAATTACCAGTCCTGCCGGGTACGCGGAACACACACGCGGTGCAAAAGTGCCAGCCAGAAGCATGCATATAGATTCGCCTAGTGACCGTCTTTGCATGTCACAGTTCGACCGAGTCAAAAGCCATGCTTTGCGCGTCATTCACATCTCCTGCATCGCGGTAGTAGGCCGTTGCAGTTGTGTACTAAACATGCGCGGTGCGTGCATCCACGCGCGAGCCGTAATACGTATACCCTATTATTGACATGCCGCCTGCGACAGAGTACGGCAATAGTGTTGTGCCGTATACTACAGGCATACTGCACGCAAATCGCTGCTGTAAATTGGAACAGCTCGAGTCAAGCTTCAATAAACGCAATAAGAATGCTTACTCGTACACTTCACTGGGCCCGTGGTTTTTCCTGCTAAGTGTGATTATATCCTAAGAGGGCGGAGCTCAAGCTTTTTCGTTGGGGACGGACACCTGTGCAATCGCAAAACACCGCACCCGCACCATTACCGCGATGCTCTGTGAACTTCACAGGCAGTGCTCAGCAACCTCTTCCTCTTGCGCTGGTTGTAGTCGCATCAGATGACCGCGCAGTGGTGCCCAGATGACTTTTTAAAGTGGGCGCAGCATGAACAGGCGCTTTTTCACATCTTAAACTACCGAAGCCACTGCATGTCACGCTAGTGAGGTACGCCTTGGCAGTTCCAAACAAATTATGGCGTCTCTGGGAGTGAGAGTACAGTTTACCGGTACTATTCTAGTACACTCTAGCACCTGGATGCGAGATAGGCGTGTTCTCATCTTGATGGATGGATGGATAGATGGACGGGCGGACGCACGGATGGATATCCGTGCGTCCGCAAGGGCGGGCGGACGAGCGGCCGGACGGACGGATATCGCTGTATCTAGCCGTAATACTTAGTGAACGCCACCTAGCCGTAATACTTAGTGAACGCCACCTAGCCGTAATACTTTGTAAATGCCACCTAGCCGTAATGCTTAGTGAACCAAAAACTGGATGTACCTTTTTCCCTTTAAATAGTGAAGTTTAGGGATGGTACTTTGCAGTAAAGGGTTTATTTTCGCTCGTGCCTTGATTTTAGCCACCAATCAGATGACCTCCTTGTAGTTATTTCTACCCGCTTACCCGTGCAGGGCTTTGCCGTGTCCGGGAAAAAGGGGATCCTGGGGGTTGAGCTGAGGCCGGGTGATTGGACCTTTAAGGCCCCCCGGCAGAGGCAACACACCCCTTTGGCCCCGGCTTCACGTAGATGGAACCCCTGGGCTGACCCACCCAGGAGAAATCGGCAGTCGCCTTTTCCTATCTCTCTCTCCCTAACCTTCATCTTTATCTCTCATTTTCTATCTGTCCTGTCATCTTGTCTCTTCAGTTTACTTCCAAATTTCCTGGCAGCGAGGGTTAACCTGGTGTACCTATCCAACCTAGGATAGTTTTAATAGGTTATAGTGGTGATGTATGGCTGACGTCTTCAAGTGTTTCCTTTCAACCTTGTAGCGTCCCATGTTGGGCTCGGTGGTGGGCGGCCACCATCGCCGCCGAACTTTATAGTATTTTTATCGCAAAAGCTTTTCCCCCTCCACTTCCTGATCGCTCCCTGAAAAGGTGGCGCACCAAAAACACTTTTATGCCTAACACACCAAAGCTGACATTCCCAAAGTACCATGCTATCCACAGTCAAAACTAAAAGAAGACAGTCCGAGCCGTTTCATCGTTCCTCGTTTTCAAAACTCTCACAGAAGCAATAGGCCCAGGTTATAAAGTGACAAAGATGGGAAGTGGCAATCTTCTTCTGGAGGTTCGTGACAAAGCTCAGTATAAAAAGCTGTCTAAGCTTGTAGCATTTGGGGAAACCCCTGTTTCGGTGGGCCCACACAGGTACATGAACACTGTCCGTGGCGTTATTTCCAATGATTATTACTGAGCTTTCTGAAAGTGAGCTGCTCGAAGGTTGGCAGGACCAAAACGTGGTAAAAGTGCAAAGAATAACAATAAGGCAAAACAACAAACTGACCCCAACAAAACACGTAATAATTACCTTCAGAACAAGTGACCTACCAGAATCAATCGAAACCGGCTATTGTAAGTTCCGTGTAAGACCATACATTCCCAACTCTCGTCGATGTTTCAAGTGTCAACGTTTCGGTCATGGATCACAGAGTTGCAGAGGGCGCACCACTTGTGCAAAGTGTGCATCCTTGCAACAGATATTCGTTGCACCTCAGAAACAACTCGTTGTTCGATCTGGGAAGGAGATCACACTGCCTACTCGCGATCTTGCTCCGCATGAAAAAAAGAGAAACAAATAGCAGAACTTAAGGTCAAATTCAATCTCTTATTCCAAGAAGCACGCCAACATTTTGCACTAAACAACCCCTCTCATCCCTCCTTCGCAGATGTGACGGGCCGGGGCGCCGCGCCACATGTCTCTGCATTCGCGACTGTCACACAGTGTGTGGCCGCGGTCATGCCACCAGCGGCCCCGGCTGGAGCAGCCTGTACTGCGCCGCTACTTGACAAACAGGGCCGGCAGACCCCCGTTTCTGCTGAACCTCGGACCACTGCAAGCGCAGCTAGGTCCGAAAGTTCTATGACCATGCCTGCCGAGCAGGCACCATCCACCACCTCACAAGAAGTGATGGATACAAGTCCCACTCCTCTGGCGCCTCAGACGCCGAAGGATAGGCGCAACTCGTCAGAGCGCGCCAAAAAGGAAAAACGTCGAATCATGGGGCCCCCAAAAGGCCATGTAACCTAACGCAACACTTTTGTACACACATAACTACTCAACATTAAAATGGCATACTACAGTTGAACGTCAGAGGACTGCTGAGAAACCTCGACGATATCCAGGAACTTTTACACAAACACACACACCTAAGGTGCTGTGCATACAAGAGACACACATGAAACCTAAACACAACTTTTTACATCATTACGTTACTTTTCGGAAGGACCGGAATGATGCCATTGTGCCATCTGGTGGTGTTACCATTATAGTCAATCAAGGGATTGCATGCACACACCTACCACTGCAAACATCCCTTGAGGCGGTGGCTGTTCGAGCAGTTCTTTTCAATGAGCTCGTCACCATCTGCTCTCTCTACAAACCTTTACAACACCGTCTTGAAAAACATGAATTCGAGTCCATCATAGACGAAGTTCCAGAACCTTGTATTCTCCTTGGAGATTTCAATGCACATAGCAATCTATGTGGTGACTCTCGCTGCGATGCTTGAGGTCGCCTGATTGAACACAGGACGCCTGATTGAACCGTTCTTTTTTTTTTCCGATGCGTGCCTGCTGAATCGAAAAGAGCCAACATATTACAACATTGCTAACAATACGTACTCAACAATAGACCTCAGCATAACATCCCCATCACTCCTGCCTCTACTTAAATGGCAAGTCATTAATAATCAATATGGTAGTGACCATTTTACTATCGTTATCAGCATATCAATAACAAATAGATGTCCAGCACAAGTTCCCAAATGGCTCACCGACAAAGCCGATTGGGAAAAGTTTCAAATAATGACTTCATTACCTTGGACGGACATGGCGGCGTTGAGCATAAAGGATGCTGTGTGCTATTTTACAGCTTTCTTGGTTGATGCAGCAACGAAATGTTCTCCCCAAACATGTGGACCGTCAAGCAAACGACGAGTCTCAAGGTGGAATAATGAGTGCCGTGATGCTCGAAAAAAACAAAATAAGGCATGGAAGTTGCTTAGAGACTCCCCCACAGCCAAAAATCTTGTAAACTTTAAAGAATGTTAAGTCGCAAGCAAGGAGGACGCGCCGACAGGCGATAAGGAAAAGTTGGCACAAATTTTTATCAGGCAATAATTCATACACAGATGAGTCGAGAGTCTGGAACATGGTTGGTAAGGTGGCAGGACGAAAAGCACATTCACTTCCTATAGTGAACACACAAGGGGAGAGTTTGGAAGACCAAGCAAACACTCTTGGAGCGCACTTCGAACAGGTCTCCAGCTCATCACACTATAGTGAAGCGTTCCAAAGATACAAAACCACAATAGAAAAACAGAGATTAGAGCACAAACCGACAACACATCAGGCATACAATGAACATTTCTGTTTGGCAGAACTACAAGCCTCACTTACATGCTGCAATAAATCTACCCAGGCCCGGACCGTGTGGCATATGAAATGTTAAAATACCTGCCCACTGGAACTCAGAAAGCTCTCCTCTCCTTGTACAATGCGATATGGTCTTTCGGCGAGCTACCCTCAGCAGGGAAGGAAGCTATCATTATCCCAATTCTAGAACAAGGCAAGGACCCGGCCTCAGTTTCCAGCTACAGGCCAATAGCAATAACCAGCTGTCTTTGCAAGGTCTTCGAAAAAATGAATAACAGGCGCCTGATGCACTTCCTTAAAATTAATGGCCTACTTGACCCATACAAGTTTGGGTTTCGAGAGGCTCGGTCCACCACTGACCAGTTTTTCCGTATCGAGGCACAAATTCGCGACGCTTTTGTTTATAAGCATTTTTTTCTTTCTGTGTTCCTCGATATGGAAGAGGCATATGACATTATGATGACACTTTGGCATATTGCGAGACCTGTCACATTTAGGTGTGCGGGGTAGAATGCTGTCAACCATGGAAAGCTACTTGTCCAACTGAACATTCCGTGTCCGAGTTGGCACTGTCTTATCTCGAACATTTGTCCAAGAAACAGGAGTGCCACAAGGAGGTGTATTGAGCTGCACACGTTTCTTAAATAAAATGAATTCCTTGCACCTGTCTCTCCCTCGTACTATTTTACTGCATATATGTCCATGTACAGATTAGTTTCAAATCGTGCAACATCTCAGTATGCCAACGTCAGGTTCAACTCGGGTTGAACAAGGTATCTCAATGGACAGATGAGAATGGTTTTATACTCAACGCGCAAAAGAGCACTTGTGTCTTGTTCAGCCGAAAGAGGCGCCTCCATCCTGACCCCAACGGTGACCTGCTTGGTCAACCTCTGTCAGTGAAGGCCGAGCACAAGTTTCTTGGTCTAATATTAGACACTAAACTAACCTTCATCTTACACATCAAGTATTTAAGGGACAGGGGCTTAAAAACAATGAACATTTTGAAAGTGTTGTCACACACTACATGAGATAGTGACACGAAATGTCTAATGAATTTATATAAAAGCCTCGCAGACACATGCCTAGATTACGGTGCTATAATGTATCAGTCGGCAACATTATGAGCCTTGAAGACTCTCGACCCTGTCCACCATCTAGGCATTTGCCTCTCTACGGGTGCTTTCCGAACTAGCCCTGTGGAGAGCCTGTACCTGGACTCGAACGAATGGTCGCTCCACCTACAAACATGTTACCTGTCCTTTTTGTACTTTTTGAAGGTGAAGGCAGACAAGAAACACCCTTTCCATTTCACATATAATAATTTGTCTTGTTCTGGCTTGTTCGAGAACCGTCCTTCGTTTAGGCAGCCCTACGCGCTCCGTGTAAGGGGCCTGGCCGAAGAAACAGGTGTGCCTCTCTCTTCTTGAACACAGTTTAATGGCTTCTGCAACATATCTGCCACCGTGTCAGTGGCAGCTTATAGACTGTCATGTCTCTTTTGTTGAAGTCACAAAGCACGCACCACATGTACACATACATACATACTTCCTAGAACTGCAACATAAATACACATGCCCCGAGTTCTTTACCGATGCGTCAAAGTCCAACACTTCTGTGTCATATGCAGCGGTAGGCCAATTTTTTTCCGTAGCCGGCGTTCTTCATCCTGATGCAAGCATTTTCACAGGAGAAGCTTACACAATACTGGCGGTCGTAAAACACATCAAACAGATAAAATTACAAAAGGCAGTAATATACACAGATTCCCTAAGCATGGTCAAAGCCCTCAAAACTCCTAAAAACACAAGAACCCCGTGCTGGTGTCACTTTACTTACTTCTGTGCACACTGTACACATCAAAACAGCATGTCGTTGTCTGCTGGGTTCCAGGGCAACGTGCAATACAAGGGAAGGTTTTGGTCGACAAGCTGGCTGCTTCCGCCAACGACACTACTTTCAATGCACCAATACCGATCCCCGCACTTGACTTAAAATCTTTTCTAAAACGAAAGCTCAGAGGGTATTGGCAGAGCACGTAGGATAAACACACAGATAATAAACTCCATGCTATTAAGCCGCAACTAGGTTATTGGCCGCCACTATCAGAATCATGACACACAGAAGTAACACTAACAAGGCTTAGAACAGGACATACACCCTCCACACACTCATATCTCCTATCTACCGGCAATCCACCGTATTGTGACAGATGTGGAGAACCACTTACATTTCCCCATATCCTCGTCCAGTGCAACGAGCTAGATGCTCTAAGAAAAAAAGCACTTTTTACTGCCCTACCTGCAGCAGCTCCCACTATACCCTGGGATGCTTATCAGTAGGGATCCGCTTTTTAAACTGCAATCACTTTTCACCTTTTTTGAAAGATGTCCATAGCATTCACCCCATATTTCGAGGTTCTTCGCAGCAAGACCTCTGTACCATGGTCGTGGCTGCGGTGACCACATCTCTATCATGGTTTTATTATCATGTCATTTTGCCAGCCACTTTCAGTGCACATATCTCATGCCACTGTCATGATTTTCTTACTTCCATGTTTTTACCCACGTTAGCGCGAGGGATTTTAAGGCCCCTTCACAGCCGCGCATCATATCTTTGTTCACATATCTAGTCTTATTTTCCGAAAAGACCGTGATGATGCCGTGACATCATCCGGAGGTGTTGCCATTATAGTGAATCAAGGGATTGCATGCACACACTTTCAACTCCAAACATCTCTCGAGGCAATGGCTGTTCGAGCTGTGCTTTTCGACAAACTCGTAACAATTTGCACTCTTTACGTACCTCCAAGCTATCACCTACAAAAATATGAATTCCAGTCCTTAATCGATGAACTTTTGGAACCTTTTGTTCTCCTTGGAGACTTGAATGCGCAAAGCAGGCTATGGGGCGACTCTCGTTGGGATGCCCGAGGTCGACTGATTGAACAGTTTCTTCTCTCTTCCAATGCATGTCTTCAGAATCGAAAAGAACCAACTTATAACCTTGCTAACAATGCTTATTCCTCAATAGACCTAAGCATAGTATCTCCATCGCTTGTGCCTCTACTTCACTGGAAAGTCATCACTAATCCCTAGGAAAGTGACCACTTTCCTGTAGTTTTGAGCACACCTACATCAACTGAATGCCCGCCACGGGTTCCCAAATGGCTATTAAGAAAAGCCGATTGTAAACAGTTTTATACCATCACTCATTTAAGTTGGCGCAACAAATGTACATTAAGCATTGATGCTGTTGTCAACTACTTCACTTCATTTTTTATAGATGCAGCAACGAAATGCATCCCACAAACGAATGGACACCCTGGAAAACGACGTGTGCCATGGTGGAACTCTGAGTGCCGAAATGCACGCTAGCAGTAAAACAAAGCATGGAGGTTGCTTCGGAACTCACCGACAGCCGAAAATCTTCAAATCTTTAAGAAAATGAAGTCTCAGGCCAGGCGAACCCGTCGGCAGGCCAAGAGAGAAACTTGGCAAAAGTTTTTATCAGGGATCAATTCATATACACAGGAGGCTAAAGTTTGGAACATGGGCCCCGCCGCGGTGGTCTAGTGGCTAAGGCATTCGGCTGCTGACCCGCAGGCCGCGGGTTCGTATCCCGGCTGCGGCGGCTGCATTTTCGATGGAGGCGGAAATGTTGTAGGCCCATGTGCTCAGATTTGGGTGCACGTTAAATAAACCCAGTAGGTCGAAATTTCCGGAGCCCTCCACTACGGCGTTTCTCATAATCATATGGTGGTTTTGGGACATTGAATCCCACATATCAATAGTTAAACATCTATCGATGCCAGGCTGGTAGCGTTTCCTGCTACGTGAGATGCCTCTTCCTGATCGTCTGCAGACACCTTGCAACAAGGGAGGGGAACTTCCAGAACAAACCTGTTTATTAAAAGCAAAATTGAAAGGCAAGATCAAATCAGGTCAACAAAGATTACTGTCCAGCAGCAGCCTATTTCCGGCTCGTGCTCCCCGAATTCACACATACACTTCGTTTATAATTAGTCATGATATGGGGATAGAACCATCGCTTGAATCTCTCCCCCTATTACGACCAATGAGTGCCTCAGATCGCAATCCCAAAAACAAGAGGCGGAGCTATTCCAGTCTACATCGTAGCCACCCCTTTAGAGCCCGCCCTCTACAGTCTATTGTCGGAGCAAGACTCTGCGACCACTACACAGCAGTGTCCAAAGCCCTTTTCTTTACAACTTCCTTCTGTTTCTGTGTAGTCGGCCTGGTGCGGCGACATCACTCGAGGGTCCCACAGCTGGCCAGGATGTCGCCAACCCCGAGCAAGTTGGCTTGCCGTTCCTCCCACACAAAGTCAAAGCGAGATCTCTCCTCACTGTTGTCCTTTCGAAGTCATAGATGCGCGCCGCAAAGGGACCCCCTTGTCGGCATTCGGGCTTCCCCTCATTAAATGATGCCACCTGCCACTGCCTGTCGACCCCCGGTGAGACGAACATTCTTCCTTCGTTCTACACTTTACATGAAACTGGGCCGGCGGCCACATTCCCCGCAAAACCGCAACTTGCCTCCGAGAGTCGCTCCCAATACATAGAACGCTCTGCCTTCCGTACTGCGGCAGCTGTGGACAACGTCTCTGTTATCTTTCTAAAGTCGCAACCGACACGGCGCATCCGGGGAGGCTCTTTGTACACACACGGGCCTCTCCCGACGCACACAGATGGTGGCTAGACAATTTGTCCTTCAAAGAAAGGGTTCTTCTGCCGCACCGCAGTTGAACCACTGCCTTCGGCGCCGAAACGTGTGTGACAAAACCATTACACAATTCAACACGTGTTCCGTGTGCTGCCCGCTGACTCATTCGCGCCGGGTGAGGCTCGATGAAGATAACTCCTCCCCACCTAGAATGCTGTGGTACACTTGTTCTACACACAACACACTACCGCAAGCATGTAATCGGTCATGACACTTCATCAACACCAATGGCATCACAGTAATGACAAAAAAACATGAAACTAATAAGAGTTCAAGAAAGTTCGCAACACAAAACACTGACACATCAAGAGATTCTGCAGGTCAGGCCACCACCCCATACATTCCGTGGCCCACCATGCTACACTATACAAATGATCAGTTTGGACCAACGAGACAGATTCTAGACCCGCAGCACCCTTGCTCCGTGTACCTGTCAAGCCTAGAAAGTGCATCAGCATCCTTATTAAGGGAGCCCTTTATGTGGCTAAATTCACTGTCGGATTTCTGCAAGGCCAGGCTTCATCGAGTGAGGCGGGCACTTGATGATGCCGATTTCGTTAAGTATGTATGAGGGTTACGATTTGTGACTACCATGATCCTCGAACCAAAGGGCCACGTATCTAGACGACCTAGCGCCTACATGATCGCATATGATTCACGTTCTATGGCTGACCATCTAGTCTGCGGAGGGGTGAGCTTCTGGCTTAAGAATGTAATGGGCTTTTGCTGGCCATCTTTCTTTTGTGAGAGGCACGCTCCCACTGCTTTTCTGACGCGTCAATTGTTATGACAAAGGGTCGCTCAAGGGTGGGGACAGCCCGTGTAGGTACTTTGCTCAACTCAACTTTCACAATATCAAAAGCGTTTTGTGACTTTTCATTCCATGGAATAAAGTTCGGGACGCGTCTGTGGATTAGATCAGTGAAAGGACTCACTATCTCGGAGTAAGATGGAATGTAGTCCCGGTAGTAATTGAACAAACCCAGTACACTGCGGAGTTCTTTCTTTGTCACGGGTGCCTTCAGCTGCAGAATAGCTTCCACCCGCTCTGGATCTGGTGAATGCGACCCTGATCCCACTACATGACCCAAATACTTAACGCTTTGTTGTGCGATCTTACACTTAGAGGGATTGATTGTGAGCCCAGCGTCTTTAATGGTCTGTATTCCTGTATCTAGATGCTCCAGGTGCTCGTCCCACGTCTCTGAGTATTCCACAACATCATCTATGTAAGCACAAGCGTATCCCCTGTTCTCCAGCAACACATCGTTCATGATTCTTTGAAATGTGGCAGCAGAGTTGCGCAGGCCATATGGCATCACTTTCCATGCAAGGAGACCTCGAGGAGTGGCAAACGCCGTGTACTTTTACGACTCCTTTTCTTTGGGTATCTGCCAGTAGCCATGCGTCATGTCCAGCAGAGAGATGTACTTTGCCCTAGCGACCTCGTATAGAAATTCTGTCACATTGCCCATGGGAAAACTATCCACCTCAGTGATAACGTTCATTTGCCGATAGTAAATACAAAGTCTGACCATCGCATCTTTCTTAGCAACACATACGATGGGATGCGCGTAACTGCTCGCAATCGGATACACTAGACCCCATTCCAAGAGATCTTCCACACATCAATCCACTTCCCGACGAAGTGACATCGGCACAGGGTATGGGTAGCTTTTTGTCAGCTTGGCATCTGGTATTACAGTAATTTTGTGCTAGCCTACATTGCATAGCCCAGGTTTTCCAGAGAATACATCCTCGTTGCGAAGAACCACTCATTCGAGCCCTCTGTACTGTCCCTGTGTTAAATGCACACACGCGCGTACTGCGAGTCGAACATTCCCTGATTCACCGGAAAAATCAGAAATGCTGTCTACTTCCCCGAGCTCCTTATGGCACTCGAAAATCATCCCTACATCATTCACACGGGCATGGTATCGCCTCAGTCAATTTGCAAGAATCCACCGCTCCGTCCCATCCTGAAAACTGACAATGTAGCTGTCCTGTCGCTTCTTCTCTTTAATCCTTGCCGGTCCCACCCACTTCGGTTGCATTTTGTTTTGCTGGTTCACATCAAACACCATAACTTCCTCATCAATACCAAACGTTTTCTCTCTCGCCCTCAAGTCGTATTTGCTAGTGTATGCCTTTTGCATTTCCGTTGCCTGGGCGTCAACCTTCTCTGCCGCCTCAGCCATCCACTGCCGGAGCGTGATCAGATACTCTGACGCAGCATTGTTAAGACCGGTGGGTGGTGCCCACTTTCCTGTCCATTTCTTCTGTAATATGCTAAGGGGACCCATGTGGAAGGTGTCCACATATATCATTTCAAACGGAGATACACCAGTGATTTCATGCGTGACCTCACGGTAAGCCCAGAGCATGCATGGTATGAAGCGGTCCCATTCAAGTGCATGCTCGCTTATGATACTCCTGAGCATAGCCTTGAATGTACCGTTCCACCTGTCAATTAATCCGTTACTTTGACGATGTTCTGGCGTGGAGAACCTCATATTTATCCCGAGGTGTTGTGCTAGTTCTCTGGTCAAAGAAGCTGTGAAGTTGGTGCCCAGACCCAGCAAACAAGCTGAGGAATACCCACCCTTGAAAATATGTCCAGCAGCGCCTGACACGTTGCCTCAGCAGTTAACGCACGAAGCGGTATTACTTCAGGCCACCTCGAGCACAAGTCTATGACACAAAGAGCGTATCGGTGACCTCGAGCTGATGAGGCATCAATGGGACCTATGCAGTCTACATAAATAAATTCAAACAGTTCGCTCGGTCGGGTCAATGGTATGATAGGCACCCTGTTCATTATCCTTTTCTTCGAAAATACCTGACACATGTGGCACGTCTGGCAATGCTTCCTAACATCCGCTGGAAGCGTTGGCCAGAAAAACGCACTGCAGATTCGTTGCTTAGTTTTCTTCTCTGAGAAATGGCCTCCAGATGGCATATCGTGAGTGAGAGTGAGCACTTCTTTTCGGCGGCTTTCAGGTTGTACGAGCTGCCAACAAAGCCTGCCATGCAATACTTCTTTTCGTAAAAGTAACCCGTCTTCTATGACCATGGTGTGTGTTCCAGCTTTAGCCTGATCCCACAAGTTCTCTAGCGTGGCATTCTCTCTCTGCTCCCTGACAAAAGTTGGGTCTGCCATACCCAGGTTTGGAGAGCCCCGCTGCGCTCTCTCTTTTGTAACTACATTCGTCATGCCTTGCTCAACACTCTCACTTGGTTACAATTCTAACACCAATGATTTGTTGGAGCCCCCCTTGCGTTGTGTATCTATACCTATCTGTGCTATTCTAGCATTATGTTCCGCTGCGTCGTTTTTCTCATGTTGGAGCTCTCTCAGAACAGCCGGAGTTATTAAGGCATCCACGCCTTTGCTTAACTCATCGGTCACCGCACACAATGTCACCTGTTGCAGATTTGTTCCCCCATTCGTTGTCGGTAAACTCAGGGGCACATACAAAAGGTCAGCTAGGACAGTATGCCCAAAGGCCCCTCGCAAGCGTACCTTCCTATTATCATCTTCTTTCAGTTCGTTAGGCAGTATGTTTTTGTTTAGTATGGTTGTGTCAGCTCCGGAATCTAGACATCCCTTGAACAACCGCTCGCCACACATAACGTCTACCCAGATCAGCCCCGATGCTGGCATTCTGATGTTGGTCTCTATCTGACCTCAATTAGACTCGCAACCCACTCTTCCAGCAAACTTCGTCGACCGCTGTAAATTACCACTCTGATCGCTGGTTGTGGCCTTCGGTCTAATCTGAGGGCAGCTCCACTGAACATGGCCGAATTTCCCACACCCATAACATTTGGGTGGTGGGCGAAGCTCATTCGTTTGACTACTGCGGTTCGGATTTTCATTTGACATCGTGCGCGGCTTTGGTTCTGTGTTTACTAGTGTAGCGACCCCTCTCTGGCGGTGCAAAGCTCTACTCTCTTCAAACTTTTCAGCAAGTTCGGCTACTTTCATTGGTTTAAACCAGTCGCCTGTTTCATGCTGGAGCACATAGGCACATAACTCATGCGATATCATCTCTTTCACACGGTCAGCGACTATGAGTGCGCGAACCTTTTCCAATGTCTCTACTTTCCGGCTCCGTAAATAGTAGTCCAGGGTTATCTCGAAAGTTGTGACGCATTGTCCCCAGCTCTCTTTGTCCTTTCGACAGGCGTGAAATCGGCGCTTGTACTACTTCGGCGTCAATTTTAACTCTGAGAGCACTAGCTCGCGAATCTCATCGTATGACAAGACCCGCTCCTCGAATTTGTTCGCCACAAGGGTCCAGCATTTCTCATTGAGAAAAGGTACAATGATAGCGCCTGTTGCTTCCCGTCGAATTTCACAGCTCCTAAGCGTGCTTTCCGCACTTTTAAACCATGCCGGCGCTAGGTCGTCCAATTCAGGCATCGTTGGGAGTACTGCATTTAATTCTTTGGCATAGCTACTCAATTTAGCCCTACGGCCGCCTTCGCTCTCATAATTACCCTGCTCCTGCAGCCTTACCATCTGTAGCTGAATCTGCATCTTAAGCATTTCGAGATTCAGCTCCTTTTCCCTCAGCCGTACGGCGGCCTCCTGATCACTCGAGTCTGAATTACTCCTATGCACATCCGAAGCCTGTGTAGTCCCAGAATCTGTCTTGGTCAACACCGATTCAGCGGTTGCCGCTGCGCGATGCATCTCTGCCCTAGTGGTAACCGACATGGTGCTCCCAGAGAAAATAGGGCAGGGCCTACCTGAGCATGACCGCCACCACCACTTCTCTGGCCGTCCGCCGGCGACGCTTGTCGAAGCCTCTTGCGTCGAGAGCCCAGAAGTCGCTCAGTCGATCTGCCGGGTCTTCCACCGCAACACCTGGTCCTTCACCATCGTAACAGCGACGCAGCTTCTAGGCGATACAGCAGGAACCACCTCTTTCATTCGCCGACTCTTTGCCCGACGACTTCGCTTGTATGCTGTCGCAGAAGCGTGGTCACAATTCTTCTTTCGATGTCGCCTGCCCTGATGCAACAAGTCAGTCAGGCGAATCCTGGTCACGACACCAGTTAAACATTTATCGATGCCAGGCTGGTAGGAAGCTCAGCGTTTCCCGCTACGTGAGATGCCTCTTCTTGATCGTCTGCAGACACCTTGCAACAAGGGAGGGAACTTCCAGATCAAACCTGTTTACTAAACACAAACGTCAAAGGCAAGATCAAATCAGGTCAACAAAGATTATTGTCCAGCAGCGGCCTGTTCCCGGCTTGTGCTCCCCGCTTTCACACATACACCTTGTTTATAAACAGTCATGATATGGGGATGGAACCATCGTTCGAATCTCCCACCCTATTCCGACCAATGAGTGTCTCATATCGCAATCCCAAAAACAAGAGGCGGGGCTATTCCAGTCTACATCGTAGCCTGGAATAGCCGCCCCCTTTAGAGCCCGCCCCCTACAGTCTATCGTCGGAGCAAGACTGTGCGAACTCTACACAGCAGTGTCGAGAGCCCTTTTGTTTACAACTTCCTTCTGTTTCCGTGTAGTCGGCCTGGTGCGGCGACATCACTCTAGGGTCCCACAGCTGGCCAGGATGTCGCCAACCCCGAGCAAGCTGGCTTGCCGTTCGTCCCACGCAAAGTCAAAGCGAGATCTCTCCTCACTGTTGTCCTTTTGAAGTCATAGATGCGCACCGCGAGGGGTCCCCCTTGTTGGCATTCGGGCTTCCCCTCATTAAATGATGCCACCTGCCACTGCCTGTCGACCCCCGGCGAGACGAACATTCTTCCTTCGTTCTACACTTTACATGAAACTGGGCCGGCGGCCACATTCCTCGCGAAACCGCAACTTGCCTCCGAGGGTCGCTCCCAATACATAGAACGCTCTGCCTTCCGTACTGCGGCAGCTGTGGCCTACGTCTCTGTTATCTTCCTGAAGTTGCGACCGACACGGCGCATCCGGGGAGGCTCTTTGTACACACACGAGCCCCTCCCGACACACACAGATGGTGGCTTGACAATTTGTCCTTCAAAGGAAGGGTTCTTCTGCCGCACCGCAGTTGAACCACTGCCTTCGGCGCCGAAACATGTGTGACAAAACCATTACACAATTCAACACGTGTTAAGTGTGCTGCTCGCTGACTCATCTGCGCCGGGGTGAGACTCCGTGGAGATAACTTCAATCATATCAATCAAAGTTTCGAACATGGTTGGTAGGATAGCAGGAAGACAAGTACACACACTCCACTCGTAAACACACAGGGTGACACCTTGAAAGATCAGGCGAACTTCCTCAGTGCACACTTCGAGCGGGTGATCAGCTCGTCGCACTATACTGACGCTTTCCAAAAATACAGAACAAAAATAGAAAAGCAAAAACTCGAACACAAATGTACAAGATATGAGGCGTACAACCAAGCTTTACCTGAGCTCCAAACATCACTGAACTCCTGCAGTGACTCCGCTCTAGGTTCTGACCGCGTGGTGTACGAAATGTTAAAGAACCTACCAACTGAAACACAAAAAAACTTACAGTGCTTGTACAATTTTATCTGGTTCTCGGGCACTATCCCTACTTCCTGGAAAGAAGCTATTGTTATTCCCATTTTGAAACAGGGCAAGGACCCTTCTTCAGTTTCGAGTTATAGGCTAATGGCGCTTACAAGCTGCCTGTGCAAACTTTTCGAAAATATGATCAACTGCCAACTTGTACATTTCCTTGAAACAAACAATTTGCTCGACCATTTCAGTGCGGGTTTCGAGAGGCTAGATCCACCACCGACCACTTTGTTCATATCGAGGCACAGATCAGTAGCGCTTTCGTTCATAAGCAATACTTTCTTTCTGTGTTCCTTGATATCGAAAAAGCTTACAATACAACATGCCGCTTTGGAATATTAGGAGACCTGTCCCATCTTGGCGTGTGCGAAAGAATGTTTAACATAATCGAGTTACTTGTCAAATTGAACATACCAAGTTCGAGTAGGCAGCATTCTTTCCCACACATTTGTCCCAAGAAACAGGCGTGCCGCAAGGTGGTGTACTTAGTTACACACTTTCTCTTATCAAAATGAATTCTTGGCGCTTGTCCATCCCTCGCAATATGTTTTATTGTACATATGTTGATGACGTCCACCTTGGCTTTAGATCTTGCAATCTGGCCTTGTGTGAGCGACAAGTTTAGCTTGGTGTGAACAAAGTCTCCATTTGGACTGAAGAAAACGGGTTCCAATTGAATGCACAGAAAAGCATGCGTGTCTTGTTTTCCAGGAAGAGAGGCCTTAATTCCGAACCTGATATTCCACTGCATGGGCAACGCCTTTCTGTTAACACCAAACACAAATTCCTAGGCCTCATCTTGTACACTAAGCTAACCTTCATACCACACATTAAGTATTTAAAAACAAGTGCATAAAACCCATGAAATTCTGAAAGTGCTGTCATGTACTACGTGGGGAAGTGACAAGAAGTGCTTAATGAATTTGTATAAAAGCCTTGTACGTACCTGCCTTGACTATGAGGCAATAGTATATCAGTCTGCAACACCTACTGCCCTTAAAATCCTTGATCCTGTTCATCATCTAGGCATCCGCCTCTCTACAGGTGCTTTTCGCACTAGCCCCGTAAAGAGCCTGTACGTGGAATCGAACGAATGGTCGCTCCACCTACACAGATGTTACATGTCTTTTAAATATTAATATTAAAAGCGGCGCACAAAAAGACGGAGACAAAGAGAACCACACACAGCGCTGCTTTTAAATATTATCTTAATGTAGATGCTGACAAGAATCACCCATCACATTCCACAATGAATGACATGTCGTCTTCCTGTGTTTGAAAAAGGCCTTCTATGAGACAGTTCTACTCACTCCATGTGAGGCCTAGCGAAGAAAACCGGTGTGCCACTTGAACACCGTATGATGGCTCCCGCAGTATACCTGCCACCGTGGCAATGGCAGGCAATAGATTGCGACGTGTCTTTCTTGGAGGTTATGAAGCATGCACCAACTGCACACATCCAGACATACTTCCTAGAAATACAAAAGAAATACACAAGTCCTGAGTTCTTCACGGATGCTTCCAAGTCCGACACTTCTGTCTGGTACGCAGCCGTCGGCCCATTTTTTTCGGAAGCCGGCGTTCTGCACTGATTGAAGCATTTTCACCGGCAAAGCTTATGCGATACTCGCGGTCGTCAAACACATTAAACAAATAAAGCTACAGAAGGCAATAATATATACAGATTCCCTCAGTGTAGTAAAATCTCTCAAAACTTTTAAAAAGCGCAAGAACCCTGTCCTTGCCTCGCTATATTCGCTCCTATGCACCGTCTACTCATCTAAGCAACATGTTGTAGCCTGCTGGGTGCCAGGGCACCGCTAAATTCAAGGCAACATTTTGGTGGACCAGCTAGCTGAATCCGCCAATAAAACCGGTTCCAATACATCGATACCAGTTCCTGCACTCGACTTGAAACCTTTTTTTAAAACGAAAGCTCAGAGGCTATTAGCAGATCACATGGGACACACAAACAGATAATAATAAGTTGCATGTCATCAAACCACGACTTGTTCATTGGCCGCCAGTATCAAAGTCACGCCACACAGAAGTAATCCTTACAAGGTTAAGAACAGGATATACACATACAACACATTCATTTCTTTTGTCTGGGGGCGATCCACCTTTGTGTGATAGATGTGGAGAAGCACTCACTGTAATTAACGTTTTAATCCAGTGTAAAGAATTAGACACGCTGAGAAGACAACACTTTCCTTACCCTACCAACAACAGATACCACTCCATCCTGCAATGTTCGTCAGTAGGAAACCACTTTTTACTCATAAATCATTGTTAGCGTTTTTAAAAGAAATTCTTACTTTTCATATCATCTACCCAGGCATTCCATAGCACGACCTCTCCAGAGAGGTCTCTGCTGCGGCGGCTACACACAACAAAGCACATGCCTCACGGCCCTTGGACGCAAGGGTGTGAACGAGTGAGGCACTTGTGCCAATGCCATACATGTCCACCATCGTTTTTATTACAACAAAGTTTTGTCATCCATTACCACCACACACGTTTCATGGCATGGTCATGATTTTATTACTTTTATGTTTTTACCCGCCTTTGCGCGAGGAATTTTACGGCCCTTATACAGCCGCTTATCACAATCCATATCTCATTGTCCATATCTTTAGTAAGATGAACTGGCGCTCTTTGGCCATGAAATGGCCCTTGTGCCACAAAACATCAAACATCATCATAATTGAACCACTGTGTGCGCTCTCGAATGATCTCGCAAAGTAACTGTGGGATGCACGTGTTTATAACCACAGCAACCCGGCACTTTCATCTTCGCCCGCTGAGTTTCTCCTAATGTCGCCCGCCAGAGACCCACTGGTTCCCAATGGTCCCTTCACGTTGACAACCTGGACTTCCTACACAGACACCTTATGGATTGTTATTTATGTAGATAGTATCTGTAGTGTCATCATCATATCATCATTTCTTGATCACCGCGCCATGCCATTCACGCAGCTGATCCTAGCTCGAGCTGCGCGAGGACAGAATGAGCTAACGCACCTGGCGTGTTGGACGCTGGCAGCACCCGCGGCTCCGCTTCAAGCCTGAAATGAAGTGGCGAAATCGGCACGACCCCATCGGCCGCCTTCGACGTCGTCTCACATCTTTGCTCTCGCTCGCTACATATCTGTTGTTCTCTTTCGTTTTCACATACCTTCAAATCGCGCAAAGCGCTAGGGAAGGGAGCCCTGTGGAGCCATCATCATAATCTTGACCACCGCGCCTCTCGCGCAGCTGAGGCTAGCTCGAGCTGCACGAGAAGAGAATGAATACACGCACCTGGCATGCCGGATGCTGGCAGCCGCCGCGGCTCCGTTTCAAGCCTGGAATGAAGTGGCAAGATCGGCACGGACTCCGTCGGGCACCTTCGACGTCGTCTCATGTCTCTCTACTCCCGCTCGCTACACCCTCAAACCCCATGAAAATGTCTTCTTGCAGTCTCTTGATATCTTTTAGGTTCTTTTTTTGTGTGTAGGGGGGGGGGGAAATGTTGCGCATCGCCCCGTAGGGACTTCAGGGCCGCGTCAAGGTCACCTAAACGCGACGAAGGAACCTTGTGCCAGTTCTTCTTACCCGAGTCTTGGAATGTGGTCACGTGCACATCAGATCGAGCTTAGTTTTGAGACTCGGGCAAGATCGACTGACCGACGTCGGGTTCTACCCTGCACATTTAAGGTGACACTGACGCCACCCTTCTCAAGTCTTTACAAGGCAATGCGCACCTCCCCTCCATCCAGTGTGAAGACCAGACTGGAAGAAGACCAGCATGACGGATGGGAATCTGTCATGTATCCAGCCCCCAATAAGTTGGGCAGGATATTCAAGCCCATCAACCGAGAACGAGGAAAGGCTGCATCATGCCAAAAAGCATGCATGACTGTGAAGTGCGCAGTGAGAGTGGTGTTTGAGGTTCCCCTGAACTGTGGTCAAACATTCGCCAAATGGGGAGGTGCTTCAACACGCGACTCGGAGAACACTTCAGTAATTAACAAGCAGGGAAGCAACATGGTCGTACATTGTGCAAAGTGTGGATGCTCTCCGGACCTTTCTTAGTGCAAGGTGTTTACTAGTTATGCCAAGAATGCACACGGCTTATTGACTCTCGCGCGATTATCAGTAAAGCACACGTGTGCGTCAGCACAGCCGTTATTTATGAGCACGAAAGAACCCAGTTTCTTAGACAATGCTCCTTGAGTTCACATGTACCTGGTTGCCTTTATTTTAACGAATTGACCGTAGAAAGGAGTATGGTTTATCTGCTTTAAAACTTGTCGTTTACATTTTTCATGACGATGCGATCTGTGCACATGCTAGCAGGCTTTCTTACCTATATATTGCCTTGCCACAATAAAAATTGCTAGCAGCGCATCGTGTGCTGTTATTTCCTGTCCCCATCTTTCGAGCTTTCATTTTTCCTTTCATTTGGCGTCAGAGTTCTTTCTCTTGAAAATTCATTCCTACTACTTTCCAGAAAGAACCGGCGTGTAACATATCCCAGCTGAAATCAGGCTGCCTCAGTAGACCACTTCATGTCAGACTTGGCAGTGGCATAACCTTCTGCGTCACTTTGGGGCCCAAGCTTTCAAAAGCCCCGATTCGGAAACAGCCTAATGACATTGTGCGCAGGTTATTCAAGATTTTTTCAATACTTGCTTAAAACTTATGAACATATCTGCTTGTCATCACATCTTTATTCTGCAGAAACAGGGAAAACAATCCATCACGTGCCAGCGCAATGATTTGAGACAAGCACGGCACCCATACAAGGTTATGACAAGTGCATTTCAAGACACAACCTAGTGTGGACATGAATGCATTCTTTCTTGCTTTGAGCAATGCTTTTGCTAAAATTTTACGTGAAGTGGCAGCAACGTAAAAACAATGCAAGACAAGATATTTACTTTATTTACAAATGTTTCCTACATATATAAAACTGCAGGGATAATTGCTGTGCAAGAATGATGCACCACTTGTGTATATATTTTTGCAACAAAAAGCTCCAGCAGCATGGCACCAGCCAGAACCTACTCTATAAAAGCACATTGGCACACACACACACTGAACACGATAAAAAATAGAGCCTCTTGTGGAATGCATGCACAGAGTTCAATGGACGGATGGGGCAGTGAAGGCAAAGGTCTTTTGGAATCTCTCGTTCAAGATATGTTTCGATGAAAAAATAAAATCACTTTGCTCTTTCACCTCGATGCAGTTGTAGTCCGACAAGCTCAGGAGAATAATGGCAGATTGTAAATGGTAATTTTGAGCTGCCATAAAGACAAAGATGGATAGACATGACACAATCAGGCTGAGATTCAAATTAAAAATCACAGAGTAGATTATACCAGCAGGATGAAGTGCACACCAAAGTGTGTACGGACGCACTCAGAACATGTCACGTGCCACACTATTTGGGCATTTGCGTATCGAGTAAAACACCACATTGGAATGTAATCTGCAGTAGAGAAGACTGTTGGGCTAGTTAGCCCTGTATTTAAAAAAAAGTAAAATTAGCACAATTGGATGCAAACACAAACATGTGAAAAACTAGGACAGGTGCTGAAGAGAAATCTTTATCGTTAAAAACTTGCAGACAGACTTTCTGTCGTGCACATGCCATGGCCCATCATGAAAACGTCTCAGAAAATATCATGATGGAAGCACAGATTTTAGGCAGAGCCCTCATTCTGCATAAAATCGTATTCCGCAGAATGCAGGCCTATAGAAAGTGGCTGACAGAGTGTCATTATTTTTTAAATCATTGTTTCCAAGATGTGCCATGCCGCACGCACGATGGAGTGAATATATTTCGCTGGCATTTTTCACAATTAACAGTTGTCAGTAGTGCCTGACCTGGCCTGTCTAATCTTCGTCTCGGTCTTCATTCGTCGCAATTTCATTTTATTAAGAAAGGAATGTAATGTGCTATGTCCCGAAGTACAAGACTTGTTGCTAGGGTGCAAAAATAGCAAACAAACTATACCTACAAAAATAAGTTCTAGTTGGAATACAAGGGTGGTAGCTAAGGTGGTGAAGGACACAATCTTGATAGTACGTCTCAGGGCATATACCAATGTAATGTTACACAGGAATTATATCTTCATCACATCTGCCCATAACTGTTTCGATAGACTGAGTCCAGACAAAGAAATTGCGTACAGCAGGCCATCGCAGCTGCATATTGATGAATGTATCTGACATTCAGGATGCTTCTCGGATGAGAGACTGAACTTGGGCCAATTAATCTCACGCCTTCAACTTTTTTTTGTTTTTTTTATAGCTAACTGCAGTGTTTGTCATCATGACTCTTGTGCATGCCTGTTTAGGCAAAGCCCGAACAATGGACAAGTTTATTGCTACACCATGGTAACTTTTTGTGAACACTATGCACAGTGTAGATTCTTTCGGAGCCCTAAGCATAACATTGCCTTTGTAAGCTTGGTTTATGTGTCAGCACGTAGCACGTAAAAATAACTCATTTCGGAAACAATGAACCTTCAAAGATAACAATTCAATGCACAATGTGGCGCAGAGCTTCCAACTTTCGCCAACAATTCCTTATAAAAGTAAGCACAGTGGTGTGTTGGTGCTTGTAAGAGATGCACAGATGAAAAAATTGAACTGCGAAAAAATTACGATTAGCTCCCTTCACATACACAATGCATGATATGTCAATGAGATTAAAAACAGAATAAAACAATGTTACATCATGTAAAATATCTGACCTACAAAAAGATATTTTTTTACATATAATTTCATCTTCATAAAGTCCTATCCTAAAGCAAGATGAACATCTTTATATCACTTTTTTTTAGCATTGTGCTCCCTCCTTTTGGTATGATGCAAGTCTCAAGTCATTAAATGATGATCGGAGCTTTCTAATTTTGAAATATGTCACATTAATGATTACTGCATTCCTTACACTGGCTAAGGTGACACAGAGAACTCATACACCATGTATGTACTAGTGTTAAAAAAGCTTCTGCAAGGTTTTCCAGCTCTCGAAACATCGCCTTTCTTTAGTGTATTCCTATAATTTGGAAATTTGGGGCTTCAAGAGCAAGAAGCTATGCCCCCATTCAGAGCCTACTTGATCAGGATTCACCTAGTTTGCTGAGCTATTAAAATGCTGTAAAAATCTATACAAGTAACAATAATAAATATACACTCAAAATTTTCTCGTTTCTTTCTCAAGCCCGAACCATGGTATAGAATCCAAAAATGAATTCTAGAAATTCACTCGGGTGCAAGTTTACATTGAAGCAAGTCCTTCATGGTTTTCACAAGCTTAGCAGCTTCACCCAATAGTTCAAGCAATTTGAGAGGTTTTAAGATTTCATAATACTAAGCATTGTACATTGCTATGAATCCTTTGAGCATTCCTGAGCTGTTTCAGTGATTACAGACCGAAAACTTTGTTTCCGAGCTAAACAGATGGCTCGATTTCCCAATACATAGTTAAGCATCACTACAACTTAAGCCATCTTAAGCTAGGCCTCTATAGTCTCTTGGAAAATTGTGATACATACACTGATCCCCTTGTAAGGCTTAATTTGGTCATTGTCAGCAGCTGTAAGTAGGCTAAGATGAACCTATGCTGCTAAATGATTTCATCTACCCATGCAGCCGCTGTGTTATATAATTGAAGAGAAGCAGAGTAGGGAACCCTGCACTGAAATGAAGAATCAAGGAATCCAGTTTCGGAATCACCAGCCCGTTTCAGCAACAGATACAAGACATAGATGCCATGAAGCTGACCAGCCAAGTGTCCTTGTTGACTGACACAACGGAGGTCGGCAGAAGGTTGCTGCCAGACGCTGTTCCCTTTCGACTCACACGAATGTATGTGAGCAAAATCACAAGATGCCCCGATGCTTTCAGGCACGAGTTTGGGGCGGCACGCCCATGGTGTGTGTTGGATTCATGCCAAAGGCTTGTTGCTGGTGCTCTTGTTCATCCAGTTTGCGTGCCATGCGTCGACTGTCCACAGCGAACAGCACAGCTGCAACATAGGTGCAGAAGGCCCCTATAACACCCAAGGCGAAGGACCAGGACAAAAAGTTGTGGTCAGGGTCCGGCATCCAATCACGGCCATCACCTCGGGCGCCAAATGTTATGACTGCGATTGTGTTGCACACCGCTGCAATACAGGAAAGTCATGAAATTAGTGATCAGGATTCAGGTGGAGAAGAACTGCAGTATGCAGCTTTTCTAAACGGATCTTCCAGCACACTAAAGTGAAGAATGACTTTGTTCTATGTGTTCGAAACAAACACATGATATTAACAATAATAGAACACAAAACAGATGCTACAATCACGTCCTAGGCAAGCAGCTTGCATATTGGACATTGAGAGTTGACAGTATACGAGAAGACTCATGCTGCGCCTTTTTTGTCTAGCAGCGTCAGTGATGTGTTCGGCTGAAACGACCTTGGCACAGCTTCTGGAGCAGTTAATGCCCTAATTCATAACAGCAAACCAGCCTTTTGAAGCAAATATCAACAAACTTTTGCCATCGCCCTCATGCCCTGTGCATATGTGTGTGCATATTATATATATATATATATATATATATATATACTGAAGAAGTTTTTCCAATGGGCCAAACGTACTTGGGAAGAGAAGAAAGACAACTTAGCGGTTGTTTTAATTTTATTACCAATGATTTTGACTGGTGGTCCGGTCGAAACCATTGGTAATAAAATTAAAATTGCCGCTAAGTTGTGTTTTTTCTCTTTCTCTTCTTATATATATATATATATACTAAGATACAGCTGTAGCGTGGAGCTCGAACAGGTCGAACCAGTCTTGCACGGGCCCATCGTCTGCTGCTCCGGTATACTTGGGGATGTCAAGGTCAGCTGCTAATGGTGCTATCATGATGCTGGTCATGGTGTAGAGTTGGGATGAACTTGTGTGGTCCACGTTCGGTCACTGCGTCTTGCTGAGATGTTCGATGATGATGGCCGGTTGTTGAAGTGGCTGCCAGGTCTTCATCCTGCCAACTCGTGTGACGCTATAATGAATAAGCGATACGCCATGTTTATTCTACTGTCACTTCTTCTTCTACCTCTACCAACCACCACTTCATGCGTCACACACACACACACACATATATACACATGCACACACACACATTATATATATATATATAAACATGGCGTATCGCTTATTCATTATAGCGTCACACGAGTTGGCAGGATGAAGACCTGGCAGCCACTTCAACAACCGGCCATCATCATCGAACATCTCAGCAAGACGCAGTGACCGAACGTGGACCACACAAGTTCATCCCAACTCTACACCATGACCAGCATCATGATAGCACCATTAGCAGCTGACCTTGACATCCCCAAGTATACCGGAGCAGCAGACGATGGGCCCGTGCAAGACTGGTTCGACCTGTTCGAGCTCCACGCTACAGCTGTATCTTAGTCGGAACGGGAGATGGTTGTGAACTTCAGCGACTACGTCACCGGTGAGGCATTTCAATTTTACCTCACCCACATATTCGACGACGAGTCTTGGCAAAAGATAAAAGAAGAAATGATCATCTGGTTTCAAGGCTATAATGAAGATTCGATTAGAACACACACTCTCAGTGCACTCGAACTCAGTAATTGCAGTCATAAGCAGCCTTCACGCATTCGAGCACAGAGCATGAATTTACAATTCCCGTCAGGTGAAGTTAGCCACATGCTCATGGAAAGACTACGCGGTCGTTTTCATAACCTTCCACCTGGTTCCTCATCCGCGCAAATATCACCAATGCCGAACACTCCGCTGCAATAAAGAAATCAATCCACTATTGATGACCCAGATGCATTTACTACTTCGTGCCGCATGCGTACTTTTCAAACTGACTTGGTATTCAGCTCAGCAGTTCCACAAACACAGAAGCATTCACAATCAGCATCTTGTGAAGAAAAGTATTTTGTAGAAGCGTCTAGTATTCATCAATCCCAAGATCGAAGCGACGTCAATCCAGTGCACAACCTCACTGCCAACACTGAAAACAAAAGCGTAGGTGCGACTTCTGATGACACAAGTACACTTCAGGCAACACCAACAATTACCTGTTTATAAATACAGAAGATTCAAGTGCACGAAACCCCCCACATTGTCTTGCGCCAGAAACAGCTGCATTGGTTGGTGTCGTGGAAGCCTGCGGAGGGCTTGCTAAGAATCCGTGCACACCACGATCAATGTCACACCACAAGCAAGTCGACAAAACCAAGAAACTACAATGTCAGCGTATACTTCAACATTGTCAACAACGAAAGCAAACTTCATCGAAACCACCCTTAAGGCTCAAAGAACATTGCGAAAAGGCCCATTGTCGTGGATACATTCTCTACCGAAGATTGAAAATGCGCCTTCGATCAAAACATCTGCGACATCGCTATAGAAAAATCTCCAAAAGCCACAAAAGCATCCCTTGTACTCGGCAGGAACACACGCAGCGCCCAATCAACCTGAATCAACGCGCACACAAGCTACCTGCACGGCCTGTGTATCACCCACGATGAGAAATTCGATGCCTACAATATAAAAACTGTCGATTCTGCAAGATGTTCGAACCTCGTTCGTTCTTCACAAGAATGCCAGCTGTGATTACCCCTATCTCCATGTCCAAAGCATTTTTGTGTTATCCAGGACGCAACTACCAGCCTCGCCCACCAGAACTCCTGCGTTAACCGGACTGCTGCACTCTCCCCTGAAGTCTTTGAAAGTTTACAGAACTCCCCTGGAGCATAGAACCAATTGTGAACTTCGACATTTGTGACTTTTTCACCTCTCCTTGTTTACTTTTTTTATTGTTCGTAATCCACGCTTTCTTTCGGGGGGAATCGGAATCGTGTGACGCATGAAGTGATGGTTGGTAGAGGTAGAAGAAAAGTGACAGGAAAATAAACATGGCGTATGAGCCAGGCCACATTGCCCTTTCATCATAGCGTCACACACACACACACACACACACACACACACACACACACACACACACACACACACACACACACACACACACATATATATATATATGTGTGTATATATATATATATATGTTGTCACGTTTCTTAAGACAAACTTGGTTTAATGGGTTCATTGAGTTGATTAGCCAAGCAGCAGCTCAGACAGATCGTCTTTGTCTTCTTTCACTCCTGGATCTCCCCCAAGCATATCATGTGGCAATAGTTCCCCCTTTGAAAGCATCGACTCGATGCTCGTAAAGAAAAAAATGAAGGCATGCACACGCAGATACAGAGAACCAAAAGAGGGAGAGTGCCAGTACTCGCAGCGCAAATGAGGAAATGTCGCCAATGCTTGCGCCAAGCGCAAAGAGAAAAGCATAAAAACACAGGAGAACACAAACAGCAGCAGCAGCGCAATGTCATGGCATGTCGCAACACGTGAACCACAAGGGCTACTGTGTGAAGTAGGGCTTCAGCCTAACGACATGCACGGTTTCGGGTCGAAGCTGTCGACGAGAAGACGCTGCGCCGTCCGGAAATACCTAGTAGGTAAGATTTGTGACACGTCTAGAACCTTGTACGGTCCAAAATAACGGCTTAGGAGTTTTTCAGATAAGCCTGGTCGCCGGACAGGGGTCCACACCCACACTCGGTCCCCAGGTTGGTAGGTGACGTTTCGATGGCGGAGTTTGTAACGTCGTGCGTCTTCATCTTGTTGGTGACTGGTGTTTATGCAAGCTAGCTGATGAGCCTATTCGGCGCATTGAGTGTATTGCTCAGCGTCTGGAGCGATTTCATTGCTTTGGTCACACGGAAGCATAGCATCGAGCATGGTTCGCACATTGCGTCCGTAAAAGAGTCGGAAAGGTGGAAATCGTGTTGTTTCTTGCGTTGCCGTATTGTATGCAAGCGTGATGTATGGAAGAATTTTGTCCCAGGTTTTGTGTTGTACGTCAAGGTACATTGACAGCATGTCCGCTATGGTCTTGTTAAGCCTCTCTGTCAGTCCATTCGATTGCGGGTGATAAAGCCGTCGTTTTTCGATGACTTGTGCAGCTCAATTTAAAAATGTCCTCCATCATTCGTGCTGTAAATGACGTCCCTCTGTCCGTAATCACGCATGATGGGGCACCATGCCGTAGGACGATTTGGTGCACGAAGAACTGCGTGACTTCAGAGGATGTGCCACGGGGTAACGCTTTTGTTTCAGCATAACGAGAGAGATAATCTGTTGCAACTAATATCCATTTGTTCCCAGAGGATGACAAAGGGAAGGGTCCGAGAAGGTCCATTCCCAGGAGGTCAAACGGTGTCTGTGGTGGTGCGATCGGCTGGAGCAGGCCCGCGGGTCTCACAGGCGGAGTCTTGCGATGCTGGCACTCACGGCAGCCTTTCACGTATCGATGTACACTAGTTGATAGTCGCGGCCAGTAATAGTGTTGGCGTACTCTGGCAAGAGTTCGCGAATAGCCCAAATGTCCTGACGTGGGCTCGTCATGGCACGCAAAAAGGATCTCGTCCCGCATTTTGGTAGAAACAACGAGTAGGAAGGGTTTGTCGCCACCACGGGCGTTTTTCCTGTAAAGAATGCCTCTTCTTAGACAAAAAGAGGACAGTTCGCGAGCAATGTGTCGAGAAACCTGAGAGTTCCGGCTTTCCAGGGAATCAATAGCTGGGCGTAATTCGTTGTCTGTCCGCTGTTTTGACATAAATTAGGAATCGCTGACTGCTCCGAGACAGGCATCTTCATCCTCAAAGCCCCTGACAGCGTGCCCCATAGGCGCTCAAGAAAGCGCGTCGGCATCTTCGTGTTTGCGCCTTGACCTGTACACAATCATAATATCGAACTTCTGCAAACGCAAACTCCACTGAGCGAGACGGCCGCATGGATCTCTGAGATTTGTAAGCCAGCAGAGCGAGTGGTGGTCAGTCACCACTTTGAAGGTACGACCGTAGAGGTAAGGCCAAAATTTCGTCATCGCCCACACGACTGCGAGGCATTCTTTTTCCGATGTAGAATAGTTGGTCTCGGCTCGAGAAAGAGTACGACTGGCATAAGCTATTACATGTTCAACGCCACCGTGTCGTTGTACAAGAACAGCGCCAAGTCCGACGTTGCTGGCATCTGTATGAATTTCTGTAGCAGCGTCCTCATCAAAATTGGCAAGAACAGAGGCTGTTTGCATTCTCTGCCGTAGCTCTGTGAACGCTGCATCTTGTTCTGCGCTCCACGTAAAAGGCACGTCATCTCGGGTAAGTCGCGTAAGAGGTTCAGCTATCTTCGAGAAGTTGGCGATAAATCGGCGATAATACGCGCACAAGCCGAGAAAAGGGCGTACTGCTCTTTTATCTGATGGAACAGGGAAGGCGGCGACAGCAGCAGTTTTGTCTGGATAGCTCTGTGAACGCTGCATCTAGTTCTGCGCTCCAAGTAAAAGGCACGTCATCTCGGGTGAGTTGCGTAAGAGGTTCAGCTATCTTCGAGAAGTTGGCGATAAATCGGCGATAATACGCGCGCACAAGCCGAGAAAAGGGCGTGCTGCTCTTTTATCTGATGGAACAGGGAAAGCGGCGACAGCAGCAGTTTTGTCTGGATCAGGTCGCACTCCATCCGCACTAATGACATGTCCCAGAAATTTCAGCTCTTCATAGCCGAAATGGCATTTTTGGGGTTTCAGCGCGAGTTTAGCTGTGCGAATGGTGTCCAGAACCTTTCTCAGACGCTTCAGATGTTCTTCGAAGCTCTCAAAAAAGATGACCACATCATCGAGGTAGACAAGGCAGTTTTTGCCACTTCAAGCCAGCGAGAACTGTGTCCATCATCCTCTGAAAAGTGGCTGGGGCAGAACAGAGGCCAAAGGGAAGAACACGAAATCCGTAAAGTCCGTCTGGAGTCACAAACACGGTTTTTTTTCGGTCTCGTTCATCCACTTTCCACTTCAATTTGCCAATAGCCACTCTTTAGATCGATGGACGAAAAATACTTCGCGCGTCGTAATCTGTCGAGAGAGTCGTCGACACGTGGAAGCGGGTAAACGTCTTTTTTCGTGACGCTATTAAGCTTCCTGTAGTCAACACAAAATCGCAGCGTTCCGTCTTTTTTCTTCACTAGAACGACTGGCGAGGACCAAGGGCTGCTGGATGGTTGAATAATTCCGTCATCGAGCATATCTTTTACTTGTGTCTGAATAGCCGCACGTTCTTTGGAAGAAACGCGATAAGGCTGCTGCCGGATCGGGCGGACGTCATCGTCGGTAATAATTCGATGCTTGGCGAGGTGTGTTTGACAGACTTTGGAAGAAGAGGCGAAGCAAGATTGAAACTCCCTCAAAAGGTCATGAAGTTCAGCATTTCTCTTGTCTGACAGCGTCGAATTATTGTCGATGTCTAGAAATTCTTCATCCTCATGCGTTTCCTTGGACGCGAAGCACTCCGTGACGTCGGCAACAGGGTCTCCATAGGCTACGGTCGTTCCGCAGAAAAGATGCCGGTGCTCGTAGTTGAAGTTCGTAACCAGTATTTGCGACTGTTCGTTACGGACAGGCACAACACTTCGGGCGGCACATACCGTATATACTCGTGTACGGGCCGCCCTCGTGTAAGGGCCGCACCCCAACTTTGAAAGCGGATATTTCGAAAAAAAAAAAACAAAAGTTCAAAATGTCCCGCCAGAAAAGTGTAGTTAGTTCATTTACAGCCAGATGGCGCTGCACGCTTTTCCGCTTTTATTCTACTTCCGCCGACGCGCCGACCACGCTGTTGACAGCGCGCCGCCATATTTGCCTTGTGCGGCCTCTTTGTTGGCATCGTTCCTAGCATCGTGTCGATACGTTGGCAGCGCGACTTCAGATCGGTGTCGTCGGTGTCACTTTGTTGGTTGTAGTGAACCCTGCAGAAGCCAGCGCACGTGACGGACGATGGGCCGGCATCTGAGATCATTCACTGCAGCATTTAAGCTGCAAGTGATTGACTATGCCGAGGAGCACGGGAAGCGGGAAGCTGGACGAAAGTACGACGTCGATGAGAAGCGCGTGCGTTACTGGATGAATCAGAAAGATGCCCTCGCCGCTACTAACAGGAGCCGAAAGGCGTTTCGCGGGAAAAAGTGCAAGTACCAGCAACTCGAAAGCGAGCTCGTCAACTACGTCGTCGACACACGAAGGGACGGCTACGCCGTATCGACTGACATGATACGCGTCAAAGCCCTCAGCATCGCTCGCCACATGGAAATACCCCCGGCACAATTCAAGGCAAGTCGGGGCTGGGCTACGCGGTTTATGAACCGTAACCAGCTTTCTATTCGGCGCCGAACGACGATTTGCCAAAAAACTGCCGCGCGAGTACGAAGACCACGTCATTAAGTTTCATCGCTTCGTGAATGCTCTCAGGAGGGAGCATGAATACGACCTGTCCCAAATTGGGAATGCGGACCAGACACCTGTGTGGTTCGATGCACCGGAAAGCACCACAGTGGATTTAAAAGGTGCGAAAAGTGTGTCTGTGCGCACGACTGGTGCAGAACGCCAAAGGTGCACTGTGATGTTGTGCATCACGGCAGACGGCAGGAGGCTTCCGCCGTACGTCGTATTTAAAAGGAAGACTCTCCCAAAAGAGAAGTTCCCTCAGGGAATCGTCGTACGTGCGCAAGAGAAGGGCTGGATGTCCGAGGAACTGGTCGTTGACTGGATTAAGACCGTCTGGGCAAACAGACCTGGAGGGCTGTTACAACGGAAAGCCCTCCTTGTTTTGGACAGCTTTAGGGGCCACTTGACCGACCGCGTCAAGAACCGAGTTGCCGCAACTCGTACGGACTTGGCCGTCATTCCCGGTGGCCTGACGAGTGTGCTGCAGCCGCTCGACGTATGCGTCAACAGACCATTCAAAGTGGAATTTCGCCGATGTTACTCTGAATGGATGGCTGGAGGCGTCCACGAGAAGACCCCTACAGGACGGCTGAAGCGGGCGTCGCTCCAACAGGTGTGTGAATGGATTTTGAATGCGTGGCGTGCCATGTCAGTAGAAGTAGTTGCTAAAAGCTTCAAGGTAACGGGAATTTCGAACTCCATGAACGGCACCGAAGATGACCGTCTCTGGGAAGACGCGGACGCCGAGGCGAGCTCCTCCGAGAACGAGGACAGCGAAATGGAATCCGAATAAAAACATTTCTGGCATGTCATTTGTGACTCTTGCACTCTGCTACTGTTGCATAAACAGTACAGACCTTTGGCCTGTACTGCCTGTACTAAATCGGCCTGATTCGTGTAAGGGCCGCACCTAGCAAAATTTTCGAAAAAAAAGTGCGGCCCTTACACGAGTATATACGGTACACCTTGGAGTAGCAGAAGTGATAGGTTGCTTTCAGCCACCACGTCACCGTTACGGACAGGCACAACACTTCGGGCGGCACATACACCTTGGAGTAGCAGAAGTGATTGGTTGCTTTCAGCCACCACGTCACCGTCCCGGAGGTCTTTAGAAATGACTTCGATGGGAACAGTTGCTCGAGGCGACAGCGTCACACTGTCGTCAGGAACACGCAGCGCAGGTCTACGGCAGTTATCAGCGTCTCGATCTGTTGCGCCTTGAGCCGAGAAGGTCACAATGCGCTCACGAAGATTTATGATGGCACCCTATTCCCGAAGGAAGTCAATGCCGATAATCAGCTGACGGGAACAGTCGCGCAGAACGAGGCAGCTGAGCACAAACGTTGACGCACGAATTTTCACTCTTGCCATACAGCGACCCAGTGGTGTTACAACCTGTCCTCCAGCAGTTCGAATTCGCGTTTCATTCCACGGTGTAATCACTTTCCTGGGATCTTTTGCTAGCCTCCCGCTGATAATCGAATAGTCTGCACCAGTGTCTATCAATGCATTGACCTGAAAACCGTCAATGAGCACAGGTATGTCAAGTGACACGCGATCACTGGGTTCAGATGTGGATTTCGGCGTTTCTTCGATACTGCGATTATTCTCTGATTGAATGTCTTCCGTGTTGCGTGCAAGCGTCGATGGGAGGTCTTCCGCACTTTGAGTCCCAGCGACCTTGCCCCCGAAGGCCACTGCCTTCAGTTTTCCCGACAAGGGCTTGGAGAGCGTTCCCGCGCCGTCACCTCGAAACGTGACCCAGTGGCTGCGGGTCTCCTCAAAAATGGTGACCGCGATTGCCGTCGTGTAAAGGGTGCACGCTGTTGCGGGAAATACTCTTCGATATCCCTTGGCCTTTGACCAATTTGGGGACGAGGTGAATTGATGGAAAATCCACGCAGGCCAAGTTGCCGGTATGGGCATTCGCGGTAAATGTGACCAGCCTTACCGCAATGATAGCAGAGGGGTCGTCTGTCCGGCGTACGCCAGAGATCAGACTTGCGCGTTGGTGCACGGCGACCATCGATGTCCAAATCAGCGTGCGCTGACTGAATCGTGACTGAGGGCATCCTTGTCTGGATCGGGACGAATGGCACTGTCGGAAGCGGAACGTGCGGCACTGTCTGGATTGGGACGTGCGGCACTGTCTGGATTGGGACGTGCGGCACTGCCTGGATCGGGACGTGCGGCACTGGCTGGGTTGGGACTCCTTGACCAGAACGAGGCGTGGCAGATCGCAAGGCTTCCGCGTACGTACGACGGCGATTGTCAGTAGACACAGAAGCCGTTTCCGGATCAACCGACATCGGCGGAAAACGATGGCCGTGCAACACCTGCTGAACCTCGTCACGGCTAACACTGGTGATAGCACCAACATCGATTTGCCTTATCTCGCGAATCCATTCGGGGCTCTTGCTCCCAGGGGTGGCGAAAATTTCGGGAGTTGAGGCAGCATTCACTTGACGGTCAAATAGGGCATACCGTTGGTGCAGTACTTGCTCCATTGTTGCCGCTTCAGTAAGGAGCTCAGCAACACTCTTAGGGAGACTACGCACCAAACCAGCAAAAAGTTCTTCCTTCACACCACGCATGAGGTCGCGCAACTTTTTTTCTTCTGCCATAGCAGGATCCACTCGCTTGAAAAGCCGTGTCATGTCCTCGACGTACATCGACATGGTCTCGTTTGGCATATGGATGCGTGATTATACTGCACGCTCCGCCCGTTCGCAGCGGTCGGGACTCCTGTAGGTCTCCAGGAGGCGACACTGGAACTCGCGCCAAGATGTCAGAACATCATCCCTGTTCAAAAACCATGTCTTGGCATCGTCTTTTAGGCAAGTGTACACGTTCCGGAGCTTCGCGGCATCATCCCAGTAATTGATTGCTGCGACACGTTCGAACTCACTCAGCCAGTCGTCAACATCTTCATGCTGCTCTCCGTGAAAAGGGCTAGGCATGAGCGGGTTCTGGACGGTGCAGTAGATCGGCATGGAAGGTGTCTGAGCTTGTACGGGATCTTGTGTCGAAGTCATAGTCGCTGCGTCAGTGGTTGGTGTCTCAGGTGGTAGGCCTCATTGGCGGCGGCTTACTCTGTGAACAGGAGTGTCCACGGGTGCAGGGCTTGTGTTCCGGCTGTTGGGTGGGGTCTTAGGCATCGGGTGGATCGTGAGACGTTGTACCCAGCAACTCCACCAGTCTTGTCACGTTTCTTAAGACAAACTTGGTTTAATGGATTCATTGAGTCGACTAGCTAAGCAGCAGCTCAGACAGATCGTCTCTGTCTTCTTTCACTCCTGGATCTCACCCAAGCATATCATATGCAATATACACACATCAGGGAAAGAAGTGTATACTTAAGGGCTCGTTTTTCTATGTTTTGACACAATATAATGAGATCTGAAAGACAAAGATGCCAAGGAAAGTACAGGGGAAATTATTAGAACGAATTGTAATAAAAATATGAAAAAAGAAAATTGGGTGAAAAGATAACTTGCAGTGTGCAGGAACCAAACTAGCAACCTTTGAATAACGTGTTCGATGCTCTGCTACTGAGCTACCACGGGGGCTATCCTTCCAACTACTTTATTGGGTATATATGTGAATTCAAACGTGGGACCAGTGTCACTCAGCGTCACCAGTAGCCATGGCAGCGAGTGTAGCACACTCTTTATGAGCCTGTGAGGCGTTACATAGCACGTAAACTTATTACGGATTGGCAGCTGACCAATAGTCCTTCGTATACAACCTAAAGGCACCAAGTCTGCCAGTGCGAGACCTTCATAATGAATAAGGGAAAGAAGTGCATACTTTGACAAAATATTAATGAGATATAACAGACAATAATGCCCAGGAAAGTATGGGGGAAGTTATCAAACCGAATCGTGATGTAAATCTGAAAGAAGAAAAGTGGGTGAAAAGACAACTTGCCAAGGCCAGGAACCGAACCCGCGACCTTTGTATAACGCTTTCGATGCTCTACCTATCCTCCCAGCCACTTTACTGGGTATATATGTGAATTTAAACGTGAGAGTGTCAGTCAGCTTCACCAGTAGCCATGGCGGCAAGTGTGGCACACTCTTTATGAGCCTGTGTAGCTTCACGTAGCACGTGAACTCATTACGAGCTGGCAGCTGACCAATAGTCTCTCGTATACAACCTGAAGGCACCAAGTCCGCCAGTACGAGACCCTCGCATTATTCGAAGGTCGCAGGTTCGGTTGCTGCCCACGGCAAGTTATCTTTTCACCCACTTTTTTTTCTTCAAATTTACATTTCAATTTGGTCTAATAACTTCCCCTATTCTTTCCTTGCCATTATTGTCTGTTAGATTTCATTATTATTGTGTCAAAACACGAAAAAACGAGCCCTTGAGTATACACTTCTTTCCCCAATTCATTAACGAGGGTCTCGTACTGGCAGACTTGGTGTCTTCAGGTTGTATATGAGAGACTATTGATCAGCTGCCAGTTCATAATAAGTTCACGTGCTACGTGATGCCACACAGTATCATAAAGAGTGTGTCACACTTGCCGCCATGGCTACTGGTGACACTGACTGACACTGGTCCCAAATATGAATTCACATATATACCCAATAAAGTGGCTGGGAAGATAGCCCCCATGGTAGCTCAGTGGTAGAGCATCGAATGCTTTATTCGAAGGTTGCAGGTTCAATTCCTGCCCACGGCAAGTTATCTTTTCACTCACTTTTCTTTCTTCACATTTACATTACTATTCGATCTAGTAGCTTCCCCTATGTTTTCCTTGACATTATGGTCTGTTAGATCTCATTTATATATATATATATATATATATATATATATATATATATATATATATATATATATAATCGAGATCTAACAGACAATAATGCCAAGGAAAGCATAGAAATAGTTATTAGCCCAAATTGTAACGTAAAGTTGAAGAAAAAAAAAAGGCGGGTGAAAAGATGACTTTTCATGGGCAGGAACCAATATATATATATATATATATATATATATATATATATATATATATATATATATATATATATATATATATATATATATATAGGGAAAAATAGAGTACGACGCACGTTGGTTTTGCACGGTATATTCTGACTGAGGTTTCAGCTGGTGGACCAGCCTTTGTCAAAGTAACAAGTAACAAGTACATGTCAACGCGCTTGCTTATAAATATGATTCACATGGGATAATAAAGATCGGCAACGTATATCAGCGATTAGACAATTCATAGCGTGAAGTGTTCATGAAGGTACAGTTAGATATCATGCAAAAACGTAAATATACATATATATACATATCTAAAAATGTAGAACACCAAAAAGCAGAAATCACTTTTTTATGCACACAGCATAACTCTGTAAGAACCGGAGATAGATAACGATAAAGCAACAATGAAAGCATGGATATCAAAATATCAAAAAACCGCGTGATATTACAGACAGATTACACGTCATATACACACCTCAGTCATTGTGATATGAAAGAAAAGAGTAGTTGATGCTTTTATTACGCGTGCGCATTCAAATACAGTCTTGCATCCACATTCGTGATAGCGGCAGCGATTAATGAACTGAAGTGGCTCTAAACATTGGATACACAAATATACACAATAACAGAAGCATTAGAGACGGTATCCAACAAGCTTAACCGATCACGCTACGGGCCATGGGTTAAGGCTGATAATGCTTAGTGGGCACACTAGAAAGCGTGCCTGTACTTTCGTTTATGCCTGATGACACGGGGTTGAATTTGTAGATGAGGTACGATTCACGGATTGCCTGATCGTGGTGGGAATGAAAGCCCGATTCAAGTATAGTGACCCTAATTTTTTCGAACGAGTGCCCTGGTAAGCGAATATGTTTTGAGAACAGGAGATTAGATTGCGCATCGGTATGTGATTTATGATTGTTGAAGCGTATTCAGAACGATGTTTCTGTATGACCAATATACTGTTCTTGGCAGACGGCGCACACAAGTATGTATATGATGTTATAACTATCGTAATTAAAGGGGCCGCAAATTTTAAGGGTGAAATTAGACGACATACTAACGGCTTCCTGGGTGGTTTGCATATGTAGGAAAACCTTGCAGCGTGGTTTGTTGCAAGGTGCACAGCCAGATGTTGTGGGTTCGTTTAATTTTAACGATGTTAGCATATCGCAGAGATACTTAGAGCGCCGGTAGACTACGCGAGGTGGTTCAGGAAAGATATTTTTCATATGCTCACTTTGGGTAAGGATGTTGTGGTGGCGTTTGAGTATAGAAAGAACCTTTGGCACTGATGCCGAGTAGGTTAATACGACAATAGTGCCAGCACGTTGTTCAGGCAAACTCTTTGCACTAAGAATGTCGGCTCTATTCGATTGGTCTGCTCGGTCTATAGCGTCATCGACCAAGTCCGCTGGATACCGTCGTTCAATGAGAGCGCTTTTAAGTTGCTCGCAGTTAGATAGGAAGTCTTCAAGATCAGAACACAATCGCTCAAAACGGCGAGTCTGACTATAAGGTATACCTGTCTTACAATGTCGCACATGACTGCTCTGAAAATGGAGAAGCTGGTTTCTATCAGTAGGTTTGCGGTATAATTTTATGAGCAATTTTCCTTCGGAAAGTGTGACGGTGACATCCAGAAAGTTAAAAGAATTTGTCGAATAGCTGTGTGAAAGCTTGATTGACGGATGGAAATTATTAAATCCATCTATAAATTTTAAGAGCGTGTCCTCCTCATGTGTCCAAGTTAAGAATATATCATTTATAAACCGTCTATAAAACAAAGGTTGTAGCTCAGTGCTGGACAGATAATTATTTTTTAGAATGCCCATTAAAATGTTAGCATAAGTAGGGCCTATTCGGGTTCCCATTGATGTGCCACTGATCTGAACGTAATGACAATTATTAAATTCAAAGTTATTGAGTTCAAGCATAAGCTTCAACAGCAATTGTAGGGCTTCTTTATCGCTTGGTTTATCGAGGGAAGAATCCTCGTATGCCTTAAGCACTGCAGCAATTTCATCGGCATGCCGTATGTTAAGACTTAATATGTGTTAAAAAAAATTACTGGTGCATATATAGATATATTATTATTGGTGCGTGTATATATATATATATATATATATATATATATATATATATATATATATATATATATATATATATATATATATATATATATATATATAAACTTCGAGAATAGTGCAGTATAGGAAACAAAACAATAAAATATTTATTTAATCCTAACAGTTTCGGCTGGTGGACCAGCCTTCTTCGGAGGATGTAAGTGAAATGATACAAGTTCCAGTAGCAGAGGGTCACCCTCACAGTTTAAAGACCCTCCAAAAAAAAAAAGAAAAGAGAGGGAGACAAGCGGGCGAACGAGGTAGCAACAGACAACAAGAAGCAGAAGAAGGAGAGGAACTAGAAAGGAGCGAGCGTCTTTAAACTGTGAGGGTGACCCTCTGCTACGGGAACTTGTATCATTTCACTTACATCCTCCGAAGAAGGCTGGTCCACCAGCCGAAACTGTTAGGATTAAATAAATATTTTATTGTTTTGTTTCCTATACTGCACTATTCTCGAAGTTTATAACTTTTATTACGGTAGCCGGAAGAAACTCTGATCGTCTATTTCATCTATATATATATATATATATATTATAAAGAGTCTGGCTTTGGTTGCCGTAGAATTAAGGAAAAATAAGTATACGCCTCTAAAAAACTGTTTATTGGTGACGTTTTGATCGGGGACCAATCTCCATCAGACGAAATTTGGTAGGCTCGGACGCGTTTTTATGCCAACTTCCAGCCGAGAGAGAGCGAGAAAAAGAAAAGGAAAAAAAAGAAAAAAAAGAAAGCGAGAGAAAAAGAAAAATCTACATATACCAATGGCCCAACTACCCATCATGCACTGATAAGCAGCCGAACGGCCTGGTGTGCGTACTACGCATAGCTTGTGCATTAAAAAAAGAGAAAAAGAAAAAGAGAGAAAAAAGAGAAAAAAGAGAGGAAAAAAAAAAACGCACCTGGGCCAGTGGCAATACCACCCATTATACACTGATAACTAGTCAAACGACCCCGTTTGGTTACTAATGGCAAGTGCAATTTGTAAAAAAAAAAAAAAAACGAGTGGTAAACAACCTACAATCATGGCAAGTTTTTTGGTCCAGGGGGCTAAATTAAGCAAATTTCAGTGATGAAAAGTTTGACTCATCAGGTTCATCTCTCATCAGCTTTCCCGGTAGCTTGTAAAGAATACCACAGTACATTCCTTGCGATCATTGTCGCTGTCGTATTCCACCTGTTCTCCCCCTCCATAGTTGCTCTTGAAGCCTGGTGAGGAGGGCTAGGTCAAAACAGTGTGATAAATTTCAAAAAAAAGAAAAAAAGGGAAAGGGGGAAAAAAGAAAAAAAAAGGAGAGAAGAACAGCAAACATGCGCTACGCGTGTCAAAGCTCCGTACGTGCAGGATCGGCACATGCCACGTAGCCACGCCCTCCGGTCTGTGGCTCAAGAATATTAAATATTTACTGGAGGTTGTTTTTCAAGTTTTTACCTCGGGGCTTGGATGTGTTATTTAACTTCGTTTAGTGGTCCACCTTTCTTGGAATGCGCGTGCCCATGCCGCACGCCTGAACACGTGCTTCGGGCGAAATCAGAAGAGAAGAAAAATGATAATTAAGGAAACCAAAAAAGAGAGAAGAAGAAGAAGGAAAGAAAAAAAAGAAAACTAAAACGTTTGGTTGGGATAAGTATTATCCCGAATCTTCCAGAGCGCGAATTGAAGAAAGTATGCCTGGAGTGTTATTTAGACCACCTTTAAATGTATTAAATTTATAAATCATGTATGATTCGCGTTGTTCACGTTCCCTTGTGGTAGAGAAACCGCTTTGTAAGAGTGTGACCTTTATGGAATCAAATGGGTCGTTTCCGCAGTTAATATGCTGAGACAGAAGCAGATCCGGAAGTGAATGAACATGTGAACGGTGGTTATTAAAGCGGATGCGAAAGGATGTGTCAGTCTGTCCTATGTATTGAATACAACATTTTCCGCACTCGAGAAGGTATATTAGATTGGAGCTGTCACAGTTAAGGTTTGAATTATTGAAGTACTTGAAATCGGATTATGTGCTTTCAGCAACGTTGGTTACCTGTATGTGATGGCACACCTTGCAGCAGGCTTTGCCACAGGGTTGACATCCAGTTATCGACGTTTTATCAGTTTTTGACAGCACAAGATAATTTTTAATGTTTTTGGGGCGTCTAATACCACTCGTGGAGGGGAAGGGAAAACTTTTGATAGTCGTTCACTCTGTTGTAAGATGTTAAATTGTTTCTTTAGAATTTTGTTTACGTTAGGGGGGTTGCTACAAAGTGTTAAAACTAAGTTCTTTCGTCCCTCTTGTTTCAATTCTTTCTGCTGGTCAAGTAGCTGCTGGCGATCTAGGTTTGCCGCTTTGTGTATGGCGTCGTTGACTATGGAAGGAGGATAATGTTGTTTTCAAAGTACCTTGCGCAAGTTCTCTGTGTTGGCCTCAAAGTCTGGAACGGGAGCAAATTCTTTTGAATCGGTGAGCCTGGGAGTACGGGATGAATGTCTTGCAGTGACGAGGGTGACAGCTATCGAAGTGAAGTGTCTCTAGGCTTTTTGTAAACGTTAGTAGCTACTGTTTACTGTTATGTGGACGTCTAGAAAATTTATTTCAGTTGTTGAGTACGAATAAGTGAACGTTATGTCTGGATGAACTTTGTTAAACGATTCTACAAAATTGATTAAGCTGTCCTGTGTGTCTGTCCAAATGATAAAAATATCGAGGAAGCATCCGTAGAGAAGTGGCTGAATTTTCTGGGTTGATAGAAACTTAGTTTCAAGGTCATTCATAAAGATGTTTGCGTAGTTAGGTGCCATGCGAGTCCCCATAGCCGTGCCATTAATTTGTAAGTAGTATTGGTTAGAAAACTCGAAGCTGTTGAGCTGGAGAAACAACTTAGCGAGGGTTTCAATGACTATTGTGTTTGGTGAGTTGTTAGATTTATGTGAACTATAGGCTTGTACTAGTGCTTTGACGCCGTCACTGTGTGGAATATTGGTGTAAAGGGAAGTAACATCAAGAGTTACAAGAAAGGCATCTTCAGGGATTATGAGATCTTTGATCGTCCAAATGAAATGGTTGGTATCACGTAGGTAGGAGGGGTGTGTAGGAGGTATGTTCTTAATTAGGGAGTCTTAGTAACTTGATATTGGTTCGGTGAGGGTACCTCTTCCTGAAATAATTGGTCGGCCGGGGTTTCCTTTTTTGTGTATTTTTGGGAGCATATAGAACCGTCCTGGTTTGGCACGTGCCGCTTTGTGTATGGCGTCGTAAGTGCCCTAGATAGATTAGGATCTAACTCTCCGAGCTCTACCAGATCATGCAGTGCGGTGGTTATTATTGCTTGATGTTCTAGGGTTGGATCTTTATCCAGTGGTTTGTAAAAATATGTGTTGGTTAGTTGGCGGGTGCCCTCTTGGATATAGTCCGATTTATTTAATATTACAATTCCTCCTCCTTTATCCGCTGATTTTATAACGATGTCCGTTCGGTCACTAAGTGCCTTAAGTGCTTCATACTCCTTTCTTGAGAGGTTTTTGGCTGATGCCGGTCTGTGTGTGTTATATTCCCGAAGTATGTATTTTTGGATGGCTTCGATGCAGGTATCTAGATGCCTGTCCCACTGAGAGCTTGGTGTCCACTGTTGCCCTGAACTAGAAGGTACTTTGGTAGTGGTTTCTTTCTGGGGTTTGTCGAAAAAGTATTCTTCTAGGCGAAGATTCCGTGCGAAGTTATCAAGATCTTGTAATAAGGAGAACTGATTGTATCGGCTAGTGGAGGGGCAAAATGTGAGTCCGCGCGAGATTACTGTCTGTTCATGACTGCCGAGTTGGATGTTGGAGAGGTTCATTATGTTTTCTTCTATGTTGTGTTGTGAGGTAATAAGGCCTCTTGGCCGGTCGTTTACGGTTTTCTGTGCGCTACCAGATTGTGGCACAACCACTGGTTGTGGGCGCTCTGAATTGTCTGTGTATAGCTCTTGAAAGTTCGGAAGCTTATCCCTTGCCATTTTTTTCTCCTTAATTTTTTAAAATTTCCGCTGTCCTTTTTTTCTCAAAACGTTCTAGTTCAGTAACTTCGATAGAGGATAGGGAAGCTTTGGATCTCGCTTGGCATTCCACCGCCCTCAGAGACGTGAGCACCCTTTCACAGCGCCTCACAACAACTTCAGTTAATTTAAGTGAAGCAGATTTTAGAATAAGATTACATTCTTGAGTTTCCTCTTTGTTAAAGTCATGCATCGAAGACCTAAATGATAGCTGAATGCCCCGAGGGGCGATACCGTAACGTAAATAAATTTTAAGGTTCGTACATGAAGTTCATGGCGCAGACGTTTATCAACAATTTTTCTGAGATTAAGAAAACGGGGTCTGGGGTGTAGGGTGCGCGTTGTCTGTGGGGGAGATAGTCAATGGGTTAGAGCGATCAGATTGTCATAACCTAGTTGAGCCACAGTATTTCCGGAGATCGTACCTTTTTGAGGAGGGAGCAGATGTTTGTTCCCTGGGTGCTGGAACGGAGTGATGGCTCGCAGTCCTTTGTGGTAGGTGGCCGGCCTGCTGAAGTAGACGCGCCGTGCTCGGGCCGTGTTGACCGTTGTCTAGTTGAAGGTGGTAGAGACCTTGATCTTGAATGTCTTGTTTCTCTGTCTCGGGGCCGTTGAGATGGTTTTCTTCCCCCAGCCGTTGATGTGGCCGTCTCTGTCTTTCGAATGATTGGTACTGACGCGGTGACTTTCGGCGACGAGGTTGCCGTGGTCTCGGTGCGTACAGGATGGGGTTTTGTTGCCTGTTTTTTTCTTCGAATGAGTAGGTGTTCTGGTGGCCTGTGTGGTCCCTTGTGACTGCTTGGCTGCCCTCTGCCCGGGTACTTGTCTTGAGGGCCTCTGCAAAGGATTGCTTTGTTGACACCGGCTGGCTTCTTTCAGCGTTGGGCACGTGGTCCCTCCAGGCTGCCATGTGGTCCCTCTGAGTGTGCAGGATCACATTGTAGATGTTCTACGCAAGCAAGGATACACCAGCGAGGTGCGGGTGTACGCCGCCAGCAGCCAGCACCAATTGCGCCTGGAAGTGGTGGATGGCATGGTCAATGAAAAACACGTTCTGGCGGCTTTTGCACAAGTTCACGAGCCGGCTATTAAAACGATGTGCCTGCCTGTTGAAGTGGTTTACTTTCCTCCAATTCGGATGCCGGAGACGCGTGTTGAAGCCTCGAGGAAGCGCAAGGGTGGAAAATATGGTTCCAATGTCTGGCCTTTCCTTCCTAATAGAGTCCAGGAGTATGGCATACTTCGCGAGGGCTGTGTCAGCATTGGTCCTGGCGATGTCAATCGTCCCAACGTGAAGGATCAGAAAGGAGGTACCTGGTGGTACGAAGTCCAATAGTCCGAGAATGTCGTCAATTCGGACACCAGGCTGCGTGATGATTGCCGGAAATTCAGGGCTCGAATGGTTGAAAAGTTTGTGCACATGCCTTGTCTGCGGATCCCCCAATACAGCCCAAGTGGGAGATTGCTGAGGGAATTTCCAGATGACTTGTTTTCCACAAGCGTGGACAGCAGCCATTGTGAATAATACGTAGATTATAAGGAGTCTGGCTTCGGTTGCCGTACAATTAAGGAAAAATAAGTATACGCCTCTAAAAAACTGTTGATTGGTGACGTTCCGGTCGGAGACCGATCTTTATCTGACGAAATTTGGTAGGCTCCGACGCGTTTTTATGCCAACTTCCAGCTGAGAGAGAGTGAGAGAAAAAAAGAAAAGGAAAAAAAAGAAAGCTAGAGAAAAAGAAAAATCTACATATACCAGTGGCCCAACTACCCATCATGCACTGATAAGCAGCCGAACGGCCAGGTGTGCGTACTACGCATAGCGCGTGCATTAGAAAAAAAAAAGAAGAGAAAAAACCCTACACCCCAGACATCTTGTTTTCTTAAACTAAGAAAAACTGTTGATAAACGTCTGCGCCATGAACTTCATGTACGAACCCTAAAAATTTATTTACGTTACGGTATCGCCCCTCGGGGCATTCAGCTATCATTTAGGTCAGCGATGCATGACTTTAACAAAGAGGAAACTCAAGAATAAAATCTTATTCTAGAATCTGCTTCATTTAAATTAACTGAACTCGTTGTGGGGCGCTGTGAATGGGTGCTCACGTCTCTGAGGGCGGTGGAATACCAAGCGAGATCCGAAGCTTCCCTATCCTCTATCGAAGTTACTGAACTAGAACGTTTTGAGAAAAAAAAGGACAGCGGAAATTTTAAAATTTAAGGAGAAAAAAATACCAAGGGATAAACTTCAGAACTTTCAAGAGCTATACACACAGAAAATTCAGAGAGCCCAAAACCAGTGGTTCTGCCACGATTTCGTAGCGCGCAGAAAACCGTAAACGACCGACCGAGAGGCCTTATTACCTCACAACACATCATAGAAGAAAACATAATTAACCTCTCCAACGTCCAACTCGGCAGTCATGAACGGACAGTAATCTCGCGAGGACTCACATTTTGCCCCTCCACTAGCCAATACAATCAGTTCTCCTTATTACAAGATCTTGATAACTTCCCACGGAATCTTCGCCTAGAAGAATACTTTTTCGACCAACCACAGAAAGAAACCACTACCAAAGTACCTTGTAGTTCAGGGCAACAGTGGACACCAAGCTCTCAGCGGGAAAGGCATCTAGATACCTACATCAAAGCCATCCAAAAATACATACTTCGGGAATATAACACACACAGACCGGCAGCAGCCAAAAACTTCTCAAGAAAGGAGTATGAAGTACTTAAGGCACTTAGTGATCGAACGGACATCGTTATAAAACCAGCGGATAAAGGAGGAGGAATTGTAATATTAAATAAATCGGACTATATCCAAGAGGGCACCCGCCAACTAACCAACACATATTTCTACAAACCACTGGATAAAGATCCAACCCTAGAACATCAAGCAATAATAACCACCGCACTCCATGATCTGGTAGAGCTGGGAGAGTTAGATCCTAATCTATCTAGGGCACTTACGACGCCATACACAAAGCGGCACGTGCCAAACCAGGACGGTTCTATATGCTCCCAAAAATACACAAAAAAGGAAACCCCGGCCGACCAATTATTTCAGGAAGAGGTACCCTCACCGAACCAATATCAAGTTACTAAGACTCCCTAATTAAGAACATACCTCCTACACACCCCTCCTACCTACGTGATACCAACCATTTCATTTGGACGATCAAAGATCTCATAATCCCTGAAGATGCCTTTCTTGTAACTCTTGATGTTACTTCCCTTTACACCAATATTCCACACAGTGACGGCGTCAAAGCACTAGTACAAGCCTATAGTTCACATAAATCTAACAACTCACCAAACACAATAGTCATTGAAACCCTCGCTAAGTTGTTTCTCCAGCTCAACAGCTTCGAGTTTTCTAACCAATACTACTTACAAATTAATGGCACGGCTATGGGGACTCGCATGGCACCTAACTACGCAAACATCTTTATGAATGACCTTGAAACTAAGTTTCTATCAACCCACAAAATTCAGCCACTTCTCTACGGATGTTTCCTCGATATTTTTATCATTTGGACAGACACACAGGACAGCTTAATCAATTTTGTAGAATCGTTTAACAAAGTTCATCCAGACATAACGTTCACTTATTCGTACTCAACAACTGAAATAAATTTTCTAGACGTCCACATAACAGTAAAAGATGGGTCATTAGCTACTAACGTTTACAAAAAGCCTAGAGACAGGCAGCAATGCCTTCACTTCGATAGCTGTCACCCTCGTCACTGCAAGACATTCATCCCGTACTCCCAGGCTCACCGATTCAAAAGAATTTGCTACCGTTCCAGACTTTGAGGCCAATACAGAGAACTTGCGCAAGGTTCTTTCAAAACAACATTATCCTCCTTCCATAGTCAACGACGCCATACACAAAGCAGCAAACCTAGATCGCCAGCAGCTACTTGACCAGCAGAAAGAATTGAAACAAGAGGGACGAAAGAACTTAGTTTTAACACTTTGTAGCAACCCCCCTAACGTAAACAAAATTCTAAAGAAACAATTTAACATCTTACAACCGAGTGAACGACTATCAAAAGTTTTCCCTACCCCTCCACGAGTGGTATATAAACGCCCCAAAAACATTAAAGATTATCTTGTGCAGTCAAAAACCGATAAAACGTCTATAACTGGATGTCAACCCTGTGGCAAAGCCTGCTGCAAGGTGTGCCATCACATACAGGTAACCAACGTTGCTGAAAGCACACAATCTGATTTCAAGTACTTCAATAATTCAAACCTTAACTGTGACAGCTCCAATCTAATATACCTTCTCGAGTGCGGAAAATGCGGTATTCAATACATAGGACAGACTGACACAGCCTTTCGCATCCGCTTTAATAACCACCATTCACATGTTCATTCACTTCCGGATCTGCCTCTGTCTCAGCATATTAACTGCGGAAACGACCCATTTGATTCCATAAAGGTCACACTCTTACAAAGCGGTTTCTCTAGCACAAGGGAACGTGAACAACGCGAATCATACATGATTTATAAATTTAATACATTTAAAGATGGTCTAAATAACACTCCCGGCATACTTTCTTCAATTCGCGCTCTGGAAGATTCGGGATAATATTTATCCTAACCAAACGTTTTAGTTTTCTTTGTTTTCTTTCCTTCTTTTTCTCTCTTTTTTGATTTCCTTAATTATCATTTTTCTTCTCTTCTGATTTCGCCCGAAGCACGTGTTCGGGCGTGCAGCATGGGCACGCGCATTCCAAGAAAGGTGGACCACTAAACGAAGTAAAATGACACATCCAAGCCCCGAGGTAAAAACTTCAAAAACAACCTCCAGTATATATTTAATATTCTTGAGCCACAGACCAGAGAGCGTAGCTACGTGGCATGTGCCTATCCTGCACGTGCGGAGCTTTGACACGCGTAGCGCTTGTTTGATGTTCTTCTCTCCTTTTTTTCTTTTTCCACCTTTCCCTTTTTTTAAAATTTATCACATCGTTCTGACGTAGCCCTCCTCACCAGGCTTCAAGAGCAACTATGAAGGGGGAGAACAGGTGGAATGCGACAGCGACAATGATCGCAAGGAATGTACTGTGGTATTCTTTACAAGCTACCTGGAAAGCTGATGAGAGGTGAACCTGATGAGTCAAACTTTTCATCACTGAAATTTGCTTAATTTAGCCCCCAGGACCAAAAAACTTGCCATGATTGTAGGTTGTTTACCACTAGTTTTTTTTTTTTTACAAAATGCACCTGCTAATAATAGTACGCAAACTTGGTCGATTGACTACTTATCAGTGTATAATGGGTGGTATTGCCACTGGCCCAGGTGTGTTTTTTTCTTTTTTTCCTCTTGCTCACGGCTGGTTATTTTTTCATTCACTTTTCTTTCTTCTTAATTAAATTCCATTGGTTCTAATAACTTCCCCTATACATTCCTTGGCATTATTGTCTGTTAGATCTCATTATTAATGTGTCAAAACACGCAAAAACGAGCCCTTAGGTATAGACTTCTTTCCCTTTTTTCATTTAATGAAGGTCTCGTACTGGCAGACTTGGTGTCATTAGGTTGTATACGAGGGACTATTAATCAGCTGCCCGCTCGTAAAAAGTTCACGTGCTACGTGACGCCAAACATGCGCATAAAAGAGTGGTTCACACTCGTCGCTTGGCTTATAGATGGCGCTGACTGTCACTCCTACTTTTAAATTCACATATAAACCCAGAAACGTGAATGGAGGGAAGGCCGCTATGGTAGCTGAGTGGTTAGAGCATCGAACGCGTTATTCGAAGGTCGTAGGTTCGATTCCTGCTCACGGCTGGTTATTTTTTCATCCACTTTTGTTTCTTCTTATTTACATTCCATTGGTTCTAATAACTTCCCTGTACATTCCTTGGCATTACTGTCTGTTAGATCTCATTATATATATATATATATATATATATATATATATATATATATATATATATATATATATATATATACAGTCGAAACCCGCAATAACGAAATTGTCCGGGAAACCACGAAATTTCGTTCTCGCGAGAATTTCGTTGCCGCGAGTATGAGACATAAAAACAGTGATATGGCCAGCAGAACGAAAATTTATTGCCAGAAGTCGGTCAACTTACTTTGCCGACCCTTTCCATGCAACCACTTTCAAAACTCTCCCTTCGCCCTGGAAAAAGTAGTCCATAGCTACGTCGTCATCATGTGCACCAAAGAAGGAGCGAAAGGTGTCCAGCACATTCAAAACAACCCGCGGGTTGTTTTGGATGCGCTAGTGCGTCGTTCCTGCCCGCAGTCTCGCTGTCAGCGGAGTTAGAGCTAAAGCCAACTTCGATGACGCGCCGCGCTCGTAGACCGCACTCTTAGTAATCTTATCGTCCATCCGGTGCGGTCACTCGTAGTAATCTCAACCGTGCCGCCGCTTACAGTTCGTTGCTTGCGACGAAGCACGTCGCCTCGAGTGCTCTAGCGCGTCGTTCCTGCCCGCAGTCTCGCTGTTGGCAAAGTGAGGGCAGAAGACGACTCCGATGACGCGCCGCGCTCGTAGTAACCTGATTGCGCATCTGCCTACTGCTCCTAACTAAAGCGTAATTATATCTTAAGTGATAATCCAGCAGTGAACACGTCATGAAGTAGCAATTTTCGAGAACCATGTCCTCGCGACGCACAAGGAGCAAATGACGATCTCCCAGAGCGAGCTTCGGGCCAATGGGGAGGCGAGCTGAGGCAACACGGCGGCCACAGCCAATCAAAGGCCTCGAAACGACCTTCAAACATTTGCTTTTTGTGCACTTGTTTTTAAAGGGAAGAGCCAGCTGAGGCGGGAAAGTTAAACACGTAGAAATGTTTTTTCCGATGAGCCCAAGAATCGCTGTTTTCTCGCGATTTCTAGAAAAAGTTCCGCTACCTAGGTGGGTGAAATGAATTTTCCGAAGCACTCCTGCGTGGTTTGCAGTGTAGATATTTTGGAATCAGATAGAAATAGGGTTTCAGAAACTGAAAACTTCATTAAAAAAAAAAAACGATTTTTTTGCCATTTTTCGCGATCCCAAAGCCGCGTCCCCCCTGAAGTAAACAAAAATGGCGGGTACCCACGCTAGCAAGGCAAAAGCAGACGTTTATAAATTTTGAGTGCGCATAACACGCATACGAGCATATTTTCGACAGTTAAGCTTTGGCGGGAGAGTAAAATAAGGCCCGCACCATGGTACAAAATTTGTTAATGCGGGATTGCTGTTCAAAAACACTTCGTTGCCGCAATATACGTAATACATGGGCTTCTATGAACGTTCGCCGGGGATTCGGAAATATTTCGTTACCGTGGAGAGTTGGTACCCGCGGAGTTTCGTTATTGCGGGTTTTGACTGTATACATATATACATACATATATATATATATATATATATATATATATTTGTATATATACATATATATATATATTCAAAATAATGAACAAACGTGGGGAAACTTCTTATTCCGTTTCACCCGAGGTCCGGCGTTTGTCAGGGAATATCAGACGAAGGCGATATATATATATATATATATATATATATATATATATATATATATATATATATATATATATATATATATATATATATATATATTATACACACAAAATAAAGGTCAGGCTCTGACCGAAAAGTCCACGTAATAAATGAAATTTTCCTTAAGTGCCAGCTCTCATACTTCTATATTATATATAAACAGAAGGCACAAAAAATATGAATTGGAAGAAAAAAAATTTCCCTACCACCCAATCGTGGATTCAAACCATGGACCCTTCGATCTACAACACACTGGCTATATGCAGATGTCAGAGGGGCTCGAGCGTGTCACGCAAGGGTCCTACATTTTCTTTCAATTTGAAAGCTGCCCTTAAAATGCACACGAGAAAGGAGGGGCCTCTTTCTGTACCCAATCGAGATATAGAAAAGAAAAACACCTTGTGTCGGATGCCCCCCCCCCCCCCCCTCCCCCTCCCGTGACCAGACACACGAAGGGGTTACTTCGTGCACCACAGATAAAAAAAAATGTTTGAGCATGAGGTTTTCCACAGTTGACACTTGCAGCTCGCTGTTCAAACACAAAGACAAAACACTGACAGTTGTTAGTTCGCACTGGTCCTATGTACAAAGTCAATTTTTATGAAAGCAAACACGGGAGCGCGTGGCCTGCACGCTCTGGCAGCTGCTGGCAGCGCGTTCAAGCGAAAGCGCGAGCAACCGCAGTCTCTTTTCGTGTCATCTGGTGACGAGCAGAACAGCTATTCATTGCTGATATGGAGCCAGCAGCAAGATTGCAACCCTCTGCCCCTTCAAGCTTCGATTACGCGAGAGGCGGTAATCACCTTGAAGGGAGAGGGGTTGCAATCTTGTCGTTCTATATCAGCAACGAATCGTTATTTTGCTCGTCGCGAGATAATGCCAAAAGAGACTGTGGTTGCTCTCGCTGCCACATGAACACGCTGCCACCAGGCGCCGGAGCGCGCAGGCCAGGGGTCGCAATGTTCCCTTCCATAAAAATTGGCACTGTACACCTCTGTGTTCTTTTCAACCATCCTTCTGTATGCTTCAGCTGCTAGTTTTGAGCTGCTAGTCGATCTTTCTGTCAGATTCCCCTTTCTAGCTATTGCATTCATTGCTTCGCCCTTGCTGTGAAACTGCCTTTTCAAACACAAATTCTTTCTTTATTTGCTCACAGTAGTAGTTTTACCATGTTTAACATGTTAAATAAAATGCACACATATATACCTAACATTGCAAATGGTGAAAATTGGTCCCAGCTCCTCAGTCCACCGTAGGCAGCAGTAAGGGAGGTCACTCCCCGAAAGAATGTTTTTTTTTTATTTTCTAGTTGTAGACACTTGAAAATTTTGTTATTAATATAATTTTTCAATGGAGATTTCAAATACACAATAACTTTTTGTGTAGCTGCTACAGTTATTGAGGTGAGCCATTATGCACAATAGCAAAAAGTTGCATGTCTTGCAGGTACTACTCTTTTATGCACTTAACCTTCAGTAAAAGCATTGCGTGTGATCTTATTTCACTCGTGGTAGATTGTGAAGCGCAAATATTTATCCGGATATGTCACAGAAATATTTGAACTAAGAAAAAAATTGTATTTAATGACTAATTATTTTCAATCTCCCTTGAAACAATGAGCTAATTTTTTTTACAATTACTTCTAGTAGCCATTGCAATTTCAAGTAGATATTCCCATTGTCCATGTGCTGAAGAATACGCATGCCAAGTTTCGTTACTATACAATAAGTGTAAGTGTGTAAAAGGCTGCCCGAAAAATGTGAAATTGTCAAAAAAAAATGAAAATGAGAAAAACAAGTTTGAAAGTTTGGAAAGTTGGCGTTTATTAGGAAACCACGTTTTTTGCATCATATTGGGGCACAATGAAAAGCAGATTGCACTGAATGCTCGGACAATCGAGAATCACAGAATCGTGAAAGTTGGTCATTGCCTGTGCCTATAGACCAATTTCACCGGACTTGCGTCACGAAAATGTGGCGACGCTGTCTTGGTAGGCAAAAGACGGTCTGCCTAACACTGTTTCTGCTATGTTTTCAATAGTGCATGTGGTGTTCTCAGTCAAGCAACGAGAAAAAAAAAAAAAAACAGCACGCCGACGAGCTGCGTCATGGTTGGATGTGAGTGGCGTCTCACAACTTTGTTTTGTTTGTTGGTGCACATCGCAGCCTTCGGCACTTATGGCTTTCACAACGTCATTTTGTTGGCGCACACCACAGCCCTCAGTGCTTTTTACCATAATTTTACCCATTATGCCGACGTCGGCCTACCTGTGTTTACAAACATGGAATGAGTCTATAGGGTGTACTGCCAGAACTGCCTTCACGTTTACGGCAACGCTATCACGTGGGCTGCCGCTGTCGAAACGAGCGTTCATCCCTTGGTCTCTGGCCGAAGTAGTACATCTCGACGCGTGATTCAGGACAATCGGTATTTTCACAGCACAGTTCGAGGAATGCCAAAAGCCCTTTGCCCTTTCCAGCTACCACTCGGACGCCGAGTTTCCGTTTGCGGCCGGTTGGGCATTGCACACCCATCACAAGGGCAGTCAGCGCATTGATTTCGCAAAGCAGCGTGTTGGCAGTAGCAGCACCTACTGGTCTAGGTTCACTCTCGAAGAACTCGCTCTTGTTTTGGGATGCACTGACAAATTCCACGGCAGCGGCTATTTCACAACAACTTTCGCTGCGGGGTTTGGTGTCAATCTCAAGCCTATACAAAATTGGGGCGTTGGTCGGTGGTAACATCGGTGTTCGCTGTCACTTTGGGAACCCTCTGACGTCATTTCCCTCGATACTTGGGACGAGTTCTGAACTTTGGATTATCTAGACTGCGTTTCTTGGGGCTTGCCATGACACAAAACTGCAGAGAAATGCCGAACAACTCGATCGCAACGTCTGAGGCTTCGCTTTTGCGCCGGAAAGATACAAAGGGAAAGAGGCGGAGCGCACCACCGGCCAATGGCGGCTTCATGCTGCTTGCCACGATATTCAAAACGCGTGGCGTATGCATTGTTTTTTTATTTATTCTTTGTAAAGATACGAGACTGGCTACTAGTGAATTGTGAAGAGGAAGGCCTTCGCAGAATACGTGCATGATTGCAAATGGCGGCCAACGCGTTATTTTCGCGACAGGGCAACACGAACTACGCCATTTTTTGGCGACTTTCGCGCATTTCTCACATCACCGCTTCCCTCTTGGAAGCATTTTTAGATCATTTCTCGTGCGAATTTCAGCTTGATATTTTCAAAAGTAAAAGAATATACCCCAAGGATGCCAATACAACCGAAAAAAAGAAAGCTAAGAGTTTTTCGGGAAACCGCGACTTTTCGACCCGTGTCTTCCCTTAAATATCGATACTAGTATACCCATGACATTAGGACCCGCAATAGTTTTTCATGATAACACCTCTTGTTTGTTATTGAGGGCATTTTTCCCTGCTGCTTGAAGCAGCTTTAATTTTCAACTCAAGCTCTCATTACTATCGAAAAAAAAACTAGTACTGCAATGAGGTTTCTTCAATACAACCTAAGCAATTACACTGCATGGTACAGTCGAATCTCAATATTTCGAACTCGAAGGGGCCCGAAAATTTGTTCAAATTATTGAAAGCTAAATAAACAGAAGGCTCTCCATGCAGTGGCGCATGTGCGTTGAGCTAACACACAAGGGAGAAGTTTCAGAAGACTTATATTTATTCACAAATCGCAGAACATCCGTCGTTAATTGAAGTAATCGGTGGCGCGCGTCTGCACACGTTTGCCTTGCAGCGAGTCAATCAATTTTGCACGCAGCTTGCACGTTTCTATTTAGGCTTCAGCATTCTCCTGGCAAGAGAAGTTGCGCGCAGAAATATCCAGCGTCGACACTTTCGAAGTTGTTACTTCGAGACACTCTCGAAGACGGGCGTGCGGCCCTGAGACAGGCGGTTTTTTAAAACCTTTGTTTTTTTAAAAAAAAAACTGCCAGATGGCACTCATGTCTCACGTGTGACATGAGCCCTGGGGCCAACAGTGTAGCCAAAGACGGTTCTAAAGGGGCACAAATATTCAAGCCACATGAAGTCCATGGGAGAAGAAATTGACGTAAGCACAAGGGCCGAGCGAAGTCAGATGTAGGCTATATTAACATGCAGGGTGGCAGGAATAGGTTAAAGTGGGAAGAGATAGAAGAGCAGTTGAGGCAGGAGGAGCTGATGGTATATGGGATTGTGGAGACATCTTCGGGACATGGAGCAACCACTTTGCAATCCGGACTACATATGGGAATATTGCAATAGAACAGAAGCAGCAAAAAGGGAGGAGGCATTGGTGCATTCATACGTAAAAGTATGGATTGGCAAAGAGTCAAGCAGGGACGCATCGAACATTTATGATTAAGAGTTGAGGAAAAGTAGGTGGGCAGATGACACTCCTTGGTTTGGTGTACTTGTGCGTGGGAGCAAAGGCCAGAGAGGAAAACCAGGCAATTGTGGATTGTATATCAAAGGACATTAAGGAATTAGGAGGAGAGTGCGAGATAATTATACTAGGAGATATGAATGCGCACATAGAAGATAGAGATGTGTATACTGACCCAACAGGCAAATTGATCATGGCTATGTGTGAAAGGCAGGATTTGATCATTTGCAGCAGTACTGAGAAGTGTGAAGGGCAAATAACATGGGAGGCAGGAAGGCTGCAGTCGACGATTGATTATGCACTGATGTCACATAGGATGTATGATAGGCTCAGGGGAATGCACATAGACGAATGTGGCTCCAGAAGTCTGGGTAGTGATCACAAACGTAACAAGCTAAGTTTTGGAAGAGCAGTGAAAGTGGGAAGGAGAAAAGATAAGCAAGTACAGGGAAGTTTTCATTCAAAAAGGCAGATACAAATTGCTACTAAACAAATTGAGAAAGTAATCACTGAGGATAATAAAACAGTGTGGCCATACACGAATCTAATTAGACTGTTTGAGGTAGAGCTTGGTAAGGCACGTGACAAGTCACCCCGAAAAAAAGACGCAAATCCACAAGGCCATACACGAATCTAATTAGACTGTTTGAGCTAGAGCTTGGCAAGGCACGTGACAAGTCACCCCGAAAAAAAGACGCAAATCCAAAAGTTGGTGGGATGAGGAAGTTAAGAGAGCCATAGCAAAACGTCAGAAAGCCTCTAGGGAACACAGACATGCTAAGCAGCGGGGTGAACCAACAGATTATGTTGAAAGAAAATGGGACATCTTTCTAAGCTGCAGAAGGAAAGCATCCCTTCTGATCAATGAAAATACTAGAAATGGGTGGCTCAGTGGCTGGAAGAAGTACATAAAAAGGATAGAAAGGCAGCTGCGAAATTTCGGAACCATCTAAACTCCCTAAAAAATGAGGAAAGCCTAGAACAGAGGTTTATAACTACAGCTCGAGGTGCTAGGCTAAAAGGGAGCGAAGGTATTGAATATGTAAGAACAAGGGTGACAGAAAAATTTCAACAAAGTGCCTTATGCACCACAATAGACAAGGATGGATCAAGTGGCGCAATGGCTCCATTCTAAAACCGAGAGTGGGAAAGGGCTGAGAAGAGGGTTCCTAATAGTACATCAACCTGCCCAGATGGCATTCCAATTATGCTGATAAAGACATTGAGTCCGAAGACTAGACAGATTTTGAGACAGGCAGTGAGCAAAACAATAATCGGTGGTAAAGTTCCCGATGGATGGAAACTTAGCAGAATGAGCATGATCTATAAAGGAAACCAACGTCCTATAACAGTGACATCATTGGTCTACAGGCTGGCAATGAAGATTACAAAGACAAAGTTGACAGAAACAACCAACGTCCTATAACAGTGACATCATTGGTCTACAGGCTGGCAATGAAGATTACAAAAAAAAAAAAAGACTACAGGCATGGATAGAGGATGAGGGGGTGCTGTGGGAACTGCAGAATAGATTTCGAAAACACAGGAGGTTGTAAGAAAATCTGTTCTCACTGACGCAGTGTTTCGAAATAACAGAAAAGGAACACAAGCCCCTGTGTCTAGCATTTTTTGATATCAAGGAAGCGTACGATAACATGGCTCAAGAGGAATTGTGGGGAATGCTGGACACACTAGGTGTGGAAGACGGAGTCACTAATCTATTAAAGGATATCTATAAAAAGCAACAAGGTAGTTATAAAGTGGGAAAAACAGGTATCCAAGCCCACAGAGGTAAAACGGGGCCTTAGGGAGGGGTGTCTCCTGTCACTCTTGTTATTCATGATGTACGTACAAGGATTAGAGGCCAAATTAGAGGGAAGTGGACTTGGCTTTAACCTCTCTTTCATCAAACAAGGAAAACTCATTGAACAAGCACTACCAGCATTGATGTACGGAGATGATATAGCGGTAATGGCCGGCAACAAGCAAGATTCGCAAAGATTGATGGACATCTGCGGTAATAAGGAAGACAGGTTCAATTTCAGATTCAGTAAGTAAAAATCAGCAGTCATGATTTTTAATGATAATGAATGTAGTGAGCTTAGGATACAGGAGGTCACACTAGAGAAAACAGATAAATACAAATATCTGGGCGTATGGATAAGCAATGGGACCGAGTACCTAAGACAACACGAATATACGTAACGACTAAAGGTAACAGGAACGCAGCAGTGAATAAAAATAGGGCACTGTGGAACTACAATAGGTATGATGTTGTGAGAGGAATATGGAAAGGGGTCATGGTTCGGGTCGGATGTTCGGCAATGCGCTCTTGTGCATGAGATCAGAAGTTCAGGCAAGATTAGAAATTAAGCAACGTGGAATAGGTAGACTTGCTTTAGGAGCTCACAGGAATACACCAAATCAGGGAGAACAAAATGATATGGGATGGACATCATTTCAGGGCAGGGAAGCTAGCAGCAAGATAAAATTTGAGAAGCGATTGAGAGAAATGGGGGAGGAGCGTTGTGCTCGGAAGGTTTTCAGCTACTTGTATATAAAGAATGTCGATACAAAATGGAGGAAGCGAACCAGAAAATTGACGGGTAAGGACTTAGAAAACAGCAGGGGGCCAAACCACAACGAACTATCAGTTAAGAAGAAGGTGAAGGAAACAGAGACTGATAAGTGGAGAATTAGCATGATTAAGAAGTCCGCACTAGAGATCTATCGAACTTTTAAGCAGGAAATTGCCAAGGAACGGATCTATGATAATACTCGGGGTAGTTCTCTACTGTTTGAGGCCAGGACAAGAGTATTGCGAACCAAGACATATCGGGCCAAATACGAAGGGGTAGACACAGTATGCAGTGCATGTAAAGAGGAGGAGGAAACTGTTAAACACTTGATAATGTTATGTAAAGGGGTTCACCCAATAGTTCAGGATGATGGCGCAGAGTTTTTCAAAGCACTGGTGTTTAGAGACATGGAGGGCAAGATAGACTTTAAGCAGGTAGAATTAACTAGAAAGAGGTTATCTGATTGGTGGCTAAAGTCAAGGCACGAGTGAAAATTAAACCATTCACTGCAATGTACCAGTCCTATACTTCACTATATGAAGGAAAAAAAAAAGATAAATTTAGTTTGTGGTTCACTAAGCGTCCGTTCCGTCCGTCCGTCCGTCCGTCCGTCCGTCC